>CM052351.1:29597550-30086682 GCA_028551395.1 Casuarina glauca | reverse complement strand
AAAAAAAAATTCCTAAAGCTGCTGACAAGTGAACATACTTGATTGGTAGCACCGAAAGCTGATAATGTTACCACGAGAGATATTCCAAATGCAATACTGAGTTCTAGTTTAAGAAAGCTCATTAAAGTAATCTGTGAAGCAATGTTCGAAGGGTTCCAGAGTCAAATTCCCCTTCCATTTGTCAAACGCCTCGAGGACGTTCAGGATTTTGGGACCCTTACAGATTGTACGTTCGTTCCTCGTCAGCAGAGCCCACTTAGCCTCGCCATATTTATAGTTATCCATCAGATTACCGTTGTCGGTATACTTTATGCAAACATTTGCTTCCTTTAAGACGTTATCCGCAGCCACAGCTTTTGCTATTCTGGAAAATCGCTTATTCCAATAGCGGAAACCGCTTCCCCATTGCAAGAAGTACACAGGTTCTTCCTGAAAGCAAGACACATTTCCAAACTCAGTTTCTATTAGAAGGCACGCTATGAATTTTGATTAGAACTATATGCATGCATGTATATTCATCTAGAGTTGTTAAAATGGCTTTACTTTCGGGGGTGGCTTGGTCAGGCGCCCCATAGGTTCCAGATTGAATTTGCGTTTGCTTAGAACTTCCCCTTGTGGGTTCATCATTACCACCATTGGCGACTTTTGAAAGTACCAATGGTCCTGAATGAGCTTGATGCCCGCTTCAGGTAGTTGGCTCTGCACTGTGTAGCATGTTATGTCAGACTGCAGCTCCTTCATCTTCTGCTTCAGATCGTCAGTCCTCTCCTCCCCCATCAGGATCAATACCACGTTGACCTGGTCCTTCACTATTCCGGCAGAAACTGCCTTAATTTGCTTGATAGCATAGTGCTTCTCATCCAGGCACAAAATGAACAATACAACATACTTATCTTTTAGACGCTCAACCTGTTTCCGCAATACAACAGCGAAAAATCAAGTGAGCTGTTAAAATAGAATGTTCACCGCAAGAATACTGCAAGTTACTCGAACAAAGTACCATGATATCCAGTTTGCAGCAAGTATAAGGGATAATTTGCATACCTCGAGAAAAATATAATATCTTAACCACAGATGAGCTGCACTTTTGTGCCGCGCAAAGGTGGAAAAGACAATGTAAAACATTTTTTGGCTTATTGTTTGCAGAGCTAACCTTCTTCTTGGTAGAACCGCCATCAGGAAGCCACAGAGAATACTTGCCGAGCAGCGCCTTCAAAACCTCCGTGATTTTGCCGTCAGACTTGCTTAAAACTTGCTTGGTTTGTTGTGCTCCAGCTTTCTCTGCAATGAATAAAGAAGCTTTGGTCAGCTTTCGCCCATTTTAAAGCCATTTTATTGCATAGGCAGCGGCATTAGTTTTTAACATACGATATTTTGTACGCAATGTTTTATCTTGATATGATATTGCTCATGCAGTAAACAAGAACCTTAGGGGAAGATGCAACCAAGAAACAATGAAAAGAATGAAAGCAGGTGAAGAATATGGGGTCAACCTCCCTCCTCCACGAAGTCTAAAAATTCGGGCAATTGGTCGAGCCCGTGTTTGCTTAGCACATTCCCCAGTTGGTTCATCACCACTACGAGAGGGGCACCGACGAAGTTCCACTCCTCCTTAATGGTTTTAAAACCAGCTAGTGGTGAAAAGTACATCACTGTGTACCATGGCATCTCCTTCCGAAGATTGAGGAAGAAACCTTCCCGCTTGTCAGTCCACTTCACAATTGGGAGCCATATGGTGATCACATCTGTCATCACTATTCCTTCATAAATTTTTTTCATTTTCGGAATGTATCGTTTGATACCCTCGTCTGAAATGAACAATACAACATGCTTGTTTCTCAGAACCTTGTCAAAATAAACCTGCAATACAGTTACGAATAATCAAGTCGACTCTTAAAACTAAAGGCTTGAAACGAAATTCTAGGACAAGTTTGCCGTTTGCGTTCCCAGAGCTAACCAATTTCTTGGCAGAGCCGTCATAAAGCCACAGATCACTGTCCACGGCTGAAATAAGAGCCTTCAAATCCACCATCTTCTCTGTTGTGAACGAGGATCTTTGATCAGGTTTGTGCATTGTGTTGGGAGAATTCAACCAAGTCGCATCAACCACAAAGAGATCGAATACACAAATATAAGAATGCACACACCCAAACACAACAGATTTAAGAGGTTCGGAACATCATAATGTCCTACGTCCCCTGTAGTCTCTTCTCATTAGATTTTCTCATACATTCCCTCTCCTCAAATAGGTATCTCATGGATTCTCTTATCAACTTGAAACCATGAGAGGGGCTCTCTTCAACAATTAGCCCCCCATAGGGACTCTCTCAACTCACCCACTAGGTTTCTCTATAATTCTCATATTTATAGAGAAACCCTGAAGGAATCCTAGTTGAATACTACTAGGAAAACCTACTTCCACATAAGGATAAGAATCCTAATCCAACACTACTAGGTATAAGGATAAGAATCCTAATCCAACACTACTAGGAATAAGGAAAAGAATCCTAATGCAACACTACTAAGAAATCCACTATATCTAGAAGATATTTCCTAGTTCCATAATTACATAGAGACCCTTGATTGTAATGCCAATCATACCCTTTAACTTAATTGTTCCACCAATCCTAACACATTGAACATCGTCAAAAATATAGAAAATGAAAAATAAAAGAGCATTAAAAGACGCGTTGAATGTTCTGAATAAAATAATATGAAAAACTGTTATCAATGAAATGAAACAAACAGAAAAAAGTGAAAAATAATTAATTCATGTTAGCCTCTATATTGTTCACGAACCAAGGAATTCTAGAATGAAGCCTTTGTTTTTCAAATTAAGATAGGTTTACCCAAGTGATGTAGGTTGGCTAAGTCTTCCACTAGGCAACATTTTTTGCCATAGATTGAAGCTTCTCAAAGTGTCCTTAAACGCCCATTAAAGCTATTTTTCAACTTTTTTCACTTTGTCTAGTTAAGAAAAGAAAAAGTTCCTTAATTTCTTAAATTATTAAAAAGTAAAAAGACGTCATCAATATCTGTAAATTTACAGCAAGAATGATAATGTATGAAGAATTTTATCTTATTAAGAGATTTTAACTTAATAAATCATAATAAGAGAAAATTTTCTATTTCATAAAAAGAAAAAAGAAAATGGTATGATGTGGATAGAATCGAAATTAGCTCCATATATAAAGGAAATTCTAAAGGAAGAATGTTGATTTGTGAATACTTTTTTTAAAAGATAATTCTACCTAACAAGTGAGTGAATAGAGAAATATAAATGATCAGTTCAGAAATAAAATAATAAATGAGTAGATGGGATTTACAAGCAAATATCTATTAAGCTCTATCAAATTCTTAAAGCTTCTAATTTGTAAGTATAGTCTTCAAGACAATATTTTGTGCCCTTAAAGGTTGCATCTTTTTATAAAGATGAATTGTAACACATACAATATTGAGTTGTTAGAATGACAATAAAATTGAGTTATTGCAAAATCTAATGAGATTACTTGACATTTTAGAGGTAACGAAAAGAGACTGTATTTCTCATAGTTATTCTTCAATCATGATGGTGATTGTACCATAGAATAGAACGCTTCGGATTGGATCATATAACTTTACAAAATGTTATAAATTAACAAGTTTAAACAGTGCATATGGTGTTTTGATTTTCTTTTTCCGTGTAATAGAAAATAAGAAACATTTTGAAGGTTCTTACATATGAAAAATATTGCGTATTAGATCTTTAAAGAAAAATCATGTGGTAATTTCTTTTAGTTCAAAATTTTCAAACTAACAAATAATATACATATTTATTTTTTTTGAAAAAAAAAAACACATACCTGCCTTTTAAATGTTACCCGACTTCTCACTTACAAAAATTTCAAAACATAGAGGTGGTTGGAACCATCGTTTTTATTTAAGGCATTCGTATTAACCACCTTTGAGCTATTAAAATGATTTCACTGCCACTTTCGTCCTACTAAGGTAGTTGTACACTATTTTTCTCTAATATTGAGATTAATTGTATAAAGATTTTTTTTTTTGCTTAAAATATGTAATAAATTAACTTCCATATCTAAAGAATATGGAAGTTAATATATAATTAAATATGTATATTTCTAATTAAATTGCTATGAGAAGATGTAAAAACAAATTTGAAAAAGTTTTTTATGCAAAATAATTCTTTTTCTTTTTTAATGGTTTAATACTTTGATTTTCTAAAATACGCCCAGCCACAAGCATTAAAAGAGAAATGTAAGAGGCTTGTATAAATAAATCATGGGCACAAGTATTTGTGCGCCAAAACACTTTAACATCTATCAAGGAAGGAATAGAAGATAAAACATTCGGTAAATCAACAATCATGGAATGGATAAGCTAATCCAATGTTACAAGAGTCAAAATGACAACCATAAATAGTCACCTTCTAAAATAATTTTGTTTCTGACTTTGAATTTATGAAGACAAAAAAAGAAAAAGAAAAGCCATATCTAAGAACAATTATATTAAGAAGACGAACATTGTTAATTGGTACAGAGGAGAGATGGTACTTACCCTTTGGAAACTACACCAAAAGGACCTTGGAGCTTAATCTGAAAAAGAAGGGCGCATGTCCTGTCTAGGTCTCAAACAACAGAACAAAAATGATTGCTTCCCTCCCTCTCTATCGCCCTCTCAAGCGCAGGTCATCATTCTATGTCTCAAACAATAGAACACTGGTTATCAAGAAATTGGTGATGCTTCCCTCCCTCTATTTCTCCTAGAAGGAAAATCTTTTAGCCGTTTGTAAATAAACAAAATAGACTTGCAGTTATAAGAAAGTTCAGTAAGGACCCCTTTCCGCGAATCTTCTTGACAAACCAGACTTCCAGTTCAAGGACAATTGCTTCCTTTCCACTAGTTTCTGCTAAGTACTCTGCATTGAAAACGATAAATGAAAACAAAAAAACATACAATAAAAATCAAAGTAGATGAAAATTTCTATATTTAAACAAACATGATTTTAAGTTCTTTGCAGTCTATAAAATATCAACATATAAATCTTTGTCTAAAACCATTTTTTATCTCCACTAAAATGATAGTAAACAACACCTAAAAACCACCAGCATTATGCTTAATAAATATGATCCTGAAAGCTTGCTAGAGCTCAATAGAAAAAGCAAAATTCAAGCAACCAAAATATTGGCTCAGTGCTTAGTCATGGTGAAGAAAATTCTCAAATTCATAAACTTTGATCCAAGCCACCACCATGGATTTATGAACCTTTCTGCTGCATTGGCCTACAAAAACATGAAAAACATTTTATCATAATGACGGCAAAATGACCGATCTTTGGAACACCGAGTCCAGTTTACTAAACAAGGACCAGATAATCCAACTCGGATTCAATTTAATTCCCAAAAAGTTACAAAGCACCTGTTGCTAAAACGCATCAGCCGACACAACAAAACGAGCAGATGGTGTATGTGAAATTTTTTTGAAATTATTAATGATACTTTTCCAAAATCTGTTGACTACCGGACGTTTCCAATTCATCAAATGCCGACAAAGATCACCATCGAGAAAATATTAAGTGCCTAAGTGAAGCAAACGCAAATGAATAAAATAAATAAATAAATAAATAACAGATGCCAAAAAAAGTAGAATATGTGAGAATGCCCTTCATCATGATTTGACAACTCTTCTCTATTCTCCGTCCATATTACTCATACCAGGAAAAGAAAAAGAACAAAATAGGTTACTAGATTATTTTACGCCTAAGCTAATCCTATTAGAAGTGGATTCCAGAACACTGTTTCTAACCGCATAAGGATAGGAAGATAGAAGTAGCATTCACCATTTAGAGAAAAAAATATTAAATAAACTCAATTGCATCCTGGCTTCTTTGTTGAACGTCGATTAACTACAATGACCATGAATTAGTTGCAAAGAGCATTTGTAGACTCATTAGTAATTAACGAAAAGTTAGAACCTGAGACTTAGCTAATATATAAAAAAAATATTGAGCAAAATATACTATTTTCATTTAAGGTTTTGTTTCTCTAACTTAGTTTATTTTTAATAAGAGATTTATGTTTGTGACTTCTATTTCTTTTCATTTTGTCATTGAGAAGCAAACTATTCCAAAGAAAATCTCATTAGATGTTAAACATATCAGTCTAAGAAAGCTATTCTTGCTAAAAACATTTATAGATTTTTTGGTAAATATCAGATTGTTAGGTGTCACAAAGGAGAGAGGAAGAAAGGCATAAGGTTGGGAAATTCTGTATATTGCTTTCTTACTGAGAGATGTACACATGGTGTCCTTTTATAATGTAAGGATTGACCATAAAGGAAATTATACAAGGAATAAAGAGAATAAATAATTCCTATATACAATAATATTTTCTCAAATAAACTACGCCATATAGAAAGAACAATAAGGCCAAGTAGGAAACATATATTCCTAAATATGGACACGTATCTCCAACACTCCCCCTCAAGCTGGTGGTTTTGGTAGTCTATAGACATCAAACACACCAAGTTTGTTTAATAGATACGTGTGCTGTCTTTGACAGAGAGCCTTTGTGAAAATATCTGCTGGTTGTTCCGTAGTGTTGATTTCGCATGTCTTGATAATGCCTTCTTGAATCTTGTCCCTTGTAAAATGGCAATCCACTTCAATATGTTTGGTCCTTTCATGAACTATTGGGTTTGCTGCAAGCTTGAGAGCAGCATTATTGTCACAGAACAATAGAGTGGGACACTTTATCAATACACCAAGGTCACGTAATAATCCCCTCAATGAAATGACTTCACAAGTGGTTTTTGCCATAGCACGATATTCTGATTCGGCAGAGGATAAGGATACAATTGTTTGTTTCTTTGTCTTCCAAGAAAAGAGGGAATTACCCAATTTTATGGCGAAACCTGTTGTTGATCATCGGCTCATAGGGCATGTGGCGTAGTCGGTGTCGCAATATGCTTTCATCTCCATGTTGCAATCTCTAGATAATAGAAGACCAAGACCGAGGCATCCCTTCAAGTACTTTACAACTTTCAAGGCTGCATTCATATGGGACTGTTTCGGAGCATGCATAAATTGACTGAGAATTTGGACTGCATAACAGATATCTGGTCTTGTCATGGTAAGATAGATGAATTTTCCAACTAAACGTTGATATTTAGATGGATCCTTGAGTAACTGGTCTATCTCTGAAGATGGTGTCCCCACATCATATTCTGGTGAAGTAAGACTCAAATTCTGTTCAAAAGGGATAACAGCTGGTTTGCAACCAGACAGTCCTGCTTCTGAAATAATCTCCAAAACAAACTTGCGCTGACTAAGGCAAATACCTTTCTCAGAACGAGCAATCTCAATACCCAAGTAGTATTTGGGGGGTCCCAAGTCTTTAATGTGAAATATAGAGTGGAGATAAGATTTGAAACGAGCAATGGCTGTAGTGTCATTTCCCATAATTAAGATGTCATCCACATATATGAGCAAATAGATGGAAGAAGTACTATGATGCCATGTGAAGAGAGCATAGTCGTGGCGAGATTGTCGAAACTTTTCTGAAAGAAGAGCATAGGTGAACTTTGCATACCATTATCGAGAAGCTTGCTTGAGGCCATAGAGGGACTTATGGAGACAACAAACCCGAGACTCCCCCTGTCTACGTAAGCCCGGAGGAAGATCCATATAAATTTCTTCATTCAGATCACCATGGAGGAAGGCATTGTTGACATCCATTTGATGGAGAGACCAATCACGAAAGGCAGTAACAGCCAAGAAAGAACGAACAGTACCTTCCTTGGCGACCGGGGAAAAAGTGTCGTGATAATCGAAGCCTTCCTTCTGAGTGTAGCCCTTAGCCACCAAACGAGCCTTATAGCGTTCAACAGTGCCATCAGCGTGGTGCTTGATCTTGTAGACCCATTTGCAACCAATAGGACGACAATGAGGGGGATGGGGGACCACATCCCAGGTGTGGTTGTCAGCGAGAGCACGGAGTTCAGCCTCCATGGCTTGCTGCCAGCGAGGATCGGAAGTTGCCTCATGATAAGAAGAAGGCTCAACTTCAGCAGAGATACGACTAATGCAGCACAGATGATCCGGGGAGAGACGAGCAAGGCTGACATAGGATGAAATCGGGTAATGAGACCCAAGAGAGTCAGCAGTGGAGCATATGTAATCGGCAGTCCAGGTTGGAGGCTTACTGGCACGACAGGAACGGCGAGGAGCAACAGTCGGAGCAGGGCCGGGATCGGAAGCTGGGACATGAGGGAACGTCGGGCCCGGCACATAAGGAACAATGGCCAATGAATCATCAAGGGCAGAGGCAGGAGCTATCGATGGAGCTGGTGAGGAAACTGTGGCAACAGGAGGAGAAGGAGGGGCTACAGGAGGGACGGGCAAAGGAGGTGCGGTAGGAGGGACCGGCAAAGGAGGTGCTGCATGAGGGCCAAGGAGAACCACAGCTGGAGGGGACGGAATCGGATCATCCGCCAAAAATTGCGGCAACGGTGTGGGAGGAACATCTGGGGCAGCAACAGTCTGGAAAGGAAATAAATCTTCATGGAAAACAACATCACGGCTAACAAAGAAGTCACCTGAGGCCGGATCATAAATACGATAACCCTTCTGAAGCGAAGGGTAGCCCATGAAGATACAGCGGGTGGCATGAGGCGCAAACTTGTCGTGGGGTCCCACAGTAGTAGCAAAACAGAGGCAGCCAAAAACCCTAAGATGGTCCAGAGAGGGTGCCTTGCCGAAGAGGAGTTCAAAAGGAGTCTTCCCATGGAGAATCCGAGAAGGCATGCGATTGATCAGGTAAGCTGCAGTAACCACACAGTCGCCCCAAAATTTTTCAGGAATAGAGGCTTGGTATTTAAGGGCTCTAGCAACCTCGAGAAGGTGACGGTGTTTGCGTTCAACAATGCCATTTTGTTGGGGGGTATAAGTGCAAGAGCTTTCATAAAGAATGCCATGATCAGAGAAAAATGAGGAACAAGCATGATTAAAAAAATCACGGGCATTGTCGGTGAGAACACGTTGAACGGATGTGTGAAATTGATTTTGAATCAGAGTGAAAAAAAGAGTGAGATGGGAAAGGACTTGGGTTTTGGATTGCATAAGGAAAACCCAAGTACCACGGGAAAAATCATCAACGAGGGTGAGGAAGAAGTGAGACCCATCACGGTGAGGTGTATGATAAGGCCCCCAAATGTCAATGTGGATAAGAGAAAATAAGGAAGAGGTACGAGAAGAACTGAGGGGAAAGGAAGCTCGAGGTTGTTTGGCCAATGGGCAAATTTGACATTTAGGGTGTGGGAAGGAAGCACTATGGCCCAAACGTTGGTGAAAAAGTTTATTATTATTATGAAAGTTTGCATTACAAAAGTTGCCCGCAGTGGGGGAAATACAAGAATTGAAATGAGATGGAAAAGAAATCCAGAAATAAAGTCCTTGCTGAGCACTACCCAAGCCCATCAGTTTGCCAGTCTAACGGGCTTGAAAAACACAAAAGGTGGAATCCAAAATGACTCGACAGTTATTGTTGACACAAGCCTTAGAAACAAAAATGAGATTAAATTGGAAGTCGGGGACGTAAAGGACATTTTTTAGAATAAAGTGGGGGCCCAGTTGAACATCACCAATTTTGGTAACAGAGGTTACATTTCCAGTGGGGAGACGGACGGACATGTTTGGACAAGAATTATGAATTTTGGAAAAAAATTTTGGGTTGCAAATAATGTGATCACTAGCACCTGAATCAATAAGCCAATCAGATGGTAAAATTGAACTCATAAAGCAAAAGGAAGTACCTCCAAAACTGGCGACTTTGTCAAGTTGGCCCACTTGGTGGAAGGCCCGAATAATTTACTGAATTTGGGCTTCATTGAGGGGCTTATTGGACTGATCTTGTGAAATTAGAGCATTGGAGGTGATTTCAGAATCTTTGGAGTCCCGATCAGTAGGGTGACCATGTAATTTCCAGCAAGTGTCCTTCGTGTGGTTTGTTCGATGGCAATGGTCACAAAAGAGGTGATTAGACTGGGCTCGGGGGCCATTTACACGATTTGGGCCCGTCATTGGGCCAGGCCCGCAGCGCGCACGCAACCCATTTGAACTGCGCGGCCTGCTGGATCCCCTATGGGCGAGTGCACTAGTTGCTTGCAGAGGGCCGTCGATCGAAGGAGACGGGATCGCGTAGGAGCCGTTAGATGGAGACGCCCCCGCGATGAAGTAGGAGCTGTCAGATTGAGGAAGAGCATGAGAGCCGTCCGATCTGGGAGATAAAGCAGGGTCTCCCTTAAAAAACCCTAGGGAGCCTGCGTGCGCGACCCAGCCACCACGGGGTGCGAGACCAGGACCGCTGCCGCCTCCGCCGCCGTCTCCGCCGCCAGCCGCAAGCGCTTTTTGAGCAGGAGAAGCCCGAGCAGCAAGGATGACTGAATCGCCGATGCGGAGGTATTCGGCGGAGGCAAGGCGGTGATTTTCTTCCTAGACGGCGAGAAAGAGGAGGCGACGCAAGGATGGAGTGGGATCCATGGTGAGGATCTAGGATCTAAAGGAAGAAAACGACTCATTTAGGATCAAAAGAAACCTAGTGAGGCGGTGTTCTTCCTTCAAACGGTGGAACTGGCGGAGGGTCACATCAGGGCCGACGAGGGGTTTGACGGTTTGATCGAGTTCATGGCAGAGGGCTATGAATCGATTGTAGACGACGGCAACAGCAAGGTTGCCTTGCTTCAGTTTCGTCAATTTCTGTTCGATCTGGAAGAGACGAACGCGATCGGGCTGGCCATACAATTCCCGGAGAGCCTCCCAAAGAGCTTTGACGTCGTCGGTGGGAGGAAGAGCGGCGGCGACTTCCGCAGAGAGGCTGTTCCCGATCCAAGTGCAGATCAACTGGGAGCATTTGCGCCACTGTCGTGCAAGGCGGTCGGTGGTCGGAAGCGGAATCGTGCCGTCGAGGAAACCGTCCTTGTCCTTAGTGACAAGGGTACGGCGGAGCTCGCGAGACCAGACGGAATAATTTTCCAATCCGGTGAGAATCTGGGAGATGAGGCGAATCTCAGGGCCGTCGGAGGTGGCGGTGTATAGGGGGTCGCCGGGTTCAAGGCGGTCGGCGGCGGGGTAGGGCAAAAAAATTGAGGGTGATTGCGGGTAGGGATTGGACCCGAGACCCAAAAGAGGGGGCGGGTAGGGATCCGATCCCAAACCTGAAGATCCGGACGAGGGCGGACCACCCACTGAAGTGTGGACCGGGGTGGTAGTGGTGGAGAGGCCGAGGCCTAAAGATGATGGGGCGGGGCCGAGAGAGGAGGCTGGGGAGAGAGTGGGCCCAGTACCACTCGGGAAATAAAATGGGGCCCAAGAGAGGGGTTGGTTTGGGTAGCCCAGCCAGGGTTGAGCAGAGGGGAGAATATGGGGTCCGGAGGTGGGTAAGGTAGAGGGGGCAGCGGGGACTCCTGAAGAGGGGTCAGGGTGAGTGGGCGAGTGGGGAGGAGAGTTGGAGGAGTTGGAAACATCCTCCAAAATAGGTGCATCAGGATCAGTAGGAGTAGACATGATCACAAAAAAAAAAGAGGAGATCGGAGAAAAAAAAAAGGAGCGGAAGCTTGAGAAAAAAAAAAACTAGGCTCGTGATACCATGTCACAAAGGAGAGAGGAAGAAAGGCATAAGGTTGGGAAATTCTGTATATTGCTTTCTTACTGAGAGATGTACACATGGTGTCCTTTTATAATGTAAGGATTGACCATAAAGGAAATTATACAAGGAATAAAGAGAATAAATAATTCCTATATACAATAATATTTTCCCAAATAAACTACGCCATATAGAAAGAACAATAAGGCTAAGTAGGAAACATATATTCCTAAATATGGACACGTATCTCCAACAGGACCAGGTTATCAGAATTACCAATACTTTTTTATTGCAATAACTGATGTAGCATCTGCCTGGCACGAACTAGAAATGATTCAGCCAAAAAGTTACCTATAACAATAAAAGAGAAGTCTGTAGTATACGAAAAATTAAAACCTACAAAGTAATTTCATAACGCCAAAAACAGAATCAAGCAGTAAATGTTATTTTCATTTTGAGTTTTTTATTTCTCGAACTTCAACTCTATTATTTTGGTATTTATCTTTTCCCACTTTCATTCCTTTTTATTTTATTACAAACATGGGAACTAGGCCAAAGAAAGTATTACTGGATGTTTAACGCATTACTCAAAGCTTGTCTTGCTGAAACATTTAGTAGTTTCTGGTAAATATGAGATTGTCAAGAGCTACGCTCTCTGAATTATTAGTCTAGTATTGATATACCCAACCGTGGCTAACTCTTTCTTATAAATAAAGGGTGGTAATTATGCAGTGGTAATTCTATTTGCATAAAATTTTGTTAGATACTTCATACCAGTTAATTTCTTTGGGATTTTCCCAAATCCCAACCAATTGAATGTATCAAATGTTGAAGAGACAATCACTTTAGTAATATTGGAAACCTTTCAATGGTTTTCTAGTCCCAACCAAAAAAGAAAAGAAAAGAAAAGAAAAGAAACTTACTAAGATGACATAGTACCTGAAGCCTCTACAATCCCTCCAATCTTTGAAATCCCGTGAACTTTAAGTCTTGAGCGGGCAGTAAGGTATAGGCTCCCAAGTCTTGAGTTGGCAAGAAGCTCTAGACTCACGAGTCCTGAGGAGCCTGAAAGGTTTAGACTCTTGAGTCTTTTGCAGAAGGAAAGGTTTAGACTCCCAAGTCTTAAGCAATCAGAAAGGTTTAGACTCTTGAGTCCTAAGCAGCCAGAAAGGTTTAGAATCTCGAGTCTTGAGCAGCCAGAAAGGAGTAGAATCTCGAGTCTTGAGCAGCCAGAAAAGTTTAGAATCTCGAGTCTTGAACAACTAGAAAGGAATAGGATCTTGAGTTGGAGGAGGTAGGATGATCTAAAATCTTAAGTCTTGTGCAGGAAGAAAGGTTCAGGCTCTGGAGTCTCGAGCACGAAGAAAGGTCCAGACTTTTGAGTTTTGAGCAGGCAAAAAAGCAAAGGCTCATGAGTCTTGGGCAGGTAGAAATGTCGAGACTCTCAAGTCTGGAGGAGGCAAAAAGGTCTAGACTCGCGAGTCTTGAGCAGCAAGACAGTCACTCATGAGACTTGAATAGCTGGAAAGGTCGGGAAAACATGAAGCCTCTTCCAAGCAACCCTAGTTGATTAGTGATATTTGACAGAAGAGAACTTCCCTCATTCTAACTTTTGGTCCAAACTAGCTTTCTTGTTTTTGTGAAGGATGCTTGTTTCTTCCTATTCCTCCTTGCCCACCCTCCATCTTCCTTCTAAACTAAAGAAAATATATATAATTTCCATCTTCAGCTAATTGTTGTACATGTTAGGGTTGTTAACTGTTAGCAGAATCCGTATTTTACAAATATATTTCGCGGCTCTGATGAAATCCAGAAGAAAACAGGACACTCACCAGCCATTCAGGACAAGTTCTGCCCATATCCATGATTACATAACATGTTTACAGAACTTTCTGGTTCTCCTGTTAGTGAATCTGTACTATGATTGTGATATGTGGGTTTCCCGCTCATTGGATTTAACCATTTTGTGAAAAGTTATTCCTTTCAAACACCGGAAGCTTGGAACACCAAGGACCAATACAGGTCGCTCTGTTACATGCGCCCTTTGGCCATTTGGGCCATGCAGTGGGCACTAACAAGACCAAATATTTCTGAGCCGGAGACCAAACAAGAAGTGACGGAAGATTCTTTACTCATTCAACATTCTAGATTCTCTAAAGTTTCCCTCCTTCTAAAGTTACCTGAAGAGAGAAACTCCAGAAGTCTTTTACAGACCGTATATGAGTACAGTAGGAAGAGAGTTGGGATGTAACTCAAAGTTTCTACAACTATATTGAGCCCTATAAGTTATTTTATTTGATTATTCTGTACAGTATAATGTATTGTAACAAAGTGTTTGTATAGAGGAAAACATAGCTATTTGATACATCTATATAAATGCATGAAAATGGTTTCCATTGATTCTCAAGAAAAAAGCTATGAATTGACAAGGAGAAATTGTTGCCGTTGATTAGGCATTGCTAACCATGGCTAAATGATAATTTGATTAGTTTTTGAATTCAACACTTCTTCATGTCATATCTCCATTTGGTGTTTGTTTCTAAGAATGCCTCATTTATTCGTCTTGTATTTGTTGACAAGTGCCTAATTCAGTAGTAAGTAGGTGCTATTTGGAATCTTTTAGTTTGAGGTTAGAGTGCTTGAGTGGGTGCATGAGGTGAAAAAGGAAAAAAGAAAAAAAAAAAAGAGTCTCCATTTAGAGTCAATTTATGAGAACATAAGGTTCAAGGATCCATTGTTAGAAAATACAGGTCATGAACTCGGCTTCAATGATCTTTCCATGGGGAAATGTGTTCACCCAAATTATTTATGTTTTTCTAGTTATAGAAAAAGATGGAAGAGAGAAGAAAGCAAGCTTTGCACTTTCAAGCTAAAGATCCAAAGAGGAGGAAAAGGCAAGCAAAGTGCACCAAAATAGGAGTTGCAATAGGGTTTTGCATCATATACCATGTGGGATGCGTTGTTAGCATGTCTGTCTTTATGGAAATAGACTGAGTAGTGAAGCCCTTTTGGACTCATGGATGGAGTTAGATTGTTCATGTAGCTCATAATAACCTTAAGGTTTGTCAATTTCTTGAAATTTGAATGTAGTATGTTAAGAGGGTTACTTGAATACTTGGCTATTAACATCCTAAATGGGCGTATGTCAATCCTAGTCTTGGTTGTTTTGACGTTCGGGTGGTCATTGAGGTGAAAACCTACGAAGAGATTGGAGGCAATTTCTTTTCTTGTGAAGCATTTCCAAATGATTATCTATGATAAGCATGGAATGTCTTAAGCTTGTTTAAGGTTGATGTCGTCAATGCAACTAACCATATAAAACCTTTCCCAAAACATATTGTAGTATCGCTATAGGTCTTACATATTTTATGCGTTTATGTGGTTATGAAAGAAGTAAATTTTTACTTTTAGAGAAGGTATCTGGTAGTTTAAAGGACTAGCTTTGTGGCCTTTCCTAAATTGCGGGTCAAAAGACTATTCTTCTTTCTATTTATGAACACTATTGAGGTCAGCAGATCATGGTTCGCATAAAAACAAGAGCTCCACAAGCTTAGGACCATCAATGGTTTTTCTTCCCATAATTGTCTTTATATAAATTGAATCCCCACTTCGATCTGATTTCATTTTTTCTCCCACAAAAAAGAGGAAAAAAGAAACAGCAATGAAGCATTTGCAAAAGAAACAGAGGGTGTCTCTTTTGCTGTCAGGGTGGTTTTCCGACTGCAGGGAAGCCGCTCTATATATAAGTTTGGCTAGACATAAAGATTCTTCTCTTCTTCAATTGTTCTTGCTAAAATCATAGAAATGGTACCTTTTTTTTAGGTCAATGTCACTGTTTGCATAGAGTTCTATCCTGGGTATCATGAGAAAAGCTTGATCGCCTTGTCTTCTTTCCCACCTGTGGGTCTTCTCATCCGCAGTTTTCTTTCCATTTGGCGAGCTTAATTCAAAGTTTGGGCTCCTTTTTATCTCCATATACGCTATGAAGGTCTAGGAGTTTCATAACTATTAATAGAAAAAGGTTTTCTACGATGGAAAGAGCAAAAAAGATGGCCAAAGATTGCCAATGCGCCTCTCTTCGTCCCGATGAATGGGTGAAGGGAAAGTTGGTGGGATCAGGTTCTTTTGGCACTGTATACTTGGCCATGAGCAAGGCCACATGAGGACTATCCGTTGTGAAATCGGCGGAGTCTGATGTTGGAGTTGAGGCCTTAGAGAATGAGGCTAAAGTCCTCCAGAGCCTGAATTCTTGGTACATTGTCCGATGTCTAGGGAAGGACTTGTCAAGAGGATCAAATGGTGGTCTTAAACTTGATGTCTTCATGGAGTACATTGCCGAGGGTAGTTTGTCAGATGTGGCAGAAAAATTTAGTGGGGCGCTTGAAGAAGAGGTGATTAAGCTGTATACGAGAGAGATTCTTTATGGTTTGGAGTATCTCCATGAAAATGGAATTGTGCATTGCGATCTTAAGTGCAAGAATGTGCTTTTAGGCTCGTCTGGGAACATCAAATTGGCTGATTTTGGTTCTACAAAGCAGCTGAAGGAAATGAAAGTTGATGGGCTTCGTGTAGCCCATCAATGGAAGTCCAATGGTGGAACTCCACTGTGGATGGCCCCTGAAATTTTGAGAAATGAAGAGATGGATTTTGCTTTGGATATCTGGTCATTAGGATGCACGATTATTGTAATGGGAACTGGCAAGCGTCCTTGGAATGACAAGATTTCAAATTTAATGGCTGCAGTTCTAAAGATTGCATGTAGTAGCTAGGCACCCAAGTTTCCTACTCAGTTTTCAAAGGAGGGTTTGGATTTTTTGGCCAAGTGCTTGGAGAGAGAACCCAAAGAAAGGTGGACGGCTGAGGAATTGATTAACCACCCCTTCGTTTCGTACAATTCAATGAGGATACATACAAGAAAGGAACATGCATGCTCACCAGCAAGTATATTCGACATTGGAGTTTATGATTTAGATGATTGGGATGATTCAAAGAGCATAAATGGAGATAAGTTTCCAGGTAAAAATCCATTTTCAAGGTCTTTTGGTGAAAGGAAGAGAACGATAAGAAGAGAGCAGGCATAGAGTGGCTTGTCTTCATAAGAGGTTTGGATTACTATTAAGTCTAGCGGAGGCCTTTAAGCCCTATACAAGTTTTGAATGTAGAGATTGCAAATTAGACAGATGGATTTGAATGTGTACAGCTCCCGAGTACAGCAAGTTATGGTGTCAACTTTGTTAGAGGCTTTTCTAGAGTACCTCCTTTTTGTTGCTAAATCAGATTCTCTATGAAATTAATGCAATTCATCACAGTGGCAAACAGTGGCATTTGTGATATCTTAAAGGAAAGAATTGAGTTCACTTGAAATTTTTAGTTAAAGGATGCAAAAGTTGAACATAGCTCAAGAAAAAAAAATCACAAAAAAAGAAATCTTGATATCTTTTTCTCAATATGAAGCTCTCTTGTCACTTCCTTCTTCATTTAACCCCTGACCTAGTGAACTCGCAAGCTAGAACTTCTTAGTTTAGCACTAAGCCAAGGGGACATTCCACTATTCTTTTCTTGTCTTTGATTAAGTTATTTTAGAAAAAAAGAAAGGGTTCACGTCTCCTTTATTGAGAAGAGAAATTGTCCAAATTTATAACACATATTACAAGAATTTTCTCTTCAATGTGAAATCCTATTGATTAATATTTGCCCAAAGTCCAAGCTTGCTCGTTTATTGACTAATCACAGAAAATGCCTTATGACCTAGTAAACTCGCAGGCCAAAACTCCTTAGCTTAGCAGTAAGCCAATGGGACATCCTTCCATTCTTTTATTATCTTTGATTAAGTTATTTTAGAAAAAAGAAAGGGTTCACGTCTCCTTTATTGAGGAGAGAAATTGTCCAAATTTATAACACATTACAAGTTTTTTTCTCTTCAATGTGAAATCCTATTGTTTAATATTTGCCCAAAGTTCAAGTTTGATCTTTTATTGACTAATCACAGAAAATGCCTCATGACTAACCTAGCCTCACCAAACCTTGATGATGCTTTGCTGCAGCCTCCTTACTAGTTGCTTCATGTTTAACTAGCCTATTTGCCTATCATCTTGTTGCAACCTCCCTGGGTTCTCGGGACAAGCTAGAACACAAGTCCTAGGGATAATTATTGTTATTAATTAATTAGTCTAATATTCATTTTATTATTTGTTCGAGATTTTTACTTATATGTAAAATTTCTACGAACACTTATCTTTGAGAATAACTAAAATCATGACCATTTTGTCTTTGTTTAAAGTAGAATCATGATAATAAACAAAATTTGTTGAACTAGCATCAAGGGGTTTTGCTCTTTGTGTGGATTGTTTGTAAGCTTTTCAAGTTTCCAAAGGAGCTTCTTGTCGAAGCAATTCTTGAAAAACAAGCACTAAAAACATAAATTGTAACTAAGAAAAGAAAAAATTGTTTCTCCTTGATCACTCATGTTTCTTCTCGTGGTAGTGGCAATATTAAGGTAGTTTGTTGTATTAGTAGCTTATCAATAAAATAATATTGTGTTCCTTAAAGTTTTTAGGTTGTTTGCATCCCACATTTGGGACGTGTGTGTGTTCTCTTCTTCTGGTTACGGTGGCGTATCTGGTGGATCCTTGCGTGGGTGTTGGTTCGCAGGAGATCAGCGCGCCCTTATGTAGAGCATGTAGAAGAGGGTAAGTTCGCAAATTCCAACTTTCTATGCATGCGACAGAGAGCCTTTGGTTCAGATAAGGCAGTCGTGTCTACAAGGGGAGTCTTTTAGCTGATGACTACCATTAAAATGATTTTGTAACAGTAAAAGGAGAGAAGGACCGGGTTTAGTATACATGTGGCTATGCTAAAAACTTGATTATAAATTTTACGTTATTAAAATTTTGCTTAAAAATTCCCTTTGTGAAGAGAAAAAGCTTCTTTAATTTTTAGTGGAGTTCTAAATAAATTTGTACTTTCTCATACAGTATCATATCCCTAGGTTCAAGAAATGAGTCTCCCGTGCATAAAGTTCATAGCACATGTTTGTTGTAAGTGTGATTAAGAACAAATGGACAATTTTCATGTCATTTAAACTCTGGGTAGGGTTGGGCTTCCTCACATCATCAATGCTATTTACCAAGACTTAGGTAGGCTAAAGACTTGAAAGCAAATTTTTATTGATATAAAGTACAACTTTTTTTTTTTTTTGGTGAAAGGTCAAATTATATATCACTCATAAAAAATTTACAAGATTGTTCGATTACAAAATATCATCATCTAAGCTCAAATATTGCACTTGGCAAATTCCAAAGCTCTTGTAAAAATTTATTACAATTTGTAAGCTTAACTCCTCTAGTAGATGAAATCTTGCCTCTCACGTCCTTCTTGATTTTGGCAATAATGGTTGAGTTTTCTAGACTTGTATTGCAGAATCTTCTTCTATTCCTTTCGCTCCAAATGTGATACAATACGGCCTTGAAAGATATACTAAGCAAAGTAGCTGCAAAGCTCTTCTTCTTAACAGTGTTGATCATCCAATATATTTCAGCTCTCCAATGTTCAATTCTTCGAGTTAATCCATTCATGCCTAACAAAGCCTTCCAGATGTAGTTTGTGAACCTGCACTTAAAAAATAAATGTTCATGTGATTCTTCTTCTTGTTGGCAGAGGTTGCATCGTAGATCCACTGAACTATTCCATTTTGCCACCCGATCTGCTGTGGATAGTTTGTCTCTTAAAATGATCCAACATATAAAATTATGCTTCGGTACTCCTTCTTTCCAAACAAGTGTTGCCCATTTGGAATCTTCTCTGTTCTCTCTTAGTGCTACATAACTCTTGGCAATATTGTATTCTGAGTCTGTCACTAGTTGTGTTAGTTCACTTCTTACTTGTAAAATATTCCTAAAACTCCAAGCTAGTGATCCTTTCATCTCAACTTCTAATACATTCCTTTCCTTCAAATTTTCTGTTATCATCCATTTAACCCATAAGGAGTTTGAATTGGGGTGCACAAGAGACCATAGGAGTTTTCCAATTGCTGCTTTATTCCAAGTGTGAATGTCTATCAAACCTAGTCCTCCAGAAACTTTAGGCCAGCAAACTTCTTTCCATGCCACTTTCGCTACACATCGTCCATTAGATTTACCTGTCCAAAGGAAAGTTCTAATCCTTTTTTCAATTTCATAAAGGGTCTGTTTTGGCAGTAGAAAAATTTGCATCCAATATGTTTGCAATGAGAATAGAACACTTTTGGCTAGCTGCAGTCTCCCCCCATAACTAATATGCTTAGACTCCCAACCTTCAATTCTTCTCAATATCTTTTCTGTCAGGATAGCACAATCTAGGTTGGAGAGTCTTTTAGTAATCAATGGTACTCCTAAGTATTTTATGGGAAGTTGGCCTTCTTGGATAGGAATATGATCAAGTATTAGAGCCTTTTCCTGTTCTGACAAGCCTGAAAAGAAAATTTGACACTTCTCTGGATGCATCTTCAAACCTGTTATATCTTCAAACTCTTGCATAGCATCTAGTAAACATAATATGGATTCAATATCTCCATGAGCAAACAAAAAGAGATCATCAGCAAAGCATAAATGAGTGATCTTTTCTTTGGCGCATTTCCAGTGAAATTTAAACCTTCCAGAAGATACTTTATTTTGTATAATTCTGTTAAGAATCTCCATCACAATAACAAAGAGAAAAGGAGAGAGAGGGTCTCCTTGTCTAAGTCCCTTTGCCCCCTTAAAAAAACCTGTATGAGAGCCATTGATGTTCACAGAATATCCCACAGTAGTGATGCAGCTTTCAATCAGCAATCTAAATTTGTCTGGGAACTTCAAAACTTTCAGTGTATTTAGGATTGCATTCCAGTCTATTGAATCATATGCTTTCATAATATCAACCTTAATTGCCACCCTTTTCCCATGAATATCTTTGTGATAATTGTGCATCAACTCTTGACACAACAAAATATTTTCCTTAATGTTCCTTCCTGGCACAAAAGCTGTCTGACACGGATGTATGAAATGAGGCAAAGCTAAACTTAGTCTTCCTGCCACAATTTTAGATATGATCTTGTACAACACATTACAACAAGATATTGGTCTAAAATCTTTCATATTGGTGGCATTAATTTTCTTAAGGACAAGAGAGATTACTGTTGAATTTATGCTTCGCAGTAGCTGTCTCCTTTGAAAGAAAGCTATTACTGCATCTTCTATGTCACTCCCTATAATACTCCATGCTTTCTTGAAGAAGAAGCTATTATATCCATCAGGACCTGGAGCTTTGTAATCACCAAAGGTATTAAGGACCTTTTGTATATCTTCTCTTTGAACGTCTGCTATAAGGCTTCTCTTTGTCTCTTCTGGAATTTCCATAGGAAATAACTCTCTTAATCTTGTTTCTGATGGTTGAGGTTGGTTTGCCCTCCCTAGCAAGTTTTGATAATAATTTAGAATTTTGTTCTTTATCATTTCAGGATCTTCAGTAAGTTGCCCATCATCTAATTCCAACTTGACAATGTGATTTTTTGCTCTCCTCTTCATCATGCTTCCAAAAAAGACTTTACTATTACAATCTCCCTCTTTCAGCCAATTATTCCTTGATTTTTGCTTCAGAAGTATTTCTTCATGCTTGCTATATAGTAGTAACTTTTCTAACCACTCCTTTTCTTCATTGCGCAATTGGGTATTTGAAGGATCATCAAAGAGCTTTGCTTGTGCTATTTGTAGTTGCTTCCTTGCTACCTCTGTTCTCCTTGGTAGTTCTCCAAATTCCTCTCTATTTAGCTTTCTCAACTCTTTTTTCATTTCCTTCAACTTTATCATTATTCTGTACATTATAGTGCCATCAACCCTTTGTTGCCAAATATTCTTCACTATTGTCATAAATTGGGGATTGTCTGGCCAAAAGTTGAAAAATCTAAAAGTCCTTTTCTGACTTGGTCTATTATTGCCCACCTTGATAATGCAAGGACTGTGATCTGACAATCCAGGAGTACTAAATTCAATGGAGAAATCCATATTACTTTGCAGCCATTTAGGGTTTACCAAACATCTATCCAATTTACTGCCTTTGAACCCTATTCCTTTACCTTTGTTCGTCCATGATAGGAGCGGTCCTACAAAGTTTGGTTCTATAAGTTCTGCATCACTTATGAACTTGTTGAAATCTTCTATTCCTTCTATCCATCTACTAGCTACACTAACCCTCTCATTTAGATTCCTCACTGTATTAAAATCCCCTACTAGTAGCCATTGAGTGTTCTTTCCATAACTGTTATAACATTGTGTGAGGTTACTCCAAAGATCTTTTCGTTCATTCGCTGCATTTGCTGCATAGATGGCAGATAAGTACCATACTTCATGTCCCTCTTCCACTTTACAATTCACTACCTGTTTAGAACTACTAAGCACTGTGATGTTGAACTGTGGCTTTTTCCATACAATCCAAATCCTACCATTTTCATTATCTCTATAATTATGGATAAAACCCCATTGGGGAAACAGAGAATCTATCACCCATTGTGCTTTATCTTCTTTTATTTTGTGTTCTAATAGAATGACAATGTCAGCTTTAGCATTCTTGATAACTTCTCGTACCTCCTTTTGTTTAGGGCTTTTATTCAAGCCCCTGACATTCCATGAGAATATGATCATTTGTCTGGGGGTATAGTGTTTTCTCCTTCAACACCTTCAAGACCTACAATATCATTGCATCTTGCTTCATTTGGTTCTTGATGATTACTTATAAGCACACTAAATCTATTACTGGTATTGTCCTGCTCACATGTATTCCTTTTGGGGCTCCTTTTGTTTCCCCTTCCATTCACACTTGCTTTATTGCTTTGTTCTAATTTGGC
Source organism: Casuarina glauca (assembly GCA_028551395.1). NCBI lineage: Eukaryota > Viridiplantae > Streptophyta > Magnoliopsida > Fagales > Casuarinaceae > Casuarina > Casuarina glauca. The sequence goes on along the minus strand of CM052351.1, from coordinate 30,064,188 downwards.
TTTTGGACTTATGGTGGACTTATCTCTTATATCCTCATGTCCTTGCTCGTCATGAACTTGATCTTCATTACCTTTATCCAAATTTTCTTTATCCTCACATCCTTCATCATATTTCTCTATCTGACTTAATGGCTTTTGAACTGGAACCCATATCTCCTTTTGCTTTATAACACACTCCTTATGTCCAAAGCAATCACATTTTTTGCATATTTCAGGTAACCAACAATACTCCACTCCTACCTCAAAAATAGCACCATTACCCATGTCAATTTCAAATGAAGTTGGTAGAGAACACTTTGTATCTATTTCAACACATACTTTTGCATATGACATCCTTTGTCTATGTTTGGTAGCTTTATCCATGTATAGTGGCTTTCCAACAGCACTAGCTACATAGCTCATACCAATCTCATCCCATAAAGCATGTGGGACATTGTGCAACTTTATCCAAATTGGTATTGAAGTGATTTTTCCTTTCTGCAGTCTAATAGTGTTATGCCATTTTTGCAGAAACATTGGTTTTCCTACCACATCACAAACTCCAGCTTCTAATACTTCCTCCATCTTTTGTTTATCAGAGAATCTAAAAAAGAAGAAGCCACTGTCTGTTGCAGAAATATCTATTAAGCTTTGTTTTCCCCATTGCTTTTCTACAATTCCTTTTACAACAGAAAATGGTAATTTTGAACCCAAAAAGAAACCCACAACACAATTTTCATAGAATTTACTTCCTTCGTCAATAACTTCCTTAGGAGGGGCAACTCTAATTTTCCCATCATTTAATACCAGTGGCTGGTATTTCATATGAGCATTTTGTGCTAATCCTCCTACTACAACCTTACTCCAAGAATCATGTTTTCCTTTATGTTCAAAACTCTCCTTAAAGATAATGTTGTTTGTCTCTTCTAGCCTCGCATTTTTCTCCTTATTTCTTGTAGGCCCTTGGAATAAACTTTCTTGGATTTCTTGTTCAATTCTCTCCTTGTCTTGTTGAGATAATACATTATCCTTGGTCAAACTTCCTTTAGCCATGTTCCTATTTGCAAGGGTTAATCGTCCAGATTTCATTATTTTAACTTCTGTATCATTATTTTCTCCTAAAGATTTCCAACACTCTTTAAGTTTCCTTATTTTCCTTTTCTCTCTTCTCTCAAACTCAGCACTCTTTGGGTCTATCCTCTGAAAATCCTTGACCATCAGCAGTTACCAACTTAGTACTTAACTAATTTGATAGGCAGGATTTTGGTAAGATGTACCAAAAGTTCATAATCTACTCAGTATATAGACCTGATAGATTCTGCCTTCTTCTACCGACAATCTACTTAAATCCCTTTAACTTAACTTAATATAGAAACATGGCTTTTAGTAGGTATATCCTTCTCTTATCACTCCAAAACAAATATCTTAACTAAGCAATCAATAAATCAAAACACACCACGAAACAACTAAATTCACACCTAACTCTCACTACACCAACTTCTACTCCTAAATTGCAAATCCAATATATAAAAAAAATAAAAATAAAATAAAATAACAAATAGAAAAATAAAACACACAGAAACAACACTCACTTCAACAGAGTCTATCCTAATTATAATCTAATATACAGAAATGTTTTTTTTTTTTTTTAACCTTTTTTTTTTTTTTTTTTTTTTTTTTTTTTTTTATCTTACCTCCGAGCCTAGGAGATCCGGCGATCAGCCATCAGGTCTTGTCTCCCGCTGACCTGCTCTAATTCCTACTACCTTCCACCGGTGACCACACGATGGGGATGCGATGGGTGGGCTCTGAGAACGACGGGGAGTCTAGGGACTAGGCCAACGATTTGGGGGGCGCAGGGACGAGGCGTTAGGGTGGGGAGTCGATGGGGGACGGGGGAATGATAGGGGGGCAGAGGGGTCAGGGAGAGGCTGGGCAGGGGGGTGCGGTGCGATGGGGGACGGGGGAACGATAGGGGGGGCGGAGGGATCAGGGAAAGGGCTGGACAGGGGGGAGTGCACGGGATGGGGCTGGGGGGGTGAGGGGCGAAAATGGGGTGGGCTGGGAGATCTGCGGCGGGGGTCTGGGAGGGGCGATGGGGGAGCAGGGGGGCTGGGAGATCTGCGGCGAGAGTCTGGGGGGAGCGATGGGGGAGCGGGGGGAGCGGGGGGGAGCGGGGGGAGCCTGGGAAATCTGCGGCGGGGGTCTGGGAGGGGCGATGGGGGAGCGGGGGGGCTCGGAGATCTGCGGCGGGGGCTGGGGGGAGCGATGGGGGAGCGGGGGGAGCGGGGGGGAGCGGGGGGAGCCTGGGAGATCTGCGGCGGGGGTCTGGGAGGGGCGATGGGGGAGCGGGGGGGCTGGGAGATCTGCGGCGGGGGCTGGGGGGAGCGATGGGGGAGCGGGGGGAGCGGGGGGAGCCTGGGAGATCTGCGGCGGGGGTCTGGGAGGGGCGATGGGGGAGCGGGGGGGCTGGGAGATCTGTGGCGGGGGCTGGGGGGAGCAATGGGGGAGCGGGGGGAGCGGGGGGGAGCCGAAAATTGTTGTTGAAAGTAAAAGTACAAAATGGGGTTTTCAAATTAGATGAATGTGCCTGAATGAACCGAATCAATTGGAAAATATGCTTTCAAATTAGAACTACTTTTAGGGTTAGACATTAAAAATAATAAATAATTCGTAAAAACATTTCAAAAGTGAATGTGATCTTGAAAAATATATAGGAACTTTTTTTTAAAGAAATAATAAAAAAGTTTATGGTGATGAATTAAGAAGTCTTCATTGATTAAAAACTAAGGCATATGTTTAAGTCATTCTGTTAGATTGTGGAATCTATTATTAAGTTTTTGTCTAATGTTATTGTGGAATTTAGTTATCATCTTTTGACTGAACATATATTCATTGGTATTGTAGTCTAAATTGATTTTTGCCGATATAGATTGTGAGCTCGTTCTTCATTTTAACGTTACAAGTGTTTTAAATTCTTTTTTTAAATAAGGCTTATATCTTTTTTTGGGTTGGTTGGTGGCGGGATGGGGAAGGAGCTGTGCAAAGCTGTGATAGGAAAAGGAAGAAGCATAGGTTTGGAGAGAAACTATAAAATGTTAATACAGGGAGCAAAATCACCTTATGTTATGAGGTCACACTGGCTGAGACAAATTAAGTTCAAATAATTGTGTGAAGCTGATGCATATAAAGTGTTTATAAAATAAGTGGATCAAAACATAAATGTTCCTACAGTTAAAATCAATACCACAGTTAGTAGCTAGTAAGTGTGGTGGTTTATCACTTTTATTAGAGAAAGGTAGCAAAATCCTTTAGACCGAAAGATAGCTTTGAGTTATGTAGTGGAGTCCTTAAAGTTCTGTTAGGAAGATATAAATTGTGAGAACAAATAGTTTTGTTCATTGTACGCCGCATTAAAAGAAAACCAAATATTTTAGCTATGGAGTGATGGACTAATGCTAGAAGGTGGAAGAAAACCGAGTGTATACCGAATATTTTAGCTAAATTCAAATTCTACTCTTGATAAATTCACAACTTGAACATCAAAATGGGGTTTTCTCGCTTGGGAAAAACAAAACGCTGGTTTTGACTCATGGCGATGTCAGCAACTTTTGTGGCATTTGCTTGGTTGACGGCGGTTTCTCATACGCAGTTTCCTATCGCTCGCCGTGTGTCTCACAAACACAAGGGGGGATCTCTCTATCTTTGTTCTGGAAGGTTTTCGTATTTTTCCTGGAAGCAAACGAAAATCTTGGCTACCAAAAGGATCGCAGCTCCTCACAACTCTTTTCCCGGGCAACAAAAGAGTTTGGCTACCTCACTCTTATCAAAGGATGTGTCAAAGATCCATCGTAGCAGCTCTAATGATAGAAGTTTTATAAATATAATAAAATAATAATAATTAGAATTTTCAAGTACCTTATAAACATATGACCTCTCACTTATCTATTTGATATAAGATAACGTTCACCCATAATCTCTTTCCCCGAAGCCTCCATATTCTCTCACTTTGAGGTTCCATCCTCGAACGTGATAGAGCACTATCTTCGTGATTGGAAATGGCATGCCTCGAGATGTTCGACTATGGAGAAGCAGCACCATCCGAACAGTTAGCATTAATTGCACTTTGTGCACATCAGCTTTTGCGGTGTTCTGGAAGGATTTCTCGGAAGAGATTGATTTTGCGATCCATGACATAAAAGCCACGAGATATTTTTACGGATCAAAGTTCGAGTTGTATCGTCGTTGCCGCTCATGCACCACCTATTCCGGCCGCTCTAGTCCACATCCTTTCTCGCAGAAACCCCATCTTTTACACCGAAAATCTAAAGCCTTCGCCCCGTTCACCCTGCATGGGTCTTCCTTAAAAGTCACACTGCAGAAATGGTTAAAAGTGTCGCTGCGCGTCTTCGTAAGCCCTAAATACTCTAGCCTTACAGAAATGTCCAAGCCTAAGGAAGATCTTCTCCAACGGCATGATTGCAACACTCGGTAGACTTGAAGGTTTAGAAATCCAAGAATATTCTTGAATTGAAGAGATAATTATGGCGCCCAAAAATAGGGACTTGCAACCTGATGCTTTACAAATCTGAAGACACTAGTACTTAATGATCTTTCAAACGTAAGTGGCATCTAGATCAATGATTCAGTGACATGGCCGGCTTTAAGGAGAATTAATATACATGAGTGTCCATGTTAACAAGTTTACCATTAAATGATGAAAATCCAATCAATTTGGAATGCTTTCAAGTCAAAAGATTGCCGTGGGTTGGCTTGTAATTGGAAGATGGCATTAGAGGAAGATTACAATCTATGTACAAATTCTTCTAATGGTTCTGCTTCTCATCTTTCTGGACATCTGTTCTTGGCTGTATGATACGGAAGTTTGATTGTCAATTTAAATTTGTAAGAGCTGAAATCGTTATGTTCATTTAATTCTAAAATAACTCACAACGTGAGTCTCATACACCTTTTATTTTAACTTGTTATTATATGTAAGTGCATGATTTTATACTTGATCTTAATCTTGGAGTCTTTGAAATGTGATGTGTTTTTGATTGGTCTCATTGTTGGATAATTAATGCTCATGCTTGTCATAAATCTTTGTGATGAGCTTTATAAATTTCCTTGTCCTAGTTAAGAGAGTTGTCTTGCTTAAGGAGATGACTTTTGAGTTGCCCAACCTATCTTAAGTACCTCTAATTTTCAATAGGCTGTAAAGGAAAACCATGATGATTTTAGGCCATGATGTGTTCTGAGTATTTTTTTTTTCATTGTACACACAAAAACATATGATGTGCTCACGTGTATAAGTTGGTAGCAAGAATGTTTGCTTCATTGATTTTCAAATTGTAAGAATTAGGATCCTTATGTTTTTTTTCGTTGCTAAGATAATATCTGATGTAAGTCTCATATGCATTTTATTCTTGACGTGATTGGGTTATATTTGTAATTAGTTTACAGTATTACTTTAGAGTGTTTGAAATCTTATCAATGTCTGAGTTTGGGGCAAAACACCGTCAAACCTTGTTTGGACAATCATTTGGATCTATGGTATGTTATGAATATTCTGTTTTGGTTGTGTACATGGTGTTTGAAGTTTTAGGTGAGTAGAAAAATAGAATATTATCCCCTTCACATCGACAACATTTGAGCCTTTAACTTGTTCCTTGGTGCATCCTGCAAAAGCAGTGGACTCCCATTGGAAAATTCACCATCCAAAATTCAAAAACAGAACCCTCACTAGTTTGGTGAAAATGAAATATAACCTTTACAAATGTACAATGTAGAATGAAAGTAAGACCAAACAAAAAGTGAAGAAGATTCATTAATTAGCTAAAGGTTCTGGATTCCGAAAAGCTTTTGGTCTTTTAAAGCTGCCTAAAGAGGGAACTTTTTGAAGTCTTTTAAAGGGTGCATAAGCCTACACCGATCACAATTACATCGTTGTCACGTTTGTTTATAGACAATACAGATCATAATATGTGCATCATAGAGTTGGCATCAATTCTCTTCCTAACGGAAAAAAGATGTGTGTTTTCAGAGAAATTAAAAATTTAGGTAGGTGGATTTGGATTTCAAGTCGCGTGTAAGAAAGAAAGGTTGCCAGTTTTTTTGGTGGTATTCCTAGAGTACCTCATTTTCCTTGTGGTTTATCAAATCATCTATAAGTGGTGTCATAAAACACTGTGATCCGGTTAGGTTGTTGATATCTTGAAGGAAAAAATTGATTGCTGTTAAATTCACTAAATAAAGAATTCAAATTACAATGACGTTGCACTTGGTAGTCGGTTTCGTTTTAGTAAATAATGCTGGACAGTCTCTATACTTTGAACCACTTTCCTTGAACTCCATTGGTTTCTGGGATTGTGGTGGGACGTATGAGGTGATTAGAGGGTAGACTAGGGTGACAATAACAGCAGCTGATGTGGAACATAGTAGAAACTATTAGTTCAATAATGGTAAATACGCTTTTTTCTTAACAGGATTTGACAAGAAAGGGAGGCAAGTATCGGGAACTCTGAAAGTTCAAAGTGGACATCAGGAACTCTGGAGCTGAAAGGGTCAAGTTTTGCTTGCTTAGGGGAGTAAATTTCGCGTCATTTTTTGGTCGAAAAATATGATTTGAAGTCATATTTTTTCGCATGATCATTGTAACAAAGTTGAGAAACCTTTGTAACTTCTGAGGCTGAGTACTTTATTTTCATTCATTGAGGGGAGAAGGCTTCATAGCTACTGGTTTCTTCAGAGTAATTTCCCAAGAGTAGAAATAATTTTTGTTGCGAGATGGGCACAAATTGTACGGTAAATATGCATACAATAAACTTAGATTAACATCGAAAGTTTTACATGACTTGGGTAAAATTATCCTTATATTTGAAGTTTTCATGTGCTTAGGTGCAGCTAAAAAAGCTTTCCTCTTTGACAATTTCTCTTTTGTCACTCTGACAGCGCACTGAATGATACCATAAACATAAAAAATTTTATAACATCATATTTATAGATAGCTTTAGGACAAGTCCTAACTAGACACCAATACGTACCTAAGCTCTATCCCATTAAAAAGGCCAGACGCCTTGACTCCCTGTCTGCCACAAGATTCCCTCAACTATCCTTAAAAAGATTTCTCAGGTAAGGCAGGGGTGAAAGTAGAAGAAAACATTGGCGCCTCATTTACAACAAAATCAATTCCTTTTTCCACACATAAATTTTCTAGTGGTGACAAAACAAAATTTCTGCGACATGTGATGCATGCCAAATTGTCTTCTACTTGAACAATAAAGGCAACGGATCCATTATCTCAAGGAATTGAGCAATTTGGAACACGGCACAAGGAAAATGCTTTGGTCCACAGGGACCATCATCCACTTAAGAGGATCTAAATGTATATTTAGTACAAGTATATCAGCATAGCAGAGAGCAGGCAGTTAATGACTGTTACAACTTACTATTAGATAAACTAAATAGGGGAAAACTTTAAGCACTCATCAGTCCAATCCGCTGATTGGAACAAAAATGTCACCCAAATAATTGTGGCCATCATGTCTCTCTAGTGCTTCCCACCAACTCCTCTCACCCTTGATCTCCCTCATAGAGTTTCTGGATTCTTCCTCAATGCGTAAGCTCTTAAGATTTGGGCAGTAATAGATACTCATCAATTCCAAGTTTGGTGTGATGAGTGGAACACTAGAGATAGTAACTAATCCAGGCATGTAATGGAGCATAATCTTCTTCAAATTTTGGAGGATGTAAGAGGCCTGATTATCATTTGGAGTTTCATGCTTTACCAATGCCGTGACTGAGGGGCAATCCTTCACTGTGAGCTCTTCTAACCTTTTAAGGTTACAAAGCAACCCTTCGGTGAAAATAGTGGTCAACTGGGGACATGTCCGCAGTCCCAAGATCTTCAGATGAGATAAACATTGCGATTGTATTGGCCCCTTCCATATACTCATTAGATTCTTCATATAATAAATATAAAGATATTCAAGTGATCCAAGAACAATCCTTTTAGGTTCATGAGTGCTTTCATCTTCTTCACGAACCACAACTTCTCCATCTTCTTCATGAGTATTTGCTTCATCTATGATAACTTCAACCCCATTACATTCTCCCACTACACAACACTTAAAATGCTCCATGTTCCAAATCCCAAATTCTGATAGTTTCTTAACAGTTGCATGCCGTTCCAAGAAAAATGCAGTTGAATTTTGAAGTACCCTTTTAACATCTTTAGGAAAATCCTCACCATTTATGAATTTCAAGCATCTCTCATGTCGTTCCAACTCAAACTCAACTTGGCATGGAAGTCGAGACAAAATCCTCCTAACATAACAGCCAACAGTAAATCTAAAATGTGACAACGATGTAGATTTCCACTTCAGCAGAAGTTGGCCCAATAATTCCACACTTGGAAAGTAGAATTCCAGACTATTCAAACTTTCCAAGGAACATACTTCAGCAACAATGCACTCCACACATGCAATCCACCATTTGTCATCTGGATTCACACGAATACTCAACTTATTTAAATGAGACAGTTCTGAAATTATACCACATCGAACCCCTACATTTGATTGCATGTCACTACAACTATCATCGGGAAATGAATAAATAGACAGTTTCAAACATTTGAGATTAGTTAACTTCTTGATATCCTCAGGTAACTCTATAATATCTGTCCCTTCAAGATCAAGGACCTCAAGCTGATTAAGTTCTCCAACCTTGGACATTAACTTCATGAAACAATGACAATCTTTTAAACACAATCTCTTGAGCCTATTCAATTTCAGAATGGAGTCTGGCAAAGATCTAATACTAGTACCAGATAAGTCTAGGGTTTGGAGTGCAGCCATGTCATAAAAAAATGACTCTGGAATCTTTCTTACTCTTTTGTTTCCTTGAAGAGACAATGTCAAGAGCCTTGGACTCCTTGGATTCTTAGGTAACTCCCCATCCATCAAGCAAATCTCTTCGTCGTTCTCCCAATCCACATCCTTTGGCAACTCTTTTAATTCTAAACTACTCTGCGTGGGGCATGATTGAGAAGCTTCACATTCTTCCCCACTTTTTTCAATTATTTCACGAGATTTCAATTTAACATCAGCTACTTCAATCTCAAACATCTCCCCTTCAGTCTCTGAAGTTTGCTTTTCAATTGCTTCCTTTCCACTTGTTTCAGCAAAGTATTCAGCATTGAAAACGAAAATTACAATACACTAATATAGACCATAGAAAGGCAAATTGTAATAACTTACCAAAATTAATTTATATCACAATTAGAAGACCCAAGGCTTGACCCAAATGCTAAGTCAAAGTTTGGAGGATTTTGAAGGAACCTTTTTTTTTCATTTCCACCTCATCTTGGGGATCTTTATTTTTTCATTTCCACTTGTATATGCATGATGACGCTCTTGCACATTAAGCATTATTGGCTTAAGGTCGCATGGAGTAGAATAAATTTATCTTAAGCTTTGATATCAATCTAGAAGGTTCAAAGACTCAAGTTAAAAGTTAGTTCAAAGGATTTTCTTTTAATTTAAACTTTAACTTAGAAATCTTATTTTTTCATGTGGGACTCTTATCTTGCACACAATTACTACTAAATTTATAGCTGAAACCATCTAAAACCACCTGTATTATACTTAATATTTCATGTTTCAAACAGCCAATTCCATCCCATTAATAGGACGACTAAGGTCAAAGACAATCCATATTAAATTGTCATCTCAACTAATAATTATGATCTTAAAGCTTGGAAGAAAAATAAAAATTCATGCAACCAATCAATTGGGCAAGCATTTGGCCATTAGAATAGATACATGAGCATTTCTGTTGCATTTCCCTAAAAAAACGTGAAAGCTTTTTTCTTTTTTTCTCTTTTTTTTTTTCGAGATTTTAAAGCATTTTGTTCCAACAATGGCACTATAAACAATCATTGGACTTTGAAACATGAATCCAACAATGGCACTACCCAGGAGGAACTCGATACAATATGACAAGGAGGTAGTGGTGAGTGAATTTTCTTTCTCTTTTTTTTTTTTTTTGAAATTATTAGTCAAGCTTGTCCAATCTGTTCAACACCAGAACTTTCCAATTCATTCAATGCCAGAAAAGATCCCCCTCTAGAAAATACTAAGCGCCTGAGTGAAGCAACCCAAGTGAATAAACAAAAATAAAAGATGCAATTAAAAAGTGTAATACGTGAACCTTCATCAAGGTTGGACAACTCTTCCCTCGAAAATTCTCTATCCATATTTCTCACCATTTTCAGAGAAAATTATATAGCCCAACTTATTCATTTGCTGGCTTCTTTATTGAATGTTTGATTATAGGAGATTGATTTTTGCCTAAGTGCATTTTTGAATGTTTGATTATAGAAGACTACCAATGAGTTCTAAATAGCATTTTGAACTCATTACTAGTTTAGAAAAGTTTAGAAGTTAATTAATTGCCAATATGCAAAAAATGGAGCGCAAGAAACTAGTTAAAAATCTTTTACTTCTCTAACTTCTCATTTTTAATATGAGATTGTCTTTGTAACTTATATTCCTTTTTATTTGGGATAGAAACTATTCCAAAGAAAATTTAATTGAATGTCAAACATACCACTTCAAAGACTGTCATTCTTGATAAAACATTTTGCAGATTCTGGCAAAGTCAGATTATTTAAGGGCCAGATTATCGGAGAAAGCAATACCTTTCCATTGCAATAACTGAGGTAAACTTTGCCGGGCAGGAACTAGTCCAAATGGTTCAGCCCAAAGGCCAACAGAATAGGCTGTTGAACGACGACGATAGGCATTTACGTCGTCCATTATACCATCACCATCCTGGTATCCTTCCTTCTCGGTCAAATGCAACAGAACGAAATCATGCCGCAAATTTGCCTGATTGGTAAAAGAGAAAAAGATAAGGTTGGGTAGAAAAGGGTTTTGCGAAAGAGTTTTGTATTGATACATTGTATGAATATCACATCACGTAAGGTACCCCAATATATACATACATGTATGCCCTAAATCTAACATTCACAATTAACTCGATGAAATATTTACCAATGAATGTAATGATTTCTATTCCTAAATCTAACATAAGACAGAATCATCCTCGAACAAAAATGTGTAATATATCTAAAAACATGTAACATTGACTTCCAATAAATTTAAATAAATTATATATGAAACAACTATATTAATCATCATGTTCGTATATAATGTGAGACGAAAGAAGAATCTGACCTCGCGAGGGCTGTCGTTCTCCTTAATGGTGCGATATTCGTGCAGCATCCACTTGGTGCGCTCGCCGTGGGGAGCAACGCCCTTGTAGAAGACTGAGGTCCACTTCCCACTGATCAAGCCTTTGGAGGACGTAATGAAGCGGAAACCAGTAGTCATCCAGAATCCGGCATTGAAGGACGTAATGGAGCGGAAACCAACGATATTCCAGTACGGCGCGTCGCGGCGGCTGCAGAAGAACCACTGGCTATTCTCCGAATTTGTGGCCGAGATCGCTTAATTTAGAAAGAACATTAAAGAAGCATGTTCTTGCCGTCATCGACTTAACCAAAAAGAATATGCTCTGTTTGAAGAGAAAAAAGAGAATAAAACGAAAATACCAGGCAGATCCTCGGGTTAATAATTGAAGAAGTCGATTACGGGAATGATCTGGATCTCAGAGTGATGGCCCCCGTTCTTCAACCTCAAGTAGTGATTTCCAAGTTGGTCGTCAGTAGGGCGAAATATTGAATCCGGAGGAAACGGCGCTATTTCATTGGCTGCCATCTTCTTCTCTCTTTTGTTATTTTGTTTACGAAAAATGGATGACGTTTCTCGGTATCCTCTCTTCAGCCTCCGAGGCAACCATGGCTCTTTTTCTCCTGTTCGCAATTAACCAAAAAGGAGATTGCAAAGAATTTTTAAGCGCAGAGAATTTTTAAGCGAATCCGAGCTTACACCAAACATGATACCACCATTATGTTTAATATTTCATGTTTCACGTAGCCAGCTCCATTCCATTTATAGGGCAACTGAGGTCAAATACTAACAATCTAAAATTGTCATCTTAATTTATAAATACGATCTTGAAAGCTTGCAAGAGCTTAATAGAAAAAGAAAGATTCATGCAGGATGGATTTATGAGCCTTTTCGCTGCATTCCCTAAAAAAAATGAACAATATATATCTTTATTTTTAGATTTAAAACATTTTATCATCATAATGGCATTATGAGCAATAATTGGACCTCCGGCCACGAGTTCATGACCCGACGATCCAACTCCGACTCCATTGTGCTCCCAAATGTATGCTAAATCACCCACTTGCTAGAGAGCATCGATACCCTTAGGTGGGGTACGTGAAAATTTTTTGAAACTATTAATTTAGCTTGTTCAAAACTGTTCACCGCCTGACCTATCCAATTCATGCTATGCGGACAAAGATCACTGTCGATAAAATATCAAGTGCCTAAGTGAAGCACAACCAAACGAATGAACAAAGATAAAAGATGCAGATAAAAAAGAAGAATAAGTGGAATACCCTTCATCATGATTTGACAACTTTTTTATTGGTGATTCTCTATCTATTTTTTGGGTAAGTTTTAGTTATTTTTCAACGTTTTGTAGGGAAATGCAGCGAAAGGCTCAATACTCTATCCTTATTACTCACACCAGAAAAAAGAAAAATGAACATAAAAAGGTGATACATTATTTTTCACTCAGACTAACCCTATTGTTAGGGACCAAGTTATCTAACTTACCAATACCTTCAGACTGCAATAATTGTTCATCTAAACATTTAATCACTTTTAGTAAAAATATAAGGTAGTCAGAAGCCAAGTTCTTAGAATTATTAGTCTAATATTGATTTACACCTAATCATGGTTGTAACTTATTCATTGTAATTGTAATAGAGGATGGTAATTATGCAGTAGTAGTTCTATTCACATAAAACTAACTGAGTTAGATATTTCATCCTGCTTTATTGTTTGGGATTTTTGCAAACCTTAACCAATCAAATACAAGGTAGGTTGAAGAGAAAACAAACACCTCAATAATAATAAAATGTCATCCTACCTCTAACCTGTGTAAGCCTTGAGATGTCCAGAGTTTTCAGACTTGTGCAGTTAGAGAAGTTTAAAAGAGCCTCTAAGCTTGAGCAACCAGAGAGGTCTAAACTCTTGAGGCTTAAGCAGTCAGAGAAGTCCAGAATCTTGAGACTTGAGCAGCATGAAAGGCTTAGGACCTTGAGGCTCGAGCAGCCAATGACGTCCAGAGTCTCGACGCTTGGGTAGCGAATGATGTCATGATTCTCGGGCTCCTCAAAGACTTCTGACCCATGGAAATATGGATGCTCGAGGATTCGGCAGTCAAAAAATTTCAGGTCGGGGTTTAGAGTATCGAGACGTGAATAGTCAGGGTTCAGAGTGCTGAGATTTGAATAGTGCCAGTATTTTATACTCTTGACGCTTGGGTATGCAGATAATTTCCGAGCCTTTAGACTTAAAGAAAGAGAGAGGTTTAGAATTTCGAGCCTTAAGCAACCAGAAAGCTCCAATGTCTCAAGGCTTGAGCAGCCAGAGAGGTATAAAATCTCGAGGCTTGAGCAGCCAGAGAGGTATAAAATCTCGAGGCTTGAGCATCTCAAAAACTTTAAATTCTGTAAGCTTGAGCATTTAGAGATGTCTAAAACCTCGAGACTTGGGCAGCCACAAAGGTTTAAAACCTCGAGACTTGGGCAGCCACAAAGGTTTAATTTCTTGAGGCTTGAGTAGTCATCAAGGTTTAATCTCTCAGGGCTTGACCAATTAGAGATGTCCAAAGTCCGTAGACTTGAGCAGCTAGAAAGGTTTAAAAGAGTCTCTAAGCTTAAGTAGCCAGACAGGTCTAAATTCTCGACACTTGAACAACCGGAGAGGTACAGAGTCTTAAGATTTGAGCATTTAGAGAGATATAGATTCTTGAGCCTTGTACAGCCGGAAAGATCTAGGGTTTCGAGGCTCCAAGTGCCTGGATATGCGTCCGTAGAGTCAACAGAAAATTTTAAATCCTTGAGACTTGAGCAGCCATGGAGATTTAATCTCTTTAGACTCCAGCAGCAGTCGAGCCGTAGAGACCGGAGGCTGGTGTAGTCAGTGAGGTCTAAAATCTCGAGGCTCAAATAGACTATAAGGGATAGAGACTCAAGGCTCGGGCAGTCAACAAGGTCTAGACTCTGGAGGGCTAGCTGCTTGAGGTTTGGGCACTTCGTAAGGGATAGTCTTAAGGCGCGAGAAGTCAGCGAGCTTTAGAATCTCAAGGCTTGAGCAGTAATGTATGTTTAGAGTCGTGAGGCTTGGGCAACCAAAGTAGTTTAGAATCCCGAGGCTTGAGCAATCAAGGCCTAATTTCTCAAGATTTAAGCAATTAGCGAGGTATAATTCCTTAAAATTTGGGCAGACAGAGAGACCTAGACGATTAAGTCTCGAGCAGTCAGAGATGTCTAAAATCTTAAGGCTTGAGCAGCCAGAGGGAGTTAATTCCTCGAGGCTTGAGCAGCCAGAGAGTTTTAATTCCTTTGAGTTCCTTGAGTTTGGGGCTTAAGTGAACAAAGAGGCTTATTTTCCTGAGGCTTGAGCAGTCAGAGATGTCTAAAATCTCAAGGCTTGAGCAGAAGGAGACGTTTCAAATCTCAAGGCTTGAGCAGCTAGAGAGCTTTAATTTCTTGAGGCTTGAGATGCCAGAGAGGTTTAATTCCTTGAGACTTGAGCAGCCACAGAAGTTTAATTTCTTGAGTTTCTTGAGGCTTAAGTTGCCAAAGAGGTTTAATTCCTTGAGGCTTGAGCAGACAGAGATGTCTAAAATCTCAAGGCTTGAGCAGCCAGAGAGTTTTATTTTCTTAAGGCTTGAGCAGCCAAAGAGGTTTAATTCCTTGAGGCTTGAGTTGCCAGAGAGGTTTAATTCCTTGAGGCTTGAGCAGCCAGAGAGGTTTAATTCCTTGAGTTCCTTAAGGCTTGAGTCGCCAAAGAGGTTTAATTCCTTGAGGCCTGAGCAGTCAGAGATGTCTAAAATCTCAAGGCTTGAGCAGTAAGAGATCTTTAGAATCTCAAGGCTTGAGCAGCTAGAGAGCTTTAATTTATTGAGGCTTGAGATGCCAGAGAGGTTTAATTCCTTGAGACTTGAGCATCCACAGAGGTTTAATTTCTTGAGTTTCTTGAGGCTTGAGTTGCCAGAGAGGTTTAGTTCCTTGAGGCTTGAGCAGCCAGACAGGTCTAGAATCTCAAGGGTGGAGCAGCCAAAGAGGCATAAAATCTGAAGGCTTAAGGAGCAGTGAGAGCAAACAGAGAGGTCTAGAGCCCGCCGGCTTAAGCATACAGAGAGGCTTAAATCCTTTAGAGTCTTAAGGCTTGAGCAGCAAAAGAGGTATGGAAGCATATTTAGGCATGAGCATCTAGAAAGGTCTAGCAATTGGAGGTTTGAGAAGGCAGAAAGGTCGAGGCTTGGCCAACGAGAAATGTTTAGCATCTTGGGTGTTATGCAGAAAGAAAGGTTTAGAACCTCCGAGCTGTTTCGAGTGGTGAGGTTTGAGTACCAAAAATTGGTTGGAAGCATTTCCAGTCTTGAGCAGCCAAAATGCTTTGGAATCTCGAGGCTTGAGCGGCCAAAAAGGCGGAGACTCTTCATATTTCGCAAGTGAATCTGGTCAATGAGTGTTAAATTGTTGAAACTATGTTACAGACTAATAAATGGTTAAACAAAAATTAATCAAACGAAGAGAGCAAAATGACTAAAAGGATTTTGCAATAGAGTAATTAGTACCTTCCGCCCATGCCACAATTGTTCAAGGTAACTATATTGCAATTGGATGCTACCTGGAAAAAATATTCTGCTATCTTCAACGTCTTCAGCCGCGACAATTCTCTACAAACCATGAAAAAATAAATTAATGTCATAGAGATATTTCCAATACTTTTTATTGTCTAGGATATTCAATTTACAAAGTTTTTTTAAGAGGTGAATAGTATTTTTGCGAATAAATTTTTAAGACATCACAATCTATTGAACCTCTTAGGATCACTTAGGGACTCACGATGGTGAATTTAAGATTGAATCAAATCTTGCAAATAAAAACGTATGACTTGAGATCTGTATGAAAGATTTCCCTAGAAACTTTACAGTTGAGGCTTATCCAATATTTTTTGATTAAGATATGCTCCTATTAGACTTACTTGAGCTACTTTTCCATGCATCAATGCTTTTAGCAAATTAGGACTCAAAAACTTAGAGAGTAGAAAAAGGCCTTTCGCATAGTAAACAGAATCCTAGACCATCCGTATAATTTTCTTCAAGATGGCATTTTTGAAGCACTTTCAACGAAAGAGCAATAATGCTTCATTGTAACCGGCCTCTTAACCTAAAGGAGGCTGTTCATATATTTATTCAACAATTTTTGTTTATAATGATAAATCTAATCAAACTAGTAATGGCTCCCCACACTTCGGGTGGTTCTTCCTTTTTCACATCATAGGAACAACAAATACTTTTTTATTTCATTCTCTTCATAACCACATCATAAATATTTTTTCCTATTCGTGGTTTGCCAATTCCACCTATCCTACAAATGCCTATAAACCAAATATCAAATGATTTTATACAAGTAAATACATACCCTGCACTCGGATCTAAATTCAAAAGGAACCTGAGAAGTGTTTGATGGGTTACGACTCAGTCCAACTTCTATCCGTGTAAAGATTTCTTCAACAACTGTTGCTACGTTCCTGTAAAAAAGAAATAATTAAGAAACAAAGTCCATACAAACTGAAATTCCTCTGATTCTATTGACTTGAAATGCAACTGTAATACTTATGCTTAGCCATGGGAGAGTCGACTAATATTGGTTTAGCAAAAGACAGGTATGAATTTAGAACAAAGTTTGATTGCTTTGGTGGAAATTTAAATCCATTAAGTCCACTGAAAGAAGAAGAGATTAAATGATACCTATCATGTATTTGCCATCCAACGAGAGAACCCACTTCTTCCAAAGCAGCTTTTCACGATTTAATTTGTTCTTCGTCAACCACATGATCCCGTTTATATATGGTGAACGCTTCTGCAAAACTCCCTTTCTGCTCTCTCATTTCAGATGGATCCACACGGTAGAAAACAGGTAAAATTGTTAAGCCCATCTCTTTCTTGCATTCCACGATCTTGATTAGTTCAATCAAGCACGATTTAGAGGAAGCATAATGCTCTGAGATGACAACGACAGCAAATTGGGATTCTTGTATGGCTTTCGAGAGCTCTTCAGAAGTGGAATTTTTTTGTTGTAATTTTTCATCATCTCTAAAGAAGCTTATCTTTCTTTGCTTCAAAGCAGCATATAAATGGTCTGCAAAACTTTTGCCGGTGTCTTCATTGTGAAAACTGAGGAAAACATCATATGTCCACCGAGGTATTGAAGAAGAAACAGAGGAAGACGAAGGGGTTCTCTGGATACTTGTCAACGCCATTGGAGACTACCAAGCGTGCTTAGCAACAAAGCTCGGTCGGTTGGGTTACTACCATATGCAACCGAGTCGACGGCTTTCGGTGTTGGAGAGAAGGCCCCAAGCCGAGGAAATTATGCAGAGTCAAGTGGCATCAGAGAATTCCATCATGTCTCGTAAAAAGTAGGGTGGACGGGTAATAGAAATCTCTGCACATAGGATATGAATGTAAAAACACTGGTGCTTTGTATAAAATAATGCATCCGCATAAGGATAAAAGGAGAAAGTACAGACCTCTAAAGTAGGTAAATTTGTAAGTTTTTCTTGAGCGAACTCAAAACGTAATCTTAATAAAGAACCAATTTTCAAAAATAAAAAAATAGAGATGATATTCAGCATTTATCGATGGCAAAAGGTCACCGCAGAAGCTCGGATCTGTCAAACCAACACGTTGATTTGGACAGGATGTACCGTCTCAAAGGAAGTGGTGGGGCTGAAAATAACCATGTGATTAACTGATAAGCAATAAAATAATCACCCATAATGATATAATTTTTTGGGGTCGATGTCCTTGTTGAGTTTATATTTGGGCCGTACATACGGCCCAAATCCTTTCTTATGTCGGTGCCAGGTTTGGGCTTGTCCAACCCGGCCCAAGGGCGCGACGCATTATGCGTCACGTCTTCAACCTATTTCTATCGAAATAGGTTGATTTTTGCTGTTTAATCAAGTAAACGATTCCAGAGAGATTTTTTGTTTTCCTCTTCGATTTCGGTGTTTTCTTAGGCGATTTCTATTTCTAAGATGGTACCGGAGCCATCCTAAGAACTCTGTTTTCGTTTCAGTAAGCATCTTTTTTTTTTCCGTCCTTTTTTGTTCTCTCCCTCGTTTAGAGCTCAAATCGGGTTTATTTGGTCTTGTTTACTTGATTCAAAGCCGATTTGCCTTCAAATCGTCTTCTTTTTGGTTCTTTTTGGCCGATTTCCGTCGATTTCCGTCAATTTTTTATGCCTTTTTTGGTTTTTTTCCGTTTTCCGCTGCGACCATCGACGGACTCACGGCCGCCGTTCAAAACGGTGCATTTTGACCTAGGGTTTCTGTTGCCTTTTTTTTCCAGACACACCGTTTTAGCATCCTAAACAGGGCGTTTTGTCATAGGGTTAGGGTTTCCTATTCCCCTTCTCGACGCACCGTTTCATTTAAACGGTTAAGTGCACCGTTTCACTAAACGGTGCCACGCACCGTTTTGATTTAGGGTTAGGGTTTCTTCACCCCTCGCCTAAACGAACCATTTCACTCAACGGTTCAGCGCACCGTTTTGGTTTAGGGTTAGGGTTTCTTCACCCCTCGCCTAAACGCTCCGTTTTCCCCCGTGGCTTTGCGCACCGTTTTGACTTTGCCTCGGTACGCTCCGTTTTATTAACCGGTTTCAACGAACTGTTTTTATCCGGTTCAGGTTTTTTGTGCATTCGGGTCTATTTCCTGGATCCCTACCTGGTTCAGCTACAGCCGCCGTCCGCAGCCCTCGCCGACTGCCGCCACCATCTGCCGCCGGATTTTTACTGCCGTCCGTCGTTGACCACCGACGTCCGTCTTTGACCGCTAACGTCCGTCTTTGACCGCCGTCGTCCGTCTTTGACCGCCGCCGTCTGCCGTTGACCGCCGCCGTCCGCCGTTGACCGCCGCCGTCCGCCGTTGACCGCCGCCGTCCGTCGTTGACTTCTGTTGATTGCCACCGTCCGTCGTTGACCGCCGCCGCCGCCAAAAAAAAAAAAAAAAAAAATTGGCCCTTTTCGCAATTGTTTTCCCTACTGCACGTTTCTGTAAGCATGAGTTCCATATCTGAGCCTTCCAAGCATGGCAATTCAGCCGAAACTCCAGATCCCCTTCATCTTGCTGCCGAAGATGTCTCTACCGCTGTTTTGGTTCCCCAACTTCTCACGGGATCCTTGGATTATTTTCCTTGGAAGCGCAAGATGCTCATCGCTCTTGGCTCTAAAGATAAACTTGCTTTTTTGAATGGCAAGTTACCTAAGCCTACAGATGATGACCCTCGGGCTACTCTTTGGGATAAATGCAACTTGATTGTGCTGTCTTGGTTGATGCACTCGTCTTCTCCTGAGATTGCCAACTCGATTTCTATGCACCGGACTACTAGCGCTGCTTGGAAGATGTTGAAGACTCGTTATTGTAAAATTACGGGCACTCGTCGTTATGATTTGGAACAACGGATTAGCGAGGTCAAGCAACAACCGGATGAACCTGTTGCTACATATTTTTCTCGCCTTAGTGATCTTCGGGCTGAACTAGATAAATGTCTCCCGACGATCAAATGCAAGTGTAACAAATGCACTTGTGATTTTCCGACATTATTGATCGTCAAGCGAGAATCTGGACGAGTTGTTCGCTTTCTTTTGGGTCTTCAGCCTATCTATACTACTGTGCGTAGTAATCTCACTTCTCGTACTACTGTGCCATCTCTGGATGAGGTTTTTCTGTTGATCACTAATGAAGAACATCAACGTAGCTTGCACGTTGATAATGGCAAACCTAACTTATCTGCCTTTACAGTACAGAGTCCTATATTACTTGGAGGGGGGTTTGGGACTAGTCGGCCTGATAGTCATTCTTCTACGGCTAGTAATTCGCGATCTTCCTCTGGTATTGGATTTGGCCAAGGGGGGTCCAAGTCGTTTTTTTGTGATCATTATCAACGTTCGGGTCACACCAAGCACAGATATTATCAGTTGGTCGGATATCCTAATCCACCTAATCGCTCTAGAGCTCCGAAGAAGAAAGGCGGCACCCGTAGTTCATCACATGCAGTAAGTGCTGATTCTGGAGAGCAACCCTCACCTGTTGTGAGTACTACTACCCCGATGCAGCATGTTGCTCCTTCTGGCCAGAATCTCACACCTGAGCAGTATTAGCAGGTGGTTCAGCTCCTTACCCGCTTTGGGCCTACTGAGCCCATGGCTAACTTTGCAGGTACTGTTTCTTCCTTACAAACTTCGTCTTTATCTAATTGATTAATTGACTCAGGGGCAAGTGACCACATTACGTGTGACCTCTGATGCATGGATAACATTAGGTCTTACACATCCAACCCTATTTGGGTCAAACTGCTTGATAATAGTAGTGTGGCCATCACCCACATTGGGACTGTTCGTATTTCTCCTTCTATCATACTTTATGACGTCTTACATGTGCCTACCTTTAAATGCAAGCTTTTGTCTGTTGCCAAATTTACCTTTGATAGCTCTTGTCAGGTCATCTTTTACCCCCATTTTTGTTTCTTCCAAGACCGTATGACTGGGACGGTACTGGGACTGGGTAGGGCTAATCGTCGTCTATATCATCTAGTGTCTCCAACGGCTGCCACCGCGGATATTTTTTCCAAACTTGTTAAATCTTTTGAATTTAATGCTCCTAAGAGGGCTAATGTTTGTAGTAACACTATGTTTAAGAACAATATTTTGAATAATAAACAAACACTATGGCATTGCCGTTTTGATCATTCTTCTTGTTATACTTCTCCTGAAGTTTTTTGTCCGGTTTGTCCTTTAGCAAAACAGACGCGTCTTCCCTTTACTTCTCGAACTTCAAAGACAGAATCTATCTTTGAGTTAGTTCATATTGACATATGAGGTCCCCATAGGCACCCTAATCATGATGGTTCGCGTTATTTTCTTACCATTGTTGATGATTTCTCTCGTGGTACTTGGGTGTATCTTATGAGATCCAAGGGTCAGGCTTTGCATTTTCTGTGTTCTTTCTTCCATATGGTAGAAACCCAGTTTCACACTCGCGTTCGTCGGTTACGCTCTGACAATGGGTCAGAGTTTTTTAGCCATGAGTGTGTCTCTTTCCTCCAGCTTCGTGGCGTTCACCATGAAAGCTCATGTGTCCATACACCCCAACAAAATGGGGTAGTCGAATGCAAACATCGACACATTCTTGATGTTGCGCGTGCCTTACGTTTTCAGGCTGACCTTCCTGATCGTTATTGGGGAGAGTGTGTCTTGACTGCTACTCACATTGTCAATCGTCTTCCTTCCCCGGTCATTGATGGGAAAACTCCTTTTTCCATCCTCTTTGGTAAAGCACCATGTGTCTCACACCTTAGGGTTTTTGGATGCTTATGTTACGTTACGGTCATTTCGTGTGGGGACAAATTTGCACCCCGTGCTCGCCCTTGCATTTTCATGGGATATCATTTTTCACAGAAAGGCTATCGTGTTTTTGACCTTACCACCCGCACCTTTTCTGTTGCCCGTGATGTTGTGTTTCATGAGTCCGTTTTTCCCTTTGCTCAGTCTCAGTCACTCTCGTCTATCCCTTCACCTAATATTGACTCCTCTTTTATCGCTTTGGATCCCGATCCCTATATTGTTCCATGCGACAACGATTCTCCGCCTTCTCTAACACCTGTTGTTGCACCTTTGGATTCACCCACTGTGAGTTCTCCTCTTGTGACCCCACCCACTATGGAGTCACCCATTGCGGCATCGCCTATTCCGGCTTCACCCACTGTGGCGTCGACCCCTGCAGCGCCATCCACTGCGACATCGCCCACTGCGATGTCGCCCCCTGCTGCGTCGCCTCCTACGACGTCATCCACTGAGGCGTCACCCACTGTGGCGTCACCTCTTGTGACGTCACATCCTATAGACTCTTCTTGTCCAGTGTTGCCTGTCGTTCCTATTTCACCTGTTCGACGTTCTCAACGTGCATCCAAACCACCCATTTGGACCCAAGATTATCATTGTAACTCTATAGTCTCCCTTTCTAATGGATCTCGTTCCATGAGTCCCCATGACATTCCATATTCCATTTCTCAATTTATGACTCTTGGTAATTTATCTTTCCCACATTGAGCATTTATTGCTTCCATATCCGCCATTCGAGAGCCAACCTACTATCATGAGGCTGTTAGGGATCCTAAGTGGGTGGATGCTATGTCTAGTGAACTTCATGCATTACAGGCAAATCATACGTGGCAATTAGTTGATTTGCCCCCAGGTCGTAAGCCAATTGGATGTAAGTGGGTTTACAAGGTAAAGTATCGTGCGGACGGTTCCATTGAGCGCTATAAAGCTCGGCTTGTAGCCAAAGGCTTCACTCAGCGTTATGGCATTAATTATGAGGAGACTTTCTTTCCTGTGGCTAAGATGGTGACCGTCAGATGTGTCATGGCCATGGCCTCTATGTTTCATTAGCCGCTTCATCATATGGATGTTCATAATGCTTTCCTTCATGGTGATTTGCATGAGGAGGTATACATGTCTTTACCCCCCGAGATTCGGCATTCCTCCACTGCTCTGCCGAAAGTTTGTTGTCTTCTCAAGTCCATTTATGGACTCAAGCAGGCTTCTCGTCAGTGGTACGCCAAATTTACTTCGGCTCTCCTTGACTCTGGTTTTAAGCAATCTTGGCATGATTACGCACTATTTACACTTTGTCGTTGTTCTACTGTTGTTGTTGTTCTGCTCTACTTTAACGATATGCTTATCACTGGTAATAGTGAGGCTGCCATCACCCAGGTCAAGGCTCATCTTAGCTCTCGATTTCACATGAAAGATTTAGGACAGACTAAATTCTTTCTTGGGATCGAAATTGCTCGTTCAACACGTGGTATTTGCCTTAGCCAGCGCAAATACGCATTGGAGTTAGTTTCTGAAGCTGGCCTCTCTGGTGCACACCCATGTAAGATTCCCATGGATCAGAATTTGAAGCTTACATCTTTGGACTACGATGCCAGTGCTCCAGTTCCGATTGATGATCCTCCCTTAGCTAACTTTGCTCCGTATCAGCAACTTCTTGGGCGGTTGATTTATCTCACACATACCCGACCTGATATTAACTATCCGGTTCATATCCTCAGTCAGTTCATGCATTCTCCCAAAGCCTCTCACATGGATATGGCTCTGAAGGTTGTTAATTACTTGAAGGGCACTCCTGGCTTAGGGTTATTCATGTCCTCCACCAAGGACTTTCAATTGACTGGTTTTTGTGACTTTGATTGAGTAGTTTGTCCCATGTCTCGCCGTTCTCTTACAAGTTTTTGTGTCAAGCTGGGAGGTTCTTTGATCTCTTGGAAAAGCAAGAAACAAGCCACAGTTTCTCGATCATCATCTGAGGTTGAATATCGTGCTATGGCGACTGCTGTCTGCGAGATGGTTTGGTTATTTGGGCAACTTGGCGACTTATGGGTGATCGTTCCTCGACCTATCTCTTTATATTATGACAATGAAGCTGCTATTCACATTGCCACCAATCCTATTTTTCATGAGCGCACCAAACATATTGAAATTGATTGTCATTTCATCCGCGAGAAGCAACAGCGGGGTTTGATTCAGACACGTAGCATTCGCACTCACGAGCAATCGGCAGATCTGTTAACTAAAGCTTTATGTAGTCGACAGCATAATTATCTTCTTCACAAGCTTGGTGTATTTGATTTGTACAAATCACCAGCTTGAGGGGGGGTGTTGAGTTTATATTTGGGCCGTATATACGGCCCAAATCCTTTCTTATGTCGGTGCCAGGTTTGGGCTTGTCCAACCCGGCCCAAGGGCGCGACGCATTATGCGTCGCGTCTACAACCTATTTCTATCGAAATAGGTTGATTTTTGCTGTTTAATCAAGTAAACGATTCCAGAGAGATTTTTTGTTTTCCTCTTCGATTTCGGTGTTTTCTTAGGCGATTTCTGTTTCTAAGAGTCCTTAATGAGAAAGGAGCCATCGGATCCCAGGCTCTTCGTAGTATTTTAATCTCGTAAAAGCACCATTGATTTTTCTAATAAAGGAAGTGGAATCCAAGATTTTCATTAATGTATTAATAGTTGTTATAAAAAATAATTTACAGGTTGACACGGATTAGTACATGCCAACCATTGGATATACCTAACCCTAACACTGACTACAACGAGGTTGAGATTAGGAAACACCATGATTGCTTTAAGTTCCTTTCATACTGCTTTTGCGACCATGAGACGTGAAAAAGGCGAGCCCGTTTGTTTTTTTCGCTCGAAAGAATAGACCGATGGAGACGTGTCTTCCGCTGTAGACTGCTTCTGTCCATCTCTGTGGAAAACGTGAAATGTACGTGTCTTTGGCGTAGATCTTTTCAGACTTATGGGATCCGTTTGCGTAAAAAGCGAAGATGCAGGAAGTACAATTATTAACCTGAGATCAAAAGTTACAGGCAGCACATGCTTTCTGCTACTCAAATGTGCTTGCGACGACCTTCGGTAAAAAGGCATTTCTGGCGAAAAATTTTATTTAGTCTTTTAAGCCATGTTTTTGTCTAAATAACTGGCTTTCCTTCTTCCTAATTTATTAGTCATACAAAACTTTATTATCCTAAATACAACTTTTATATTACCTTATAAATTTTATTTTCTAGTAAAATAATTTTTAAGAAAAGAGAAACTATTTATTTGAAAAAATAAATCGATTGATAAAAATAGGACATTGGACGATCCCGAATTAGGTAGACACCTTGCTTGCCAGCACATGGTGGGGTCGACAGGTTTCAAGCGTCCATTCCATAATATGAAGATATTAGGTGGAAAAAAATTTCTACTTATAAAATTAATCATTTATTCTTTAACGTGGACGACATTTACATTTTTTATGATAATACAATATTGAATATGGATATAAAACTATTTCTAAAGCTTAAGGAATTATGAGATAAAAGCTTATTTTTATATCTAATATCATATTAAAATATAAAAAATTATTTCAAAGCTTAAAGTAGTGGATGAAGAAATTCTAATAATTATAAAGTCAATAATCTATTGTCATATTCATTAATATATGATAACACATACTTTTAAAAATTATCGTTAAGTATCAAGTTGCTGCTTTCATCCTATTGAGATTAATAACTTAAATTCTCCTTCCACTAAAAGACCAACACTTGCACCAAAGTCAAATTATTTGTCATAACCAAAAATAAAATGGCAGTTGCTATCTTTATTTGTGTCGGTTTGCTAAAATATGAATGGAAAAACTCTCGTGCTTTATATGAAATAACTCATCTGCTTAGTTTAAGGATAAAAAGATGAAGTATAGAGTTTTAAAGTATGAAAATTTATTATAAAATTATAAACAGGGTGAACTAGATCCATTTTTAATATAATACTTGACTTATATTTCTCCACTTCAATGTGGGATAACAATAATTTGAGGAGAGGTGAAATCGTTAAATTTTATTTAGTGTACTTAAAACTTAATCTTAAAAAGGAACTAACTTTTAAAATATAAAATAAAAATAACTTCTTTATAGAAAAATATCATTTTTAGTGAAATTTAAAAAAAAATCAACTCTACGTTTTATAATTTTATAATTTTTATAATACTGGGTATATTTATGTATTTTTTATTAATTTTTATTAATATAAATTTACTTTTAAAAAAATAAAGACAATCTTTAGCATTTTACCGTGGCAAAAGATCACCGCCAAAAGTTAGGACTGTCAAACATAGATATTGATTTGACAGGATGTACTGTCTACAAAGGAAGTGGTGAGCCGAAAATAACCACGTAATTAACTGAAAAGCAATAAAATAATCACATAGTGAAATACTTTTTGGTGTCGAATGAGAACATCCGGAGCCATCGGATCCCAGGCCCTCCATGGTACTAATCTTTCAAAAGCACCATTGCTTTAAGTCCTCCGGTCGTAAAATTAAGTTCGTTTCATACTGCTTTTGCGACCATCAGACATGAGAAGGCGAGCCGGTTTTGTTTCTTTCGCGCAAAAGAATAGACCAATGGAGACGCGTGTTTCGCAGCAGACTGCTTCTGTCCATCTTTGTGGAAAACGGGAAATGTACGTGTCTTTGGTGCAGATCTTTTCAGACTGATGGGATCCATTTGCGTAAAAAGCAAAGATGCAGGACGGACAATTATTAATCTAAGTTCAGAAGTTACAGGGAGCACATGCTCCTGATACCCATATGTGCTTGCCGACGACCTCAAAGTTAAGGAAGCATTTCTGGCGAGAAATTTTATTTAGTCTTTTAAGCGATTTTTTTGTCTAAAAAATTGACTTCCCTTCTTCCTAATTTATTAGTTACGAAAAAATTTCTTAACCCAAATTATTAATGTTTATATTACCTTAGTTTATTTTCTAGTAAATAATAATTTATAAGAAAAGAGAAACTATTTATTTGAAAATATAAATCGATTCATAAAAATAGGACATCGGGATGATTCCAAATTAGGTCGACACAGGCTTCAGGTGCAGTTATTGGGCTCGGTTCCCCAGTCGTTCAACACTAAACTTTGGGCTATTTATTATCTTATTGGGCTATTTATTATCTTATATTTAAGTATAACAAACTTACTTAACTCATTGACTTACTATATTTTTACTCATGAATTAAATGAATTAAGAGTATTAAAATTAGTGAATATTCTAATTTACACCTAAAGTCACACAAATTACATGGTATATGTCTATCTATATTAATCTATGATTGTACATTACAAGAAACAACAATATATTATTTCCTATTAATCTCTAATATGCAAATCAGTTCATTTAAGTAGTAATTAATCACTCAAATGCATTAAGCTTAGTAACATGCAACTTCACATTCATAAAATATCTCACAGAACATAATAATCATACTGTTCATATATCATAATCAAGTTGTTGAAAAAATAAAATAAAATAGTCACCCATATTGATATACTTTTTGGTGTCGATGTCCTTAATCTCGTAAAAGCACCATTCATTTTTCTAATAAAAGAAGTAGCATCCCAAATTTTCAATAATGTATTAATAGTGTTTATAAAAAATGATTTACAGGTTGACACAGATTAGTACATGCCGACCATTGGAAGTTACCTAACCCTAACACTAACTTCAACAAAGCTGAGATTGGGTAACACCATTGCTTTTAAGTTCCTTTAGTGCTGCTTTTGCGAGAATCAGACGTGAAAAAGTGAGCCAGTTTGTGTTTTAGCGCAAAAGCATGGATCGATGGAGACTTGTCTTTCGCTGCAGACTGCTTCTGTCCATACGTGCGGAAAACGTGAAATGTACGTGTCTTTGATGCAGATCTTTCAGACTGATGGGATCCATTTGCGTAAAAAGCAAAGACGCAGGAAGTACAATTATTAACGTGAGATCAAAAGTTACAGGCAGCACATGCTCTCTGCAACCCATATGTCCTCGCCGACGACCTTAGTTAAGAAAGCATTTCTAGCGGGAATTTTTATTTTGTCTTCTAAGCGATGTTTTTGTCTAAATAATTGGCTTCCCTTCTTCCTAATTTATTAGTCATAAAAAAATTATTAACCTAAATTAAAACTGTTTATATTTTCTAAGTTTATTTTCTAGTAAATAATAATTTATAAGAAAAGAGAAACTACTTATTTGAAAAAATAAATCGATTCATAAAAATAGGACATTGGGACGATCCCGAATGAGGTAGACACAGGCTTCAGGTGCAATTATTGGGCACGGTTCCCCAATCGTTCAGCACTCCACTTGACCTCGTGAAATTCCGACCCGGCTAATTCAACTCCTACTTTCTTGTACGCGAATATCAATGCTTCACCCATGCTTGCCAGCACATGGTGGGGTCGACCGGTTTCCAAGCGTCCATTCCATACTATGAAAATATTAGGTGGAAAAAGGTTTGTTACTTATAAAATTAATCATTTATTCTTTAACATGGACAACGTTTATATTCTTTATGATAATACAAGTATTGTACATGGATATAAACTCAATTCTCTAAATTTATTTTTAGATTTGATCTCATATTAGAATGTGAAAATTCACTTTAAAATCTTAAAATAGTATATGAAAATTTTTTAATAATTATAAAGCTAATAATTTATCAATACATTTATTAATATAGGATAATAACTTATTTTAATAATTATTAATAAGTATGAAGTTGTTGCTTTCATCCTATTGAG
Organism: Casuarina glauca; assembly: GCA_028551395.1. Classification (NCBI taxonomy): domain Eukaryota; kingdom Viridiplantae; phylum Streptophyta; class Magnoliopsida; order Fagales; family Casuarinaceae; genus Casuarina; species Casuarina glauca. Next base: position 30,035,805 of record CM052351.1, on the reverse strand, counting down.
ATCAATAACTTAAATCCTTCTTCCATTGAAAGATCGACACTTGCACCGGAGTTAAATTATTTGTCATAACCAAAAATAAAATGGCAGTTGCTATCTATATTTGTCTCGGTTTGCTAAAAATTGAATGGAAAAACTCTCATGCTTTGTATGAAATAATTCATCCGCTTTGAAGTATAGACGTTTAAACTATGAAAATTCTTTCTAAAATCATAGACAAGGTGAAATAAATCCATTTTTAATATAATACTTGACTTATATTTCTTCACTTTGAATGTGAAATAACAACAATTTGAGTAAAGGTAAATTGATCAAATTTTCTTCAGTCTACTTATAAACTAATCTTAAAAAGGAAATAATTTTTTGAAATATAAAAATAAAGATAATCTCTTTATAAAAAATTTCATTTTCAGTTAAATTTAAAAATTTCTAATTCTATCTTTTATAAATTTGAAAATTTATGTATTTTTTATATTAATTTTTATTAATATAAATTTACTTTTAAAAAAAAATAAAGACGATCTTTAGCATTTCACCGTGGCGAAAGATCACAGCAAAAGCCCGGGACTGTCAAACATATATGTTGATTTGACAAGATGTACTGTCTCAGAGGAAGTGGTGGGCCGAAAATAACCACGTGATTAACTGATAAGCAATAAAATAATCACCATTATGAAATACTTTTTTGTGTGGAATGAGAACATCCGGAGCCATCGGGTCCCAGGCCGTCCATGATATTTTAATCTCGTAAAAGCGCCGTTGCTTTAAGTCCTGAGGTCAGAAAATTAAGTTCCTTTCATACTGCTTTTGCGACCATCAGACGTGAAAAGGCGAGCTGGTTTGTTTCTTTCGCGCAAAAGAATAGACCAATGGAGACGTGTCTTTCGCTGCAGACTGCTTCTGTCCATCTCGCTGGAAAACGGGAAATGTACGTGTCTTTGGTAAGATGCAGGACGTACAATTATTTACCTAAGATCAGAAATCACAGGCAGCACATGTTCCTGATACACCTACGTGCTTGTCGACGACCTTAGTTAAAGAAGCATTTCCGGCAAGAAATTTTATTTAGTCTTTTAAGCGATGTTTTTGTCTAAATAATTGGCTTTCCTTCTTCCTACTTTATTAGCTATAAAAAAAATTTATTTACCCAAATTATAAATTTTATATTACCTTGTTTTATTTTCCAGTAAATATAATGTATAAGAAAAGAGAAACTATTTATTTAAAAAAATAAATCGATTCATAAAAATAGGACGTCGGGATGATTCCAAATAAAGTCGACACAGGCTTCAGGTGCAGTTATTGGGCACGGTTCCCCAATTGTTCAGCACTACACCTAACTTCATCGTGAAATTGCGACCCGTCTCTTCAACTCCAACTTTCTTGTACGCGAATATCGATGCTTCCATGCTTGCCAGCACATAGTGGGGTCCACAGGTTTCCAAGCGTCCATTCCATAATATGAAAATATTAAGTGGAAAAAGGAAGGCCAATTATTTAAACAAAAAAAATCCCTTAAAAGACTCGATTAAATTTTCAGCGAGAAATGCTTTCTTGACTAAAGTCGTCTGCAAGCACATCTGGATAGCAGAGGGCATGTGCTGCCTGTAACTTTTGATCTCATGTTAATAATTGTACTTCATTCACCTTTGCTTTTTACGCAAATGGATCCCATCACTCTGAAAAGATCTGCGACAAAGACACGCACATTTCCCCGTTGTCCACAGAGATGGACAGAAGCTGTCTGCAGCCAAAGGCACGTTTCCATCTGGCTATTCTTTTGCGCGAAAACCGGCTCGCCTTTCACGTCTGATGGTCGCAAAATCAGTATAAAAGGAACTTAATTTTCCGACCGGACGACTCAAAGCAATGGCTTAAAACACTAAGGAAGCCAATTATTTAGACAGAAACATTACTTAAAAGTCTAAATAAAATTTCTTGCAAGAAATGCTTTCTTATCTACGGTCGTCGGCAAGCACGTACGGTAGCTGAGAGCATGTAACTTTTGACCTCACGTTAATAATTGTACTTCGTGCAGTGTGAAAAAGATCTGCGCGAAAGACCGTAGTGGCTCTAGAGCGAAAGAAACAAACCAACATTTCTTTTCATGTCTTGATGGTCGCAAAAGCAGTATGAAAGGAACTTAATTTTCTGATTGGACGACCCAAAGCAATGGCTTAAAAGACTAAGGAAGCCAATTATTTAGACAGAAACATTGCTTAAAAAACTAAATAAAATTTCCCGCAAGAAATGCTTATTTAAGTATGGTTGTCGGCAAGCACATATGGACTCTTGTGCTGGCTGTAACTTTTGATCTCAGGTTAATAATTGTAGCTGATATCCTTGTCATGATATCCTTCTAGTCCTTTCAGAACGAAGATCAACATGACGGAAACTAAAAAGCAAGAAGAAAACAACTAATTTGAAAACTTTTTGTATATTTTGTATCTAGACCTAAATTATTTTAGGCCTATTTATAATAAATTATGTACATCTGGAAAGGAAAATAATAGTACATAATATACATTTTTTAACAATGAAAATTTCCTACTATATGGAAATAATCACAAATTGTAATAATTATATTAATACTGTATCTCCTAACACAGCAAAATTATGAAACGTAGTAAGGGAAACATAAATTATTTTAAATAATTTCTTAAATTACATATAAGAAAATACTTTCAACGAAGATTTAATTTATAATTAATAAAATTTAAAATATAATATTATACTAAAAAGTTTATTTTTTATTTATAATAGGACATCGGGAAGTTTCCAAATTGGGTCACAGAGGCTTTAGGTGCAATTATTGGGTACGGTTCTCCAATCGTTCAGTCCCGTCGACTTCAACACCTACTTTCTTGTAAGCGAAAATCTTTACCCAGCGTTAATCCTATTGAGATCAATAACTTGAATCTCCTTCTTCTAAAAGAACAACACTTGCTCCCGAGTTAACTTCTGTGTCGTAACCAGAAATAATATCGCATTTGCTATACTGTGGCTATCCCATTTATCTCTTCAAGTTATCACCTTACACTAAGAATTTTATGGGACCTTGCTGCTTGTCGGAAGGATTAGGCTGAAAAAACAACTTTTGCAGTTAAATTCTCTTCGGTTATCGTTTCTGGTCTTGATTCAACGAGGCCATTACGCGCTCCAGACTTTGTTTAGGTGCTATTCCTTTTTTTATCGGCGGTCAGTCGTCGTATACATTTTACATTATGTTATGATCTTCCATAAACTAGCACAGATCATCCAGTCAAGTCATTGCGATCCACTTCATTTCCATATCATGAACTGCATAGAACTGCTAGTTGGTTAGATTCTGGTAAAAAAGGTTACTTTTGCTTCAAAATTTTCTCCTGTCATGGTTCTTCGTCTTGAGACAACGAAGCTCATCTCTGTGTTCATGATTTCGTTGAGATACTACACTAATTCAGAGTTTCGTCTCGTATCCATTTGTATAAAATATTCCGTGTTTTATGTATTTTAGTTAATGAGATACAATTCCGATTTCCTATCGTGAATCGGTTGAAGGGATTTCTTCTGCAGCTAAAAATTTCTCAGTCACCATTTTCTGACTTCAGTCAACAAAGACCATCTCTGTCTATGATTTCTTTACTGTTTCCATCAGATGTTAGCACTCGTATCCATTTGCATAAGCTAGTATTTTTTTCTTCTTTTTCCAGTCAAGGCATCTCGATACAATTTTACTCACATATAGTGAACTGGATCGTGCAGCTTGTTGGTAGAGAAGCAAAAGCCGCTTTGGTCACCATCTTTCATCTTGAGATACCGAAGGCCATCTGTGTGCTTGTGATTTCGTTGGGCTGCTGTGCCATTTCTGCCGCAGGTCAGTCCTCATATCCATTCAAGTCATAACGATACGATTGAACTATATCATGGACTGGACAGTCCTGCTTGTCTTTGGTCTTTGCTTTTCGTCTTAAGTCAACAAACTCTATCTGCCCATGATTTCGTTGAGTTGCTGTGCCGTTTCATCAGAGGTCAGGCTTGTATCCATATAAGGAAGCTATTATTTGAACTCTTATTATCTATTCATGTCATCACGATACAATTTCACCTCCATACCATGAACTAGATTGTGCTACTTGTCGGTAGGTATGTGGTAGAAAAGATTTTTTTTGCAGAAAAATATTTCCCTAGTCATGAGCTTTTGTCTTGAGTTAACGAAGGCCATCTTTATGATTGTGATTTTGTTGAGCTCCTAGACCGTTTATTAGATTTCTATCTTCGTTTCCATTTGTATACTGTATGCCCTTAATTTATCATGGTAGAGTTTAACTTCCAGATCGCGAATTGGACAGTGCTGTTGTTATGATTGAGTTGAAAGGATTACTTTTGCAACAAAAATTCCCTGGTCAATGCTGGTCGTCTTGAGTCAGTCTACGTATGCCCTTATATGCCGCATTCCATGAGGCAGTATATTTTATCGATTCAATTAATCCCTATACAATCTAATTTCCATATTGTAAACAGGGCAGTGCTAGTTGTCAGAAAGTTTTTGGCTAAAAGGATCACTTTTTGATCAGTCCACGAAGGCCTTCTCTGCGATCGTAATTCACGGAGCTGCTACAGTATTTTTGTCAGACGTAAGTAATCATATCCCATTGTACAAGATATTCGATTACTATAATATTTTATCCATTCAAGTTATCGTGATAAGATTTCAAGGACTGGACAGCGCTGCTTCTTGTTTGGGGTTTTTCCTCTTAAGACTCACAAGCCAGCCATCTTGGTCCGTTCCTGATTTTGTTGAGCTGTTATCCTGCTTTTAACAAAGGTTAGTGTTCTCATCCATTTATAAAGCTATTCAATCTGTGATATTTGGAATGTTGATTAAAGAATTTATATCTAGGTTGTTTGCCCGTTGAGGGCTTGGGCCTATCTATCTTCTTTGATAATTTTGATATGATAATTTTGAATGGTCCATCGTCTAATAATTTGCTTCTTTTTATTTGTTTAACCTTTTTGTTGATTTAAATAACTCATGAAGGGATCAAAAAACAACGCAGGGGAACCTAAGCAAGAAAACACTAAAAAAGAAATTAGCAATGTTCCCAGTGAGGCAAAGCACAATAGGATACAATGTTTCTGGTAAAGCAAAGCACAACACATATACACATACATCGTAGTAACAAGAAGTATCCTTAGCCAAAGTAAAAACATACAAATCATACTACTATGCAACACCATTGGTGTTAGTATGATATATATCTTTTGCCTCCTTTCGTTAGCATCAAAACTATATATAGGGAAAGACATGCCTAAGCACAACCAAGTATAAGAGCATACCATTGATCTTTCTTCCCTTAACTGAACGGATTGATGTAATGCTTCTAATTAACTGATTAGATGATCTACACATCTTAACTAATTAAAAACTATCATGTGTAATTAGATAAGTAAGATGATATAGTCATCTTAACTAGAAAAGATGTATAATTAGAACAAATTGATCTACGTATCTTATCTGACCAAAAAGAATCTTCAACCAAAACAAATAGATAAGATGTTTAATTGAAGGGCATCTTCAACCTTACAGATTGATGTAAGATTCAATAATAACACATTGATCACTAAGTATAAGATGCCCAGATCATGCTTCTACATCGTTAAGGATTTAGACTTTTATCTTATCTTCATATTCAATTTTTACGTAAGTGCTCATGGGTGTGTATATGAGTTTTGCACTTTCAAGTTGGAGCCTTTCTATCGCGGGCATAATAACGCATATCACACCCTAGAATTTTGGCTTATAGTTATAGTCTTGATCTTAGACCATTCATTCTCCTTTTTAGGCGCTTTTAACCATTGTTAATTACAAATCAACCATTTGGTTCTTGGCCTATCATGAAAATCCTCATCATGGATTTTCAATACCTATTATAGTTTCATCAAATAGAGGTGCTAATTATAGGCAACCGCTATAGTGCGTGCTCCCACAGATCTACTCTAGTTTGTAAGACCTGAATTCAAACATGAGGTTTCAAAGCCAATTGTTCAAGTTTGTACCAACCTAAGAAACTGGGTGTTATCTTAATTAATTTTATATAATTCTAGGTCTTTGAGTGAGTATGTATTGTGATTTGATTTAATTGAATACAAGTGCGTAGAGCAAGTCGCTCCACAAATATAGATGATGATTAGCAGAGGTATCAACATTGTTGGGCTTGGCAGGTCTGTTTATGAAGTGAGTAGTAAGCCTTCAAGCGCTACTATGCTTAATGAATAGTTTTGTGCCTCCTTAATTGTAATTGCTTTTAGTGCAATGGTAGTGTACAAGGATCTTAATAAATAGATGGTTTAAGTGATCTTGTTCCAAGTTTAATCTTAGTACCTATTAGAACGGTCAACCATGTCAGCTGCCACATTTGTGCCATGTTTGCCCTAGGGACACGTCTGCCCTACGGCCATGTCAGCAACTGTTTCACTCTTGCACTCGGTCGAGAGAATCGAACCTACCATCGCTCGTCGCCAAAAAAACCTCCTAATTTGATTTCTACGTAAATTTGTAAAGAACTAGATTTGATTCTATTAATAAGTTCCTTTCCAATTGTAATATGAACCATCTTGTCTATTTAATCTAATCGAAATCAATGAAATACCCATCGAGAAATCTCTAAAATTTAGGTTTATGAAAATTAAGGTGTGTTCATAATTTCTGGTCTATCCTCCAACAGAAGTTTGTTTTCTTTCATGTTATCAACAGAGTCGATGGCCCACGCCCCCCCACCGAAAAACCCCCGTGCTCCAATGTTGAATTTTGAAAACATTAACCCGCCTTTTCCTACAGTTTTGGCGCATTCTAAAATGCTGACGATGCTTGCATCATTGTCTCGAAGACATGGTTGCTCACCTTCCTCATCTCGCAACAGCTACTGCCCTTCCATGATGGCTATGAACCCACGCTGCCCGAAACCTTAATCAGGCCCAGTGGCACCAAATCCCCCAACCCCGCCTTCCATTCGTGGCTCCTCCATGATCAGGCGACCCTTGAATGGATTCTGTCCACGTTGACGAACACAATTGTCACCCAATAGACTGATATTTAGTCCTCTGTCACCGTCGGGTCGCACCTCACATGATTGTACATGGCCCAATCATCGGTTCGCTCCTCCGCCCTTCGCCTACTGCTCTAGATGATAAATCGTGAAACTTGCTCGGTCACTTAATTCCTCCATGACGTGAAGGAGATTCTTAACCAACTTGCCACCATTGGCACCCATATCTCCGACGATGAGTACCTAACTCATGCCTTCCACAACCTTAACGAAGATTACAACAGTCTTGCAACCTCCATCTTCATCTTACAACAAACCCAATAGATCTACCGGGAGGCCATTCACGGACTAATTTTGGCCTAGGAGGGCCGCTCCAATGGCCACATTGCCCTGATTACTCCAGCTGCGTTCACGGTATACTTGGGTTAGTTTGCGGGTAACCCAAACCCGTACTCGGGCACGAGCTCGGGTTACTCAACTCGCACTAATCCAAGCCCAAGGCCTAGCGCGCGCGTGAACTCGGGCCAATTCGTGCTCTGGCGCCTCTTGCCACATGTCGGTCCAAATGGGCTTCTACCCAGCCCGCCTAGCCCCTCTTGGCCTAATCCACCAACTCAAGAGGTCGCCGTTGAAACGGGCCTTACTGCCACCTTTGTTGCGAACTAGGCCATCACGTTTCCAATTGCCAGGAACAATTTAATCCCAATTTTAGCCCACTACAAATCAAAAATTAACCCAAGGCCCACATTTCCTTCCCCAATGGCCCAATCCCATATTACCTTCCCTAGGCCCACTACTTCCAACTTCCTCCTCCTCTCTCCCACTATGGCCCCCTAAACCCCCCACCTTCCGCTCTAGATGCCACACATTGGCATCCTGACTTAGGGGCCTCTCACAATGTCACTGACTCCTCGTTTCTCTATTTAATGTCACTCCCTACACTGGTACCTAACAACTTATTGTGGGTGATGGAATGTCTCTTCCCATCACTCATACAGGTACTCTCCACACCCCCTCTTTTTAATTACACAATGTTTTGGTTGTTCCTTCCATAATAAAAAATCTTTTATCTATTTTCAAGTTCACGTCAAACAATAACTGTTATTTCATTTTCTCTACCACTTATTTTTGGGCTATCTCTTGTCTCACAGGTTAGATTATCCTCCACGGATTGCTTGATCACGGTCTTTACCATCTCCAATCGTTTGACATGTCTCCTCATGCTCTTTTGGCATCTCATTCTAGTCCTCTTCTCCTCTAGCACCATCAATTGGGTCCTTCATCTCCACCAGATGTAGTCTATCTTTTGCAATCTACTCATGTTCCCTACACCTCCCCTTCATTCCCCCCATATAAGGCATGTGCCCTCAATAAGAGCCATTGCCACCCCCACCCCCTTACTCCCTCTAGGTTGAGTAATCCCCTCCAACTAGTTCATTTTAATATATGGGGTCCCTTCCCCGTTGAGTTCATCAATAAAAATAAATTTTATGTTTGTTTTATCGATGATTTTTCTCATTTCACTTGGATTTATGCTTTTCATCAATGCTCCCAATTCCTCACAATTTTCACCACCTTCCATAAAGTTGTTGAGAACCAACTCTAGTGTCATTTTCAAGCCATTCAATGTGATGGTGCTCTTGAATTTCTTTCGGCAAACTTTCGCACTAATCTCCAAATTGCTGGCATACATCAGCAAATATCTTGTCCCTATTCCTCGTTTCAAAATGGTGTTTTCAAATGCAAACATCGGCATATAGTTGAAACTGGCCTCACTTTCATGACCCAAGCTGTAATTCCCTTTCATTTTTGGGACTTTGCTTTTGAGACTGCAGTCTTTCTCATTAACTGCCTCCCCACACCTGTCCTCCACAATGTCTCTTTATGGCAAACTCTGTTTCACCACCCTTCTAATATTACTCATCTCCATGTCTTTAGATGTGTGGTCCTTCCTTATTTTCATCCATATGCTTCCCACAAACTAGCTCCTCGGTCTAACACTTGTGTCTTCCTTGGCTATCCCCCTAGTTACTGTGGATACTGTTGCTATTGCCTTGTCACCCATTGCATCTACATTGCTGTTGATGTCGTGTTTTATAAAGAGAGCTTCCCCTTCCATACTATTCCCAATTCCACTCCCTCATCCCCTAATTTCTCTTTAACCCTAGTCCTGGTCCTCTCCCCTACCATGTCATCCTCTTCTTCCACTAGTGACTCTCTCCCTTAGGACCTTCCCCAAGACCCTCCTTTCTCTCACCCTTCCACCAGGCCCCCTGCCCCTCCTCCCCAACCATCTTGGTCTATGACTCGACTTCAGGATGGCACCATCACTTGTCATCATTTCACCCGTGATCATACCATTGCCCTCACTACATCCTTTACCCCATTCCTCGAACCCACTTGCTTTTCTCAAGCAGTTTGGGAGACTCACTAGCGTAATTTTATGGTTGTTGAGTACACTGTTTTCCTTCGCAATGGTACTTGGGCTTTGGTACCCCTACCTCTTGGTGTCAAACCCATTGGCTGTAAGTGAATATGAAAGTCAAGCTCAAGTTTGATGGTTCCTTGGAGCACTACAAGGCCTATCTTATGGCTAAGGGCTTTCATTTGCAAGAAGGTATTGACTACTCTGAGACTTTCAGTCCTATGGCCAAACTTGTTACTGTTTGCATAGTTCTTGCCCTAGTCTACTCTTGAGGGTGGCCCATTCGTTAGTTGGATGTCTCCAATGCCTTCATGGGCATCTTTTTTAAGTCGTCTACATAGAACAACCTCAAGGCTTTGTTGACCTTGAGCGCCTTTGCCATAATATGCCGCCTCTAACATTCTCTTTATGGCTTGAAATAGGCACCCAGGGCTTGGTACCAGCGACTGAGCTCCTTCCTTGTCTCCTTTGGCTTCGTCATCTCACTGGCAAACACCTCCCTATTCACTATGTACACCCTACAGTACAGTTTCATTTTTCTTGTTTATGTGGATGATATTATCTTGATTGGCTCTCCACTGGCCCCCTTCTCTACTCTACTTCGAGCACTCCATCATGAGTTTACTCTCAAGGATCTGGGTCCCATCCACTACTTTCCTGGCATTGAAGTTTAGTGCACCACTTGTGGCCTCATCCTCCATCAGGCCAAGTTCACTTTAGACATCCTAACCTGATGTATGTTCACTTTGGCCATTTCCACTCCCAGCTCGATAGATAAGCCTTTGTCTGTTCACTCTGGTGAGCCGTTACTTGATCCCATTCTTTATCACAGCATTGTTGGTGCTCTCCAATATTTCACTTTCACTCGATCGGACATTGCCTACTTCGTCAACATTGCATGTCAATTCCTCCATTGCCCCACCACTGCTCATTAGCAAGCAGTTAAGCACATACTGTGCTACTTAATGGCCACTCCCAGGCTTAGCCTTCTTCTCACTCGTGGCCCTTCCCGTTTCCTCCATGTTGTCTCCAATGCTTGGAGGGCTAGTGACCATGATGATTGCCACTCCGTAGGTGGCATCTACATCTATCTTGGTCACAACCTCATCTCTTGGAGTTTCCGTAAGCAATGCATCGTTGCTCACTCCAGCACTGAGGCTAAATACAAATCCCTAGTTGATACCATATTGAAACTCATGTGGATTGAGTACCTTCTCCGCGACCTCCGCGCCCTTCCACTACAACCTCTGACTCTCTAGTGTAACAACCTATTTGCTCTTTACTTAACGGCCAATCTTGTATTCCATGCTTGAATGAAGCACATTGAAATTGACTTTCATTTTGTTTAGGAACACCTCGCTTGTGGCCAGCTCTTCCTCCAATTCATTTACTCCCTCGATCAATCGACTGACATCTTCATCAAAGGTTTATCTTCAGCTCGGTTCAAGCTTTTTCACTCCAAGTTGACGGTTCATACTACCCCTTCAGTTTGCGGGGGGATGTTAGAATGGTTAGCCACATCAGCCGCCATGTCAATGCCACGTCTGCCCTATGGCCACGTTAGCAACCGTCTCACTCTTGCGCCTAATTGAAAGAATCGCACCTACCACCACTCATCGCCGAAAAAACTTCCTAATTTGATTTTTGTGTAAATTTGTAAAGAACTAGATTTGATTTTGGGCTAAAGATGGAATTGGGAATTGAGCGATGAAATATGGCAAGCAAATACATTACCTGTTTAGGTCATTCCTAGTAAACAAAAGGCACGAGAAGGCTTTGTTGGTCATTCACTGTAGTTTGGGCCAGAAACATACCAGTATGATGGGCTAGAGTTAGATCTAGCTTTGACAGAGACAAACCTTACGAGTCATGAGCTGAAGTAGAACATAACTTTAGTATTAATTTGGTAGGCAAAAAAAAAGGAGTCCTGGAGAGTGTTTGAATGTTTATCGATATACAAATTAGGATACCACGTAATCTAAAATTCAAAATTTCAGATGTTGGTCCAATCACATATTTTAATATTTTTTCTCAAAGTGGACTAACACTCACATGTGAGAACCCGTGATATGTTAGCATTCAACGACACTTTTGAACCACTAGAAGTCATGCTCAATTAACAATGATTGGCTGAGACTACGGCTTCTAACATTTTTTTTCTTTCATCCGTACATCAATTTTGGAAAACCAGGAACTGCACCAAAGAGGTATCGGATCACCGTAACTGTGGCATATAAGGTGCTTTCTGACTGAGGGTGAACTTGGATTCAACGATTGTCTCCTTTGCTCCATTATGTCTGAGTTTGCAGCTGGTAAATTCTTCTTACTTTCTTCTAAAGTATATTTCCTTTACATTTAATGCGTTTGATGATCTCCCTTCAACATATATTTTGTAATATCTTCTAATGAAAAGCTTAAAAGAATTTTAGAATGCAAGGGTTAATGCTACTGGATAAAAAATACTCGAAGGAAGAAAGAAATATCTTTTTGGCACTTCTCCTACTGTGCATGTATGCATAAGAATTTTAAGCTGTATTGGACTCACTTTAGTTAAGGTTACAGTTTACCAAATGATATACTCTGCATTTCCTAAATCCTCATAAAATTACTAATTTGTAAAATTATTAATTTGGCTATTGGTCCTAGTTTTGACCCCGTCTCATTTTGGCTTCACATTTCTGTTGAATTCTAAAATCTACACAATATGCACGGAATTAGATTATCATGTTTGGAATAAATATTTTGTTCATCTGAATAAGTGGAGCTAAATAAATTGTGCGCGTGCTTCCATTCTGCTCATATTATCTTTTGTTTTCGTTTACTTCTTCTCCACTACCTGGGGACGGAAGTTATGCTCTACCTTTTTCCGGGAAAATGAGTTTTCATTTAAAAGAAAGGAGAGCTATAAAAGCATGGCTTACTAGCAAAAGTAAGGATTTTGTGGGATTGAAGAAAATATATATATGAATAGATGCCCAACAGGCCATGGCGCGCGCCAGAAAGAAAGACCTGACCCATTAGTGATGATAAAGTACCAGATCTTCCCTTCTACAACAACCACATATGTCAAGCTTTCTAAGATGATATGCTCAAGACCAAGACCTTCTTTTTCGGATTCAGTCAAGAAGGGTTATTCTTGCTTCATCAACCATGGTGTCTATCTTGGGGGTTTAGATGTCTAGGCTTGAGTAATTTGCTTACGCTATCAAGATAAATAGTGGACGCTATTGTGAAGTTTTTTCTGATGACTACATTAAGGTTTAGTACGAATTTTTTCTTATTATTTTCATTATCATTCACCTTGACTTATTTAGACTTAAGACTTAAAAGCTTATTTTTATTGAGATAAATAGCGACTTGACCGAAATGCATGTGGTTGAACGAACCAAATTTGTTGAAAAAAAAAAAGGCAAATAAAATAATTTAAGTGGAAGACTTACAAATAATCGTTTAAGTGGAAAAACTTCACAAGTGAATACATTCCTTATTACCTGATTAAAAAATTAAAAGGAATATGTTTTTCCTATAAAAAAAATAGAACCATACACTCATGAATTGATCAATCTTTATTGATTAAAGAAAGGTCCATTTCTAAGGTCCTTTTTTGTCACTGAAAATTATTTTTCTGTTTTTGTATCTGTCTGATTTCATCTACTAGTATAACTATGGATTTCAGTTGCAATCTTTTACTAGTACCTTGGTCGTGGTGTTGCCTAAAATATCTTTACTGATATAATTGTGAATTTAGTGCCCATGTTTAGGCTTTTCTCAAGGTTCTAATTTCTTTGTTGTTGTCACACAGCTCTATGGACCGCGGCGGCTTCTGGGGTGGCTTCTGCGGGTGCGGAGTTTGGTTTTAAAAAGGGTGAAGAATTCGTAAGGGGAAAAGAAATCAGCGCTGAGGATCCGCAAGGCTGCTGTAAAGGTTTACGATATGAAGCAGAAAAGTTGTATCGTTTTAGGGACGATAAAAAGGCTGAAGCAAGCGGACACAAGAAAAAGGATGTCAAGAAGGCACGCGATGATTGGTTTGATCAGGTCAAAAATACTGAAACAGAGGTGGCGAAACTACAAGCAGAGTACGCGAAAGAAATTAGGGGGGGAACAAACAGCTCGGATCTTCTCGAAAGAATGGAAAAAATGAGAAAGGAACTAGAGGAACTTTTCTCCCACGGACAGTCTCTGATGGGAATGTTCGTTGAGAAACTTCCGGAGCGTGTGATAATTATGGAGGCACCCAGAATAGGGGACAAGCCATCACTTTATGGGGTAGTCAAACAAATACTGGAGCATCTAAGAAATAAGGCGATAAAAAGGGTTGGACTTTGGGGATTCGCTGGAATGGGAAAAACAACGATAATGAAGAACTTGAATAATAATGAAGATATTGCAAAAGATTTTGATATCATAATTTTTGTAAAGGCGCCGGAGAATGGGAGCATAAAGGAGCTACAAGATAAAATTATGCAGAGGTTAAAATTGAATGTAGAAGGCAGCAATGATACGGCTGTAATTGCTCCAAGAATAACTGCGGAGTTGAAAGATAAAAGGTATCTTCTACTTTTAGATGAAGTTCGGACATTTATTGATTTACATAAGGTAGGATTCCCCGACAACGACAACGACAAAGACAGCAAAGTGATATTGGCAGCAAGGGATCGTGCCGCTTGCTCCGAAATGGAAGCTGATGAGTATATTAGGTTGAAAGGTTTGTCTGAGGCTGACGCGCATAGAATGTTCAAGCAAAAAGCGGGTAAATATGCACGTGATCCTGAAATTGAAAGGATCGCCGAGTTAGTTGCCAATGAATGTTGTGGTATGCCATTCCTTATAGAGAAGGTAGCAGCAACCTTTAAACCGAAGCATACCGCTGACCTATGGGCTGAAGGACGAGACCGTCTCAGAAGATGGCATAAGGAAGGAATGCCATGCATGGAGGAGTTAGTAAAGCACTTAATGTTCTGTTATGAAGAATTGGGTTGTCAGGATGAGAAGCTTTGCTTTCTCTATAGTGCACTTTATCCTGAAGAATTCGAACTATATATTAATTATCTGTTGGAATGTTGGGCTGTTGAAGGTTTTATTAAAGAAGCAAATCAGTACATGGTTGCACGCCGGAGAGGGAATGCCATATTAGATCAACTCATCAATATGTCTTTGCTAGAGAGAGATGAAAAGGCATATCATGTAAAGATGAACAAAATGTTTCGAAGAATGGCCCATAAAATTTTTTCAGAAGGCAGTGACTTTAAAGTTTTGGTTAGAACTTCCAAGGAGCAAGAAGATCTCCCTGGTGATGAAGAATGGCAAGAGGTAAGTCGAATTTGCTTGATAGATAATAAGTTACGTGCTTTACCAAAAATGCCGAATTGCAAGAATCTTTCATCATTGTTATTGCAGAAAAATCAGGATCTTACATTAATTCCTGATTCATTCTTTAGATACATGGAAAAGTTGCGAGTCCTAGACTTGCAGGACACTGGAATTAGGTCATTGCCACCATCTATATCCTCCTTAATGGATCTCAAAGCACTCTATTTGTCTTCTTGTAACAATTTTGAGAAACTTTCGATCCATGAAAATGAGCTTTCTCATCTTGAGATACTTGACATTCGACATACCAAGATCAATCATTTGACACATGAAGTTAAATATTTGACTAAATTGAAGTCTTTACGTGTTTCATTAAGTTCTGACTTCGAACAACTCCTTAAAGACATCTCATCACTTCATTCCTTGGAAGAACTAAGAATGGATATGGTTTTAGATGGGCCAAGAATGGATATGGTAAAAGTTATGGAAAAGGTGGATGGTTTGCAAAACTTGGCTTTACTTGTGATTTGTTTTCCTACAACAGATTGGCTTGAGGTTTATATGCCAAAGAGTATATCATGGGAAGAATCCTATTTCACATTCCATTGTTCTATTGATGGTCATGACTCAATAAATTATCAAAGCAAAAGGTGTTTGAAGCTTATAAATGCGAGTGATGAGCATCTTAAGATTTCAAAGGTTCTTGCAAAAATTGAAGCATTTGAATTGATTGGTTGTAGACAAGCTTTAGAACTATCAATTTTTGATTTTAGCTGCTTGCGAAGTTGTTTGGTTAAAGGTTGCAATGAAATTCAAACAATTGTTGATGGTAACAAGCTAAGAGGAAGTGTCTTAGAATGCTTAGAAAAGATGTACATAAAGGATGTACCACAATTAGCAAGCATTTGGGAAGGAGATATTCATGTTGGAAGCCTAGTCCAACTAAAAAGTTTATCCTTATGCAATTGTCAAAATCTAAAGAAGATCTTCTCTAGTGGCATGATTGCAGAACTTTCTAACCTTCAAATTTTAAAGGTTGACAAGTGTATTGAAATTGAAGAGATAATTATGAAGTCCGAAAACCAAGGGCTGTCACATTATGCACTACCAAATTTGAAGGAACTTGTGCTTCTTAACCTTCCAAAATTAAATAGCATCTGGACTGATGGCTCACTGTATTGGTCATCCTTAAAAAGGATTGAGATATCTAATTGTTGGTTACTAAAAAAGTTGCCCTTCAAGAATGGGAATGCAATGAAATTAGAAAGGGTTGAAGTCCATAAATCATGGTGGGATGCATTGGAATGGCAAGAAGTTGCGGCTAAACAAAGACTACAATCAATTTGCATCTTCGAGTAATTACTTTGGTTTGTATTTTTGCTAAAAAAAAAATCAAGGAATGTTGGTTTGATCAAATTTGAGTTTGTTAGATCTAAGATGTTTATGTTCTTTCAATTTTAAGACAATGTACTATGATGTCTACTATTATAATATGTGATTATGTAATATTTCAATTGCATGATTATATGTTGGAAGGCTTATTTTAGAGTGTTTGAAATCTTATATCTATTCCAAACAATCTTGGGCCATTATTATTCATGATTATCATAAGTCTTCATTGATATATTGTACAAATTTCCTTATTCTAATTAGCAGAACATTTTTGCTTCACTTGATGACTTTAAATAGGTAAACCTATCTTTCTTTCATCTTTCTTTTTTCTTTTTCCTTTTTAAGTACTTCCTGTTTCCTTAGGCTATGGGGAAAAGCCTTATTTCAAATTTATCATTCTTTACATGAAAGCATATGATGTCTTCATGCATGTATGCAGGTGGTAGGAATTTTTGCTTCATTAACTTTTACTTTTAGAGAATTTTGGTCTTTATGTTATTTCAGTTTCAGAGAAAATATGATACAAGTCTGAAACAAGTATTTATGTTGATATGAAATTGGAAATACTTAAAACTAGATGATTTTATGCTAAAACCTCATTTTAAAGTGTTAGAAATCCTTATGATTGACAATATCTTGGATTATTGATGCTCTTGCTTGTAAATTTTATAAATTTCTTCAGCCTAGTTAAAGAAGCAATCTTACTTTACATGATAACTTTTGTAATCTCTTTTACTTAGGAACTTATATTCTAAAATATTCCCATACGAATACAGGTGAATTTTTTAAGAGTTTTGGAAACTCTAAAATCTTCTTTTTTTGTCGAAAACATATTTGACAATGTACTGACAAACTGTGTTTGAAAAGTATTGTTAACGATGAAAGAGAGAGTACTTTGTCCTTGCATGGAGAGGGAGAAGATTATAGGACAAAGAAAAAGCTAAAAAATAATGATAGAAGGAAAGGGGGAAAAAAATCAGAAAATTGATTCAAAATTCATATTTCAATTAACAAACTATTACAACAACTTCCAAGAGTCAAGTCAATATAAAATTTGGATATTGATAAAGGATGCAATCAGAACATTCATCGACATAATTCATCATTCAAAACAATCTTATGGTTTCTTTTATTAGCAGATGACTTTCTAAACAAATACGAAAAAGAAGTAATTTTCCTAGGAAAAAAATCAACCATAATTTTTCCAGCTGACGAAAAGGGTTAAAAAATTAAGCGAACAAAAATCACTCATTTTGCATCTAGATTTAAAGGAAGTTTTCTTCCTAGTCCAATGTTGATGACATTTAGAGGGAGAGGAACATCCAGATCTATTAACCCCCCTAAAAGAAAAGCTGCTCAATTACAGATTTCACCACTTGTTGTAACAAATAGCTTGTTTATAACAGCAAAATAATGAGCGGGGTCACAGATTTGGCCTACATAACAAAAGTCTGAAAGCCACATTTTGCATATATTCTGATTGAAAAAGGAGGACTATGAATTGGTATTCCTAAGTGTCAAGGTTACTTTATTATAAATAGCAGAATCAATATTGTAGCGTACTTATCATTTATTTAACTGGTTGTTTTAATAAACAAAAACATGTAAGATATCTACACACATACAACATTGACTTAAATAAATTTAAATAAATTATATATACAAAAATTATATTAATCATCATGTTCATATATAATGTGTATATAATGCGAGAAGAAAGAAGAATCTGACCTCGCGAGGGCTGTTGTTCTCCATGATGACATGATATTCGTGCAGCATCCACTTGGTGCGCTCGCCGTAGGGAGCAACGCCCTTGTAGAAGACTGAGGTCCACTTCCTACTGATCAAACCTTCGGAGGAAATGAAGCGGAAACCAGTGGTTAGCCAGAATCCGCCTGCTCCAGGAGAGGAATTCCTGTACGCAGCGTCGCGACGGCAGAAGAACCACTGGCTATACTCTGAAATTATGGCCGAGAACGCTTAATTTAGCAAGAACATTAAAGATGTATTTGCCATCATCAACTTGACCAAAAAGAATTTATTCTGCTTGAAGAGGGAATTAAAAAAAAAAAAAAATACCCGGCAGATCCTTGGGATCATGGTTGAAGAAGTCGGCTTCGGGAATTATCTGGATCTCCTAGTGATGGCCCCGGTTCATCAACCTCAGGTAGTGGCTTCCAAGTTGGTCGTCAGTAGGGTGAAATATTGAATCCGAAGGGGTTGGTGCACTTTCATAGGCTGCCATCTCTTTCTGTTTAGGAACGATGGATGGCGTCTTTCCGTTTCCTCTCTCCCGCCACGAAGCAACGATGGCTCTTTTTTTCTGTTTGCAGTTAACCGAAAATAAGATTGCAAGGAATTTTTAAGTGAATCCGAGCTAATACCAAAAGTAGAGGAAAATTTCTACTAAAGCTAAAGCTTAAGTTCATAAAAGGTTTTAATTTCTTCAATAAACGTGACTCTATCTTTTCTTATTGTCCCTTATTTATAGCTTAATTTTTAGTCTAATATAATTGGATTTTGGATTCCTAAAACAACTGGATTTCAAATTCTTAAATCAATTGGGTTTTGGACATTTTTTTAAAACTACTCAATCCCTTATCTTAAGACAATTAGGTTTTCCACTCCTAAATCAATTAGATTTTTAACTTCTATCATAACTAGGTTTGGATTATTTCAAATCATAAACCTTAAAAGAAATAAAACGTAATTATTTAATAAAAACTCAACCTAATAGTAAGTAACTTAAATCCAAGCTCATATAATCTCTCCTAGGTCCCGATAAGCGGAAACCAGTGGTCATCCAGAATCCGGCTTTGGAGGACGTAATGCGGCGGAAACCAATGGCATTCCAGTACGGCACGTCGCGGCGTCTGCATAAGAACCACTGGCTATTCTCCGAACTTGGGGGGACGAGAACGCTTAATTTAGCAAGAACAATAAAGAAGCAAGGATTTTCCATCATCAACTTAACCAAAAAGAATTTTCTTCAATCTCAGGTAGTGATTTCCAAGTTGCTCGTCAGTAGGGTGAAATATCGAATCCGGAGGGAACGGTGCTATTTCATTGGCTGCCATTTCCTTCTCTCTTTTGTTATTTGGTTTACGAACAACGGATGACGTTTCTCGGAATCGTCCCTACGGCCTCCGAAGCAACGATGGCTCTTTTTTTTTTTTTTTTGTCTGTTCGCAGTTAACCAAAAAGGAGATTGCCGGGTTTTTTTAAGCGAATCCGAGTTAACACCAAAAGTAGGGGAAAATTTCTATGTTTAAACAAACATGATTTTAAGCTTAATACAAACATATAAATCTCTATCTAAATCAATTATTATCACTGCTAAATTGATAGTTGTCGACACCTAAAACCACCCACATTATGTTTAATATTTCATCATATAGCCAGCTCAATTTCATATATAGGACAACTGAGGTCAAAGACAAACAATCTAAATGTCATCTTAATTTATAAATATGATCTTGAAAGCTTGCAAGAGCTTAATAGAAAAAGAAAGATTCATGCAACCAATGAATTGGCCTAGTGCTTGGTCATATTTATCTTGACATTTTGCAGAAGTCGTGGTGAGAAAATTCTCAAATTCATAAACTGTGATCTAATCCATCATCATAGATTTATGAGCCTTTTCGCTGTATTTTCCTAAAAAACAAAAGGAATAATATATAAATATTATATATATGTATGTATATATATATATATTATGTGTGTATCCATATATATATATATATGTATTATATATGTATATTATATCGATATCCTTACGGGGTCTGAGACAATACGAGGATTGAACAGCTTGTTCAACACTGTTCAGTGCTTGACCTATCAAATTCATAATGCGGACAAAGATCACTATCGCTAAAATATCAAGTGCCTAAGTAAAGCAAAACCAAATGAATGAACAAAGATAAAAGATGCAAATAAAAAAGAAGAATATGTGGAATACCCTTCATCATGATTTGACAACTTTTTTATTGGTAACTTTCTATCTACTTTTTGGGTAAGTTTTAAATACTTTTCATGGTTTGGTAGGGAAATGCAGTGGAAAGGTTTAATACTCTATCCATATTACTCGTGCCAAAAAAAGGAAAATGAACATAAAAAGGTGATACATTATTTTTCACTCAAACTAACCTTATTATAAGTGGATCCATAGCATGCGTTGAGTTCCATCACAATGAATTATCTAGACATAAAGGTATTTGACTCTGTACTTTAACTTCTTGAGCCACCACATTGAACTTTGCTTGCAATGCTTGTGTACTTTTAACACACCGAATGCATTCTCATATCTTATCCATTACAGCACTTAGTGCGTCCAAGGTATCTTGAACCATTAAATTGATCACATTTGCCACACAACATACATCAAAAAATTGACCATTACAATAAAGAAATCTTTTCCGGAACAACCGATCTCTGATTCTACAAACAATATTATCATTGGTAAAACAACTATCAAATGTCATGGAAAACAAGTTCTGGTCAATATCCCAATCCATTAGACACGTCATAATAACATCCGAATGCACGTCTCCTGTATGAGAAGGATTGACCATAATAAAATTTAGAAACTTCTTCTTTAATTGCCAAGATTCATCAGTGTAGTGTGCCATCAAACACATGTAGTTAGTATTACCACAAGCTGCCCACATGTCAACACTGAGGCTAATTTTACTAGGCAATTTATCCAATACTTCATTCACCTGTTGTTTCTTTTTCGTGTAGATCTCAATACAGTCAGCCTCAACTCTGTCAGTTGTCACAAGTGGCTGCATATTTTTAACAAACACTCTGAATCCAAAATGCTCAACCATGGCCAATGGATACCCATGTAAAATAATCATGCGAGCAAGATCAAACTGACTTTGCCTTTGATCGAAGTTACTGTTTCCAGTGTTAACTGCCTCATCTTTCATCGTCTCTTGCTCAAATCTAACATTCACAAGGCTAAGCATTTCAACCTTTCTCTACTCTGGACCCATATTGAAATTTGCAAGAGCAAGGGTCCTTACCTTTTCTTTTACCTTGCTGCTATGTATTGCAGTATGTCATTACTAAACCTTTTCTGACACCTAATCAAATGATTCCTCAAATGAGACGTTCCACTAGTACTTGATCCACTGAGTTTCTTCCCACAATGCCTACACACAGCCACACAAATGTCACCCTTTTTAATCCTATCAAAGTCATTCCATACAACAAATTTCAATCGGCTAGAATTAACAATCACTTCATCTGACAAATCCATTCCATGAATCTAATCCTTTATCAAAACTTGCAATTTGCAAACATAGGCAAATATCTTAATGTCAATAAATACAAACCAAGAAGCCAAGAAAAAATAAAACAAAATTTCTAAAATCTAGGACTAAAATAGATGTACATAGAGTGTAACAACCACAAAACAAAAGACAGCTTGCTTATTCCCCATATGGTACGAACCACTTTAAGTGGTTTAAATTATATATGCACCAACACTCATCAGGAGATAACATGCACAGTGATATCACCACCAACAAAAAAAAAAAGTGGCTTTTTAGATCATTAGATTCAATACATTATTATTTTAGAATTAGGAAGCAAAAGCATATGCAACTTTCTGATGGAAGTAGTGGATGAGATCCAACGTCTATGGGAGATCAAATATAACACTTAGAAGAAAACTGAAACCTAACTTTAAATTTATATACCAAAAAGTTCATGAAAAATGGTACGCTAAAGCAACAAAAGCTTAGAATAGAATAAGAAATCTTGCTAAAAAATTTCATAAGCTTTTTCTCGACCAAGAATGTTGATGGATTACAACAAGGGAAAAGGACTAGAAGATTCTGGAAATCAGGTGCCCAAAAATATAGGGATATTCAAAGCACTTCTTAAAATTCTATAAAATCCTCCTCAAGATCTTAAAGAATATGATCAAAAGACATCAGTAGGGTTTCCGTTGGAGATCCATCTGATTTTCAAAACATCTCAAATCAGTTGTCGTTCTTTAATTTTTTCCTTTCACCAATCAAATACCAAGCCTGATGGGAGGTCTAATACCAGCAGCAACATAAACAAGTGAGGAAACGGGAAAAGGGAAAAGGGAAAAGGGAAAAGGGAAAAGGGAAAAGGGAAAAGGCTATCCTTCAAAAAATATTCAGACACTATGGATAGGATGATCATGAAAAAGAGGCTAAACAACAACCAGTATATGTTCAAGCACAAAACATGAAAATGAAATAGAAACAATTAACTTCAAATAGTAATAGATGATGCATTCAAGGTTCTTATCTAGCTTAGCTTTCTTTCACAAAAGACTGAATCCTGACATCATCTAAGCAAAGAACATAAATCGAGGTTGTGAAACAGGACGCTAGGTCTATCTAAAATGTTTATAGTTAACCTGATTCTTAACGAGTGGTTGACTTTACATGCTCAAACAATAAGTTTCAATTGATGTCAAAAGTCTACCTTCATAAATTTTGTTTCTTTTACCTACTAGACATGACCCTAATAGAAATAGCCGTGACCATGAAATCTAAAAGCATAAACTGTCTCTTTTTCCGCTTTGTGAAGTAAACAATTGTACATCCCATGGTCAAACAACTAACTCAACTTAATTAAAGCAATAATCAAACATAATAACTAGAGATGTATCACTGACAAGTAAAGAGAGTTACCACATCCAAAAAAGAAAAAGGAAGGAAAAAAAAAAAAGCGCCTTTTTGGGTCAATGTATGCTAGAACACTTTCCGACTCAACTTATGATTTGGTGCAATCTAACAGACACTCGGTACATAACACTTCCTAAGCTAGTATTTTCGATTTTGTCTCTGCAACCAAACAGAGTAATCTTCTTCCTAGAAAACTTTTCATGGAAATATCGCAAAGGGATAAAAATCTCCGAATGGAACAAATTGATTATGTATCTCAAGACACTATAACAGACTCAAATTTGTGGAACATTTCACGCCTGCAAATATTAGATTAAATCGAGCAGCTATGCACAGAATTGCCGTTCGCACAAAACCCATCTGTTTTAGCAAGCGCCAGAATAAGAAACAGGCGCGCAATCCGACCCAGGATTTATTCCCTGAGCAACAAATCAGGAAAACACTGCGTTAATGAAGAAGCCAACAGCTGGGTGCAGGTCAACCCACAAGTTAGGGTAATCCGGCGGAGGATTAGCCAAAACCCAAACCTGCCCTATCGGTACCGGACAAGGTCCGAAAGGACCTGCCTGACCCAACTGATAAACGCGGGTCGGACTGATCGGGTCAAACGGGCCGATTCAAAATCCTGCGAGTATCGGATCGGAATCGGAACCGAACTCACGCACATAAAACAGCAGAGACAGAGAGCTCGAAGCAACCTATTTAAAAATTTCCTTGGTCTTCTATTTTGTCAAAAAGATAAAATGCAACTTGGATTTGAAAGGACTAATACACGTAAACTTCTATTAACAGCAAACGAGTTTCATAGTTTTGAATTGAAGGGTGACAAATCAAAAAAGATTAGTAAGAAAAACATCAAATACATGTATACCGACATGTACCTGTTCTGTGTAATACTCAATGCCCAATTATCTCCCTTTATCCTGATGAGTAAGAACGGCAGCCACATCTAAGCCCAAGACAAAAAATGAGGAAGAAGGATAAGCTGATGAGACAAACGGCAATGGCGAGACCCATGGAATGATGCGCCAGTACAACATATGTGCCCATCACAAATGCCAGCATCATTGCTCCCAACGCCACCACAATTAACCAGAACCCCAGTGCTCCGAGTATCCCTCGAGAACTATTAGCAGATCGGTCTTCTCTAATAACTCCTCTGGGTATTAACATGAGGAGAAGGATAGCCAGAGTGGATAGCACTATAGATATGGTATCCGTAATAAGGAAGGCTGTGAAAGCAGCACTTCTCGTCAGAATTGCAGAACCTGGGTGTGGACCATCTTGACCCATGAACCCCCGAGTATGGTAAGACCTGCCGCAAAAGTCACGCTTGTAATCAGTGCCGCCACTACCAAGTAGTATTTGCCCTCTTTCTCGCGCCAATCAGCACAATTTGATTTTCCTCTCTCGTCTTCGAGCTTCTCCCTTTCCAGCCAGAACTCGGGCGTCCCCAGGAATGACACCTGTCGACGAACCGGTCCATGCGTTGCATTCAGGATGCATCGTCTCTGAAACATTCGTTGCAGTGATAAGTGAGCTTTAGGACTTTTTTTTTTTAAAAAAAAAAAAAAAAGGAAAAAAGAAGAAGAAAGAAGACGAAATACGTAGAGAAGGAGAAACAGCACGACTCTATTACCTTTGGTAGTGCCAAGATCCTACTTTCCATTGCCATGTCACAAGCACTAAGATTTTCATTGTTAAAAGCCATCTTGTCGACACTAGAATTATTAATGAGTCTTCTTAATACTCCGAGAGAAACAGTCTTTGAATAAAGAAGGAAAAAAATTCCTAAGAGATGGATTTTCTAACAACAGCCTCGCAACACGTCGTGCAGAGCAATAGTTAGCAGCAGAAAAATGTAGTACATTCCAGCCTCTATTGTCAACCAATTCGCAACAATCCAGACACCTTGATACAATCAATTTCACTGTCACACAAAAGCCTTCATAAGCTGCAATGTGAAGCGTTGTCCTACCCTCGGTGTCTTTCATATATGCCACTTGTGTGTCTTCATAAGCAAGTATCCGATGGATTTCACTTCACTTCTCTTGGCTGCGGGCTTCGGTTGTCTTTCTACAGTGAAGAAATTGCTGGAAAATGACACACAAGTGACATATATGAAAGACACCGAGGGTAGGACAATACTTCACATTGCAGCTTATGAAGGCTTTCATGTGACAATGAAAGTAATTGTATCAAGGTGTTCGGATTGTTGCGAATTGGTTACAATAGGGGCTGGAATGTACTACATTTTTCTGTTACTAACTATTACTCTGCAAGACGTGTTGCGAGATTGTTGCTAGAAAATCCATCTCTCAAGAATCTTTTGAATGAGAGGGACTTGGATGGAAACACACATTTTCTTATTTATTCCAAAATTGCTTCTCTCGGAGTATTAAGAAGACTCATTAATAATTCTAATGTTGACAAGATGGCTTTTAACAATGAAAAACTGGATTTCACTTTCACTGTAGTCATGGTCTCTGTTTGTTGAAGCTGACTAGCACTAAGCGATGTTTGAACCTCTATCAAAGTGAAAAATCCTAACGTAACCCTCTGCAAAAGTATAACTAATTCCTTTGCTAAATTTTCTTAACTAAAAACCAAATCCAAGAACAGCATGACAGCAAAGCAAAAGAATCACATAAAATAAAAGAAAAGAGAGAGAGGGAGAAAGACAGAGCACCTAACCGAAGATTTGAAAAAAAATGAGTTCCGTTGCTAATTTCCTCAACTAAACACCAAATCTAAGAACAACATGAGAGAAAAGCTAAAGAAACTGAAGAAAAAAAAAAAGACACCAACAGCAAATGAAACCATGACTGAAAAGAAAAAAAAAAGACACCGATTACAGCAAATGAAACCACGACTTAAAAGAAAAAAAAAAAAAAAAGATACCGATTACAGCAAATGAAACCACCACTGAAAAGATTTTTTTTTAAAAAAAAACACCGATTACAACAAATGAAAAACAAGAAGACCTAAAGATCCAAAAGTTCAGAGATAAAAAAGAAAAGAAGAGAAAAGAAAAGAGAGAGAGGGAGAAAGACAGAACACCTAACCGAGATTTGAAAAATAACGAGTTCCTTTGCTAATTTCCTCAACTAAACACCAAATCTAAGAACAGCATGAGAGAAAAGCTAAAGAACCACGACGGAAAAAAAAAAAAAAAAACAGTCAAGGGGAAAATGGAGAAAAAACCGCTTGAGGTGGCGAAATTACCGATCAATGCCGCCATGAAAAGGTCCGCAAATGTTGCTGGCGTCGGCAGTGCTAAAGATCTAAGGGCAGCTGGGGAAGAAGGAAGGCGGGAGAAGGAATTTTGTTCAGCAGGAGAAGAAGGAAGGCGGGAGAAGTAAAATGGGCAGCTGGAGAAGAAGGAAGACGTCGGCTCGCATTTAAAATGTAGAAAAAATTGAGGTAATTTGTTCACAAAATTTAGATTGAATAGAAGATAAAAAGGTGTACCCACAAGTCCCTGTTACGGCTTTTTTTTTTTTTTGGTTAAAAAACTTATCAAAAATAACAATAGAAAGAGTGGATGCACGTACATGAAATTTCTATTCAGGGAACCTATTTCTTTGTCTTTTACTTTATTATTATTATCAAAAATACACAAAAAAAAAAAAAAATCATCTTGACGTGATTTGAATTAAAAAATAACCACAAATGTCCTTGAGAAATCGCCTCCTCTTTTTTGCATTAATTACCAAACCATCACTGCATAAAGCATCAGAAATTCATCGCTGGTAGAAATTCATCAGAAAACATCGGAGAGGCTCAGTAAACAGCTTTTTAATCATCCAGTGGATTTGCGCCACGCCCATCTCTAAGGCTGTTGATGACAAGTCAAAAAGGTGCACGCATGCATTCATTGCTCCTGTATCGACTTGGCAGAGCCATGTGATGCTACGGACACCTGATAGGGAATGGTTTGGTGAGACTTAATGCATGGATCGAATGAATGTTAAAGACAGGAAGGCCCGTTCTATACGGAGCAGAAAAAGGCAAATAATAAAGTGCATTAAAGAGGAAAAGACAAATCAGTGATATTAAGGTTTTCCATAATGCCCTATTTTCTTTCATCTTCGTAATCTCCGATATTCACCCGGTCTGAAAATGGATCCTGTGAGTGAGTGGTGGTACCGGAGATAAAGTGAACTGTCCGTGGTACATTTATGCTTGTTACGACCATCTAGTGTGAAGTCCTCCCACGGATAACTGAACGCCTTCTTTTTAACAGACTTTGGCGTTGTGTGATTCACGCCTGCGGCGTGCTGCCCCTCGGCCAAGGACCCACAGCCTCCACGTGGCGCATCTCTGTAACAATGCTTTCAAATGTATATCCATCGGATAATCTTTTTGTCATTTAATTTTTGACAATCTGCTCAATTATTTCACATTTTACCAGACAGTTTTTTAAATAGGAAAGCGATTAATGAACATGGTCGGTTCACGTTCTAGTAGTCTGCAAAGACCGGAATAAAGTTTCGATTTAGTAAAATAAATTAATACTTTGTCAAAGTTTCAAATAAATATTCAAACGGTAAATTGAAGTCGTAAATTTTGAAAATTTTGTAAAACGGTAAAGTGAAAATAAATATTCACCCGATTGTTCATCAAACGAACATGACAGGATTCTACTCAATGCAATTGTCAGATCCCGTGACGTCCGACTTTATGACAACTACTGTTAGTAAAGGCTGACAATATTAATTAGTGAGTGCAAAACAGCTGTCACGTAATATGGCAGAGTAGAATTTGAAAATTATTGTGTGTTGCTTTTTTATGAAAAAAGTACATAAGGCTTGTCCTTTTATAACATAAGAAATGATCATAATAAAAAATATACAGAGGAAAAAGAAAATCTCCTTATTATACACAAAAATAATTTCCTAAAAAACTTACACCGCACGAAAAGAATATTAAATTATATCAAGAAAATATAATAAAAAACATACACAAGTATCTCAAACCACCACAAATACGGCCAACCAATAGTACACTGTAAAGAAGTTATGAGAACTCGGTCCGAAGAAAAGGAGTTTCCTTTGACAATGAGAACACAATCCTTGATCTCTGTCGGAAGCCTACCGCTGAATGAGTTATTCGCTATGTTCAGCTCTTCCAATCTGAG
The DNA here is from genome assembly GCA_028551395.1 of Casuarina glauca. NCBI lineage: Eukaryota > Viridiplantae > Streptophyta > Magnoliopsida > Fagales > Casuarinaceae > Casuarina > Casuarina glauca. The sequence continues at coordinate 30,007,839 of CM052351.1, read as the reverse complement.
AGATTTCCAATGGCCGCCGGGATTTCACCAATTTATTGGAAAGATCCACCACAGTCAACAAGAATATTTTCATTATTATCGGGGGAAATAGGCCGCGTATCTGATTGTGTTGAAGATCCAGAACCTGAAACACGCTGTAACAAGTTTCCATGTCAGGGTTAACTACATACGTGAGTGCATTAAATCCAAGATGAACGATTCCGAAGCAATGTGATATGGTCAGAATCATGGCAGAGCATTGAGCCCGGAACTGAGCCTGAGAGATTGTTGTGCGAGAGCATCAGCACCTGAAGATTCGGCAGAGCCCCGAAAGCCGACGGGACCTCGCTGCTGAGAGAATTGCCATCTGCGCTAAGGTGCACGAGGGGAGCAGTTGGCGATAGCCGAGGGAACTGTTCCTTCCAAGAGGTTGTGGTCCAGCGAGAGGTACCGGAGCTCTTGGAGCTCCCCGAAGCTCGCAGGAATCTGCCCTTTGAATTGACTGTACGAGAGGTTCAGAATCTGGAGGCTGGTCAGGTTCCCGATCTCCGGGCGGAGGTTGCCGGAGAGAGAGTTTTTCTGTAGGAAAACATCCCGCAGAAGCGTAGGATTTGATTGAACTTTTTCTTTTCTTTTTTTTAAGGAAATTGAAATGTATCCTAAAGTTTTTTATTAATAACACTAAAGTTGCACATAATAGTCATACATGTTCTGACAAGTTTCCCTAATTATTATTTTTTAGTTATAACTCAATAAATGTGTAGGTCCAAAGGAGGCTTAATAAGGGACTTAAGTCTATTTAAATAAGTTTTGTTATTTAAATAATAATAAACATGTTTTAAATAAAGGAAAATTGAGTAGTTTTAAGGAAATGTTTAAAACTTAATTAATGCAGGAATCCAAAACTTAGAGGGTCCAAAACCTAATGGTATTGGGTTCGGAGTTTGTTACATAATAAGCAGCAGGGAGAACAACAGAAGGCTCATTGTGTTGGTTAAGAGATTAAAATATAGGCTATAGGGAGAACAGCAGAAGATTCATTGTGTTGGTTAAGAGATTAAAATATAGGCTATAGCCTTCATTAACGAATAAGCTTTAAGTTCTTAATCTCGTAACCTTTGTGTGAGACTTTATCTTGTTAGGAAGTCTCGTGTGGAATTAGCTTTAGTCATGGAGGGGGAGCTGGACTGCTGCCCTTTGGACATTGACTGCTGCTGCGCTTCCGATCCTGTGGTTTCGTTAAGCTGCTCTACCAAAGGTCGGTCTTCTTATCCATTTTTTTTTATTTAATTAGCGATAATGTCGGTAATAGTTGGATCTGGAGGGTTATGCAAAGGAAGTGTTTGAGTGTTACACAGAATTTGTATGCTTCCTTGTTGACTTTGAGGGGAGGGGAGAAAGAAGGGGATTGTTGAAGTGTATTATAAAAAATTATTGTTTTTGTTAGAATTTGTCCCATACTAAAAGTTAGAGTACTATCATATGTCCCTACGTAAGGGAAAGCAGAATACTTACCAGATGTTACATATTCTTGAGCACAGAGGGGCATGTTAAAATTTATTTTCTGAGACCTCTTTTAAAGACATTATTAGACTACTCAATAGATATAATATATTAGGACACCATAATCTTTTTATTTTTTTTCATTTGGTGATGAATACCATTAAAATTAATTCGTAGCAATCTTCATCGATTAAATACTAAGGCTCGTGTCCAAAGTCCTTTCGTTAGACTTTGAAAACTACGTGTTATATCTTTTCCTTTATGTGTGATTTCATCTACACGTATTACCATGCAAATTAGTTACCGTCTTTTGACTAAATGTATTGTCGTTGGTGCCAGGGAGTAAATTAATCTTCACAGAATTGTAAGCCTATTCTTCATTTTAATTCCTTAAATGTTTTAAATTTCTTTTTCCAATAACGCAGATATGTTGGGGGCAGCAGCTAGTAACAGTAACAGTTTAATATTGGACGAGTTTGAAAATGAGATGCTAGAATTAGAGACGAAGGGCAATAAAGAAAAGAATGATGGAAGGAAGAAAATAGGTTGCTTTCCCCGCTCAAAGCATTCCCTTTCAAATCTTACGAGCAACATCGCAAGGAAGTTTAAGAAAGGATTCCTAGTTAAGAAATCGCCAGAGCCTGTAAGGTTTATGCCTGCACCAAAAACAGAAGATATGTCATCACTTCATTGGGCAACCAAAACAATATTGGGCCTTCTAAAAGATAGAAACATAAGACGGATTGGACTTTGGGGAATGCTTGGAAGTGCGAAAACTATCATAATGAAGAACCTGAATAATAATAGAGATATTGCCAAAATGTTTGACATTATCATTTATGTGAAGGTACCAAAGGAATGGTGCAAGAAACAGTTACTTGGTGCAACTGTGCAAAGGTTAAAATTGTATGTAGAAGACATCATCCCCCCGATGAACTTGGTCGGCGTATATATAAGGAGTTGGAATGCAAAAGGTATATTCTTCTTTTGGATGAAGTTCTATACCGACTTGATCTACAAGTAATAGAGATTCTCCTAACAATCAAGAGGATAGTAAGGTGGTATTGGCAACTAGAAGGCGTCGCATTTGCTATGATATGGAAACTGATCATATGATTAAAGTGAAGTATTTGTCTGAGGGTGATGCATACAAAATGTTAGCATAGGATTACCATTTTAGGCATAATGTGTTATGAGAATCACGTATTGGTTGTACACATAAAAATATATTATGTGTTATTATGTGTAGGCTGGTGCGGTTAAAATGTTTGCTTGGTCAATTTATAGTTTGTAAGACTTAGTGTCTTTTATGTTCTTTTAATCTTAAGACAATATGTGATGCAAGTCTAAAAAGGCTTCAATCTTGTATGGGATTGTCTAATATATGAAGCTATTTGATTGTATGCTAGAACCTAAATTATAGTATTAGAATCTCAAAATTGTTTCTAATTACTACAATCTTGGTTATAATAGCAACAGTAATAAGTCATCAACTCTTCCCTTGTAATTTCAATAATGAGTACTATTCTTAAGAAGGTTAAGGGATTTTTGGTAATTGCTATTTTTAATATGCAAGCACTAGCTAAATTGTTGCTACTTTTAGATGTGTTGTACTTAGCAGTATGAATCTTTTCATGTTTGCTTAATATTTTTTTTTTAAGTAACATCTTCAAATTGTATGGTGACAACATGTATAAATTTGTTGACCTAAAATGAGATGTTACATAACTTGAAAAAGCCTTACAATCAATCATGTTTATTTGTTGGTAGAATCTTTTCCTATTTGCTTAATATATATATATTAAGTAACATCTTCAAATTGTATGGGTGACAACATGCATAAATTTGTTGACCTAAAATGAAATGTTAAGTAACTTGAAAAAGGCTTACAATTAATCATGTTTATTTGTTGGTAGACTCTTTTCCTATTTTCTTAATATATATATTAAGTAACATCCTTAAATTTTATAGGTGACAATATGCATAAATTTGTTGACTTAAAAGAAATGTTAAGTAACTTGAAAAATGCTCACAATTAATCCTATTTATTTATTGGTAGATACATGGGTTGTCACATAGTTGACCAATTATAGGGTGTGAGGATCCATTTCAATACCTTAAGATATTATGTGAAAAAATCTCATCACTTATAAGTTCAAAAGCCCATCTTCATGTTTTCAATGTAGGACAACACTCATATCTAACAATCTCTTTCACGTATATTTTGACACAAGTACTACACATAGGCTAAAGTTCAACTTCAAAGCATGGAGAAATTATAAAATGGAGGTCCATCATTGACTTTAATACTATATTATAATTTAAGAGCCTATCCCAATACTTTAAAATATTATATGGAGAAATCTCATTACTTGTAAGCTTAAGGACCTACCTTTATATTTTCAATATAAGACAACACTTATCTTTAACATTAATAGATGGGTGAAGTATTAAAATAATGATTCAAACTTTCAAGTAAAGAGCTGATTACAAAATGAACAATAAAGCATACACACGTCTATCGCTTCATCAGCATCCTACCACGCGCATGCCATGATTGAACAAATGTTAAAAGATTTTTTTGTTCATTTGAACAAGTGTTCTTTCTCATTTTTGGCATTGGTGGCTAAGTAGCATGTGTGACTTCACCTTGGTGTTATATTGTTCTTGTTTTATCTTAGTTTTGTTTGTATCTAGGGACCCTTATTTGTTCAACTTTTTTGTTTTTTGAAAAATCAGTTCTATTAAAATAAAAGAAGAGTTGTCAATGGTGGTGTCACTAGAGAAAGAATGATATACAACGGACAGATACCCCAGTGGTCGACTTTACCAGATTCTTTCCCCTTTCGATAACTGTTCATTTTTGGCCCTCTAAGACGATGTGTATGCGATAGAGAGCTTATGGTTCAGATAAGGTAGTCATGTGTCTGCTAAGGTAGTCTTTTAGTTGATGACTACCATTAAAAATGATTTTGTAACAGTAAAAGGAGAGAAGGACCGGGTTAAGTACACATATGGCTATGCTAAAAACTTGATCATAAATTTTTCATTATTAAAATTTTTCTTAAAAATTCCCTTTGTAAAGAGAAAAAACTTCTTTAATTTTTAGTCGACTTCTAAATAAATTTGTACTTTCTCATATAGTATCACATCCCTAGGTTTAAGAAATGAGTTTCTTTTGCATAAAGTTCATAACACATGTTTGTTGTAAGTGTGATTGAACAAACTAACAATTTTCACATCATTTAAACTTTGGGTGGGGTTGGGCTTCCTCACATCATCAATGTTGTTTACCAAGACTTAGGTAGGCTAAAGACTTGAAAGCAAATTTTTATTGATATAAAGTACAACTTGCCTCAAGATGCATGTTGCTGAATGAACCAAATCAATTAGAAAATATGCTTTCAAACTAGAACTATTTTTAGGGTTAGACATTAGAAATAATAAATAATTTGTAAAAACATTTGACAAGTGAATGCAATCTTATTTTATTTGATTGGAAAATATATATAGAAACTTTTTTTAAAAGAAATAAAAAAAAATATAAGGTGTTGAATTAATAAGTCTTCATTGATTAAAAACTAAGGTATATGTTTAAGTTGTTTCGTTAGATTGTGGAGTCTATTATTTTTTTCTGATGACTACCACGAACACAGCGTCTCCCACAAAGCGATGCGAGACGGGTTCTTTTGTCAGGGTTGTGGTGATGAAACCATGGAAATTTCTTATTCGTGTAATATCTGCCACCTCACAATGGAGAAAAATTGTTGTGATTTTTCCTACACCATCATAACTACGTTACATGGTCATTCTTTCATATTCACCCATTATGTTCGACTAATTAATAAATAGGACAAGGTATTTTGTAGACTCTGTCGCAAACGGGTGAATACAAGGTATGGAGCTTATTATTGTGTCAAATGTTGTTGTATGGAACTTGCCTCAAGTGTGTAAGACAATATGGGGACAAAGACTCATCAACTGAGTCAATGTTTAGTAGTTGAGAGAAGCACACTATTTATTTACTTAATTGGTTAAGAGCAATTGAGGATGAAAGAGTTGATGAACTTGGGAAGATTAGCCATTTTAATCATCAACAACATAATCTGATCTTGAGATGTTCTTTGCCCCATATTATGGTTGTGTGGAATGCAATTTCTTCTTACATCTTCTAAATTACCTAGCCCCATTAAACGAGGGTTATTACACGAACAGCCACTCACTCTCATTACACATACATCGTTATGTAAAAAGCACCGGAATTGTGATTTGTGTATTGACTATCGCAAGGGTTACTCCTATGAATGTGACAACTGTGATGACTTTAGGATGGATGTTCAATGTAGTTTACTTCTGAAAACGCTTGAACATGAGCTTCACTAGCATGTCATTTTTCTTGTTGGGCCTTATGGAAGGAAGTCAGACTTACAATAGTTGCAGTGAAGAAGGTTTGTGTTAAGTGTGCATTGAGGAGGAATGTAAGTTCAGATTGTGCTGCAAATGCCTTGTTTTTCCTCTTGTAACCAGATACCGATATCATTCACATCCCTTATCAATCACCTTTGCAAATAATGATAAAGACCAAGAAGATAATTATTGTTTTATTTGTGAAGAAAAAAGATATTCAAAAGAAGGATTGTTTTTTTGGTGCAAATAATGCGACTTTACTGTACATTCTAAAGGCATTCTTAGGTGTCACTTCAAATTTGGATGTTATGTACATGAAGACCATCAGCATCCCCTAACTCTTGTGGAAACGACTGAAGACACCCCTCCGTGTAAAGTATGTGAGGAACATTTCTATTTCTAGGTGGACAAAACTGCTATAGAATGTATTGAATGCGAAGTTTTTATACACAAAAGGTGTCTAGCTAAAATGTTCAACAAATCAAGTTAAAAGGAATAGATGTATTTTCTTGTTAGGGTATGCAATTTTCTTATTATGCATCATATTTATTTATGATACATTGATTGGTATAGTAACCTCTTACTTTTATTTTTATTATTTGTGCTTATCTCTGTGTTTATTTTCTAATGGTATTAAAACTATTTTGCTTCACCCATCGTATCACCATTGAATCTTGATGATGACGAACCTGTATGTACTTTAGCCCAACAAGTAGGGGTCTCAGGGAACAATGTGTCATTACGATAAATTGAGAGAAAATGGCGTTTATGTACCAAGCACGTTGGGATCTAGTGAAAAAAGAAAAAAGAAGTTATTCGTTCACAAAAATTAAGACAATAGAAGCTGAAAGGTATGCCGCGAAGTTCCTACGGCTACCTTGCTTTCTGGCTTAACGATTCAATGACAAGCAATTTCTATTCAATAACCAATTGGTGAGCTTCTCTTTCTTTTTTTTTTCCCCTTTTTATTTTTATATTTTTTTTTCTCTCTCAAGATCCTACGTCAAAGATAAGCTACGTCAGCGTCACCCACCGGCGAAGTAAAGATCGAAAGATGGTCTTACAAGTAATATTTTAAGCACTTTGATGCGGGAAGTTTCAACCTCAGATGGGATAAAAGGATATTGCCCAGGAAGTAGAAGTTAAGGGGCGGCCAACATTAAAAGGACCATTAGACCATGAAAGTCCAGCTTGGAGTTGTCCGCGTTGTCCGACTCTAAGAAAACAGTCAATCCACACATTCTAGACGAAGTGCTTAGGAAGGCATGCTGTACGAATTAAAACCTTCATGATATAAGAAGGTTAGAAAAGATTATGACAATCTTAAATTATCCAAAAAGGTAGTGTTACTCTTAGATAAGTTCTAAATTATAAGCATATTAGCTCGTAAGAAAGGAGATAATTGATTCATATAAAATAGATTTCATAATAACCTAAAAACAATTTAAAGCAATTTATTATCCTTTTAACATTATGAGTAGTACCTCCATAAAGTCTTATACTTGAATTATAAGGCACAACAAGATTTTATTCATGTAAATTATGAGCTTCAATATCATGTCAAAAAATTCATTTCTAAATCTAATTTCAAAAAGAAAAAAAAAAGAAATTCTTCAACATATAGAAGATCTCATAAAATATCACAAATGGATAGCTTTTTTTTATATATAGTTTATAATAAAATCTATGGAAAAATCAGTTGTCGATTGAATCCCTTGCAGGCAAATCAACGTAGCCGCAGCATATCGTTGCAAATAGTGCTTCGCAAATTCATACAACTTCATGTTTTCCAGACCAATTGCACCCTGATACTTTCCATTCTAGAAAATCTGAGGGCATACTTCAAAGTTCTTGAGCATTTCAAATACATAGGCTTCAAAGTTAATCAGTCTTTTTTTTTTTTTTATGTTTTTCCTTATCACTTGACTCTCCTTTACGCAGCACCCCGCATGAAATTCAAGCCTCTTCGACGTGTACCCAAAACCAAGAATCCCTTGTCAGATGGGATTCCTCGAGTTTACTCGAATTGTATGGGTGGATTATTGGTGGTTTCTCTTTCCTATGCCTTTGCTCCAATGGTTAGGGTTGGAAAATGTTTGAACCTTCCTGTATTTACTTAGTCTGTTTTCCCACCGCAGTAGTATTCAGCTATTTGCAGCGGTTCAATTGCCCTTTGGTAACGTGTTACCAACAAAAGCCAACCAAACACGCTCCTCTCCTCTGCTGCAGCTGACAGAGCCTCCTGTACGTAAATTTTTAATACACAAAAGATGTCAAACTAAAATGTTTAGTAAGTCAAGTTAAAAGAAAAAGATGTACTTCCTTATTTTATTTTGCAATTATCTCATTGAATTTCATATTCGTTCACAATGTATTGAGATTGTAACTTTTGCTTCATATATATATATATATATATATATATTATCGGTGCTTATTGTTGTGTCCACTTGACAGTGATATTACAAAAATTTTTGGTCATGGGAGCACAACTGTGATGACAGAGTCGCTCAGAGACAGAGGGTTACCCTGATTTCCAGTCATTTCAATGGGTTTGTGTGACGTCGATCTCCAAAACTACTGATGACAAGTCAGAGAGGTGCAGGCATGCGTACGGTGTTACCCTGTAGCACCAGCCATTTGATTGTACATATACTTTACAGCCTGGCCCCCACTCCTTTACTGCAGTCAGAATTGCGTAAAAGCTTCTTAATGGACCAGAGTTAATGACCTTTTTTAACCACTAGATTGCAAGGTGATGCCAGCATTATAACGACTGGATCCAATAGCCATTATAGAGTTTCTTGGATAATATAGTTAACAAGATAGTGAGTGAATTCAGTTTTTGGGAGAATTTGGCTTAGATTAATAGAGTTTTTACGCTATTTCATGGAGAATATAGTTTAAAGGATAATCATTATTTGAGCAATACAAAATTATATATTAAATTCAATTTTTGAAAGAATTTAGCTTGGGTTAATAGAGTTTTTAGATAAAATAATACATTATTTATATGTTAAAGGAAGAACATAAGCTTAAAAAGAACACATCACATCCATAACTTTAGTCACAGCAAACCACAATCAAAGGAATTGAGACAATAAAGAGTGCCAATGTCCACTAATAGAAAATACACTAAAATATTTTATGTTTTGTTCTAGATTTCCAATCTTATTTAAAAATATTATTACCAGCAATTTTTTGAAAATACAAATGAACAGTAAGGATATGTATAGATCAAAATGCATACTCCAAGAAAACACTATAGTACACTTTAACTTTTCCAATTGTACTAAAGGCATTTAATGAATATAATCTTAATTCATCACTTCCTCATACTAAAATAGGTCTTTAATGCCAAATCTTCCCAAATTCATGTAATCTACTTGAACATTTTATTTGTATGTATTTAATTCATCTCCTAAAAATTTTTTATTCCAAAGAAAAAAAAAACTAGGTGATACCCAAAAAATAACTAGGCACCCAAAAATCATGCTAAAATAATAGAGAATGACATGTAGGCTGCTTACCCTAACAGAGAGATATTATGGATTTTGCAGTGAAATTGATGAGCTATTAGGCTTATGCACAACATATCTGATCATGTGAGAGAACAAAAATAAAAAAATAAAAAAAGGGAGAAAATAACCAACTCTTTCCTAATTTGAATTGAGATGAAGAGTTGTTAATTTGATTTCTTAATATAAAATATGAGTTCAAGTTTACTTATTGATTTGTTAGTTGCCTATTTTAGACTTCTAAATCTATTTATTTATTGATTTATTAATTTTATTATTATTATTATTATTTTTATACATGCACCCAGAGGGGAGGGGACTCAAACCCGGAAGGAGGAGGGGACTGTTGCTCAGGGTTTGGCTTTTTTTTTTTCTTTGGCTGAATACTCAGCCCACAAATTGATTCAACTAGTATGCATCAAAATACGGGACAAGGTGTAGTTTGATACAGCCGAAGATGATTTACTTTTTACTGTAATAAAAATGAAGAAGAAAGCTGGGAGACAACAGAATTTACTAAAAATTGGATCAAATCTGTAAGGAGAAAAATTAACTTTCTAGTTCACTCCTTATCCAATCTTGCGAACACATCAAAGCCTGAACAGTAGCTGGACTCAATGAATTCCAATCACGACCAAGCACTCTTGGTTCGGTGCTGAACGCGAACTCTGAAGCAAATTTTGACATGGGCATTGCCAACACATTGCGGGCCCTCATAGATAGGATTGGGTACCTGGGAGTGTGTACTTTCCACCAATTCAATATGTTGAAATCTGCATTGCGCGGAAAGAGAGGCTCCTCTAGATACTTGTCCAGATCAGACTTCGTGCCTTCAGCATGGGAAGTTTCATTTAGGAACTTGTCAAACCCCATCAGTCTATCCCTGGAAGCAGGTGAGGAACAAGCACTACCACCCACTTGCCAGGCCAGACCTTGATCAAGACAAGCTAATGGCGAGCAGATAGAATGTTCATTGTAGAGTTCCTTGACACGGTGGAAAACATCGTCAATACGTTCTGAAGTACTACTCCCATATATTTGTGGATAGTAATACTCAACCAATTTCATCTTGAATCGAGGATCTAGCAGGGCTGCAACTACTAAACTAGAGTTGCATCTCTCCCAATAATCTTCAAACTTACTTCTCATTTTTGATGCCAGAGAACTAACACAAGCATCAGGATTCTTGCACCATTCAATCAACTGCAAATGAATATCACAGAGCTCTGGAGAATATATATTTGTTGTTGAAGACTTGCACCTCGTCAAAACATTGGTAACCTCGACAAAGAGCTTCAAGTAACTACTGACTACACTTACTCTATCCCATTCTGCATTTGATGGGCACATTTTATAGACGGGGTCATTTTCTTGCAAAAGAGAAAACACTTCCCTGTACTCTAAAGCAACTTCAAGCATAGCATGCGTTGAGTTCCGTCGCAATGAATTATCTAGACATAAAGGTATTTGACTCTAAACTTTAACTTCTTGAGCCACCTCATTGAACTTTGCTTGCATTGCTTGTGTACTTTTAACACACCGAATGCATTCTCATATCTTATCCGTTACAGCACTTAGTGTGTCCAAGGCATCTTGAACCATTAAATTGATTACATTTGCCACACAGCATACATAAAAAAATTGACCATTAAATAAAGAAATCTTTTCTGGAACAACCGATCTCTGATTCTACAAACAATATTATCATTGGTAGAACAACTATCAAATGTCATGGAAAACAAGTTCCGGTCAATATTCCAATCCATTAGACATGTCATGATAACATCTGAATGCATGTCTCCTGTATGAGAAGGATCAACCATAATAAAACTTAGAAACTTCTTCTTTAATTGCCAAGATTCATCAATGTAGTGTGCCGTCAAACACATGTAGTTAGTATTACCACAAGCTACCCACATGTCAGCACTGAGGCTAATTTTACCAGGCAATTTATCCAATACTTCATTCACCTTTTGTTTCTCTTTCGTGTAGATCTCAATACAGTCAGCCTAAACTCTGTCAGTTGTCACAAGTGGCTGCAGATTTTTAACAAACACTCTGAATCCAAAATGTTCAACCATGGCCAATGGATACCCATGTAAAATAATCATGCGAGCAAGATCAAACTGACTTTGCCTTTGATCAAAGTTACTGTTTCCAGTGTTAACTACCTCATCTTCCATCATCTCTTGCTCAAATCTAACATTTACAAGGCTAAGCATTTCATCCTTTGTCTACTATTGACCCATATTGAAATTTGCAAGAGCAAGGGTCGCTACCTTTTTCTTTTCCCTTGCTGCAATGTATTGCCGTATGCCATGACTAGACCTTTACTGACACCTAATCAAATGATTTCTCAAATGAGACATTCCACTAGTACTTGATCCACTAAGTTTCTTGCTACAATGCCTAGACACAGCCACACAGATGTCACCATTTTTTAATCCTATCAAAGTCATTCCATACAACAAATTTCAATCGGCTAGAATTAACAATCACTTCATCTGACAAATCCATTACATGAATCTAACCCTTTACCAATACTTGCAATTTGCAAACATAGGCAAATATCTTATGTCAATAAATACAAACCAAGAAGCGAAGAAAAAATAAAACAAAATTTCTAAAATCTAGGACTAAAATAGATGTACATAGAATGTAACAACCACAAAACAGAAGACAGCTTGCTTATTCCCCATATGGTACGAACCACTTGAAGTGGTTAAAATTATATATGCACAAACACTCATCAAGAGATTACACGCACAATGATATCACCACCAACAAAAAAAAGTGGCTTTTTAGATCATTAAATTCAATACATTATTATTTTAGAATTGGGAAGCAAAAGCATATGCAACTTTTTGATGGAAGTAATGGATGAGATCCAACGTCTATGGGAGATCAAATATAACACTTATAAGAAAACTAAAACCTAACTTCAGATTTATATACCAAAAAGCCCATGAAATATGGTACGCTAAAGTAATAGAAGCTTAGAATAGAATAAGAAATCTTGATAAAAAATTTCATAAGCTTTTTCTCGACCAAGAATGTTGATGGATTACAATAAGGGAAAAGGACTAGAACATTCTAGAAATCAGGTGTCCAAAAATATAGGGATATTCAAAGCACTTCTCAAAATTCTATGAAATCCTTCTCAAGATCTTAAAGAATATGATCAAAAGACATCCGTAGGGTTTCCGTTGGAGATCCATATGATTTTCAAAACATCTCAAACTAGTTGTCATTCGTTAATTTTTTCCTTTCACCAATCAAATACCAAGCTCGATGGGAGGTCTAATACTAACAGAAACATAAACAAGTGAGGAAACGGGAAACAGGAAAAGGGAAAAGGCTATCCTTCAACAAATATTCAGACACTATGGATAGGATGATCATGAAAAAGAGGCTAAACAACAACTAGTATATGTTCAAGCACAAAGCATGAAAATGAAATAGAAACAATTAAACCTTAAATAGTAATAGATGATGCATTCAAGGTTCTTATCTAGCTTAGCTTTCTTTCACAAAAGACTGAATCCTGACATCATCTATGTAAAAAACATAAATCGAGGTTATGAAATAAGACCCTAGGTCTATCTGAAATGTTTATACTTAACCTGATTCTTAATGAGTGGTTGACTTTACATGCTCAAACAATAATTTATAATTGATGTCAAAAGTCTACCTTCATAAATTTTGTTTCTTTTACCTATTGGACATGACCCTAATAGGAATAGCCGTGACCATGAAATCTAAAAGCATAAATTCTCTTTTTCCACTTTGTGAAGTAAACAATTGTTCATCGCATGGTCAAACAACTAACTCAACTTAATTAAAGCAATAATCAAACATAATAACTAGAGATGTATCACTGACAAGTAAATAGAGTTACCACATCCAAAAAAGAAAAAAGAAGAAAAAAAAAAAGCGCCTTTTTGGGTCAATGTATGCTAGAACGCTTTCCTACTCAACTTATGATTTGGTACAATCTAACAAACACTCGATACATAACACTTCCTAAGCTATTATTTTCGATTATTGTCTTTGCAACCAAATAGAGTAATCTTCTTCCTAGAAAACTTTTCATGGAAATATTGCAAAGGGATAAAAATCTCCCAATGGAACAAATTGATTATGTATCTTAAGACACTATAGCAGACTCAAATTTGTGGAACATTTCACGCTTGCAAATATCAGATTAAATCGAGCTATGCACAGAATTGCCATTCTTATTGTTGGAAATTATAGTGTTGCCCCTTTCTTTATTATCCATAGAATACGTGTATAGGGATATAATTGTAATTCTCTACCTTCGTGATTCTTTAAGAACCATCGGGTTCCTCTTGTATAGATAGATCGAACTCTTACCAAATTTATTTTTCTATATACAAGCTGTTTGTATTTTCAGCTCAAATCGATCTTCGATCTCATAAGATGGTATCAAAGCAATGTTTTTCTGAATCCTGTTCAAGCTTCCGCATCTTTCAAGCCTAAAAATTCATTTTTTGTCTCCCTGCCTCCACTGAGGCATTTTATCGAACACCTGTTACTCAGGTGTCCAAACACTACAACCCACCGGCAGTCGCCTATATTTGGTCATCGGATCTATAACCTAAGACTCAAATCTACAACTCGAGTCACTGGTTCTATTAACCCACTCGACAAATCTACAGATTCGTTCGCTTGATTTACAAGCCCGTCTGTCAACCTTACAAATCAGTTTGCTGATTTAGCGATTGGTTTTCGCGTTCTTATTGTGAGCGCTCCAGGCGATTTTGTACTGTTGAGCACTCCAGGCGATATTTTACTGTGAGCACTCCAGACTTTGGGCACTCCAGATTGTGAGCACTCCAGGTGTTTTTTTGTAACAACGCCCACCACTCATATGGATTACAGCAAGGCTTATACAACAAGTATATCTCCTAAACATTGCAACTATGCTCGTTGGCTTGTAGACTCAAGAGCCAGTGACCATATCACAGGTAATTTTAGCTGCTTATTATCTCCTCATTCATGCATTGACAAATTTAGGATTGTTAGGCTGCCAAATGGCAAGCGAATACCTATTATGCATATTGGAACTGTCATTATCCAAAATAGATATTTCTTATATGACGTACTCTTTGCTCTGGCTTTCACTGCCAATTTATTATTTACTACCAAATACACTTAAGATAATAAATGTGCCATTACATTGCTTCCTCATCTTTGTTTCTTTCAGGACTTATGAACTGGGACAATGACAGGAATTGGTAAAGTGAAACATGGACTTTACTATTTAGTACCTAATTTGGATGATGCATGTTACTCCACTCGGAACAATGTTGTAGTAGATTCTTCTGATTTTGAGAAGTTGCGAACTACATGTCAAACTTCCTCCATGTCTACTACTTGTAATATCTTTCATCAACGATTATGACACCCATCCTTTAATGCAATGCATCATGCTTTTGATATATCCACTTCGTCAATGAATGATATATGTTTTTGTCTTATTTGTCCATTGGCTAAGCATGCACGTTCTAAGTTTTCTACTCGTACTTCTATTGTACATCATTCATTTGAGCTCATTCATGTAGATATATGGGGACCATACAAGGTCCCTTCCCATTCAGGGGCTCGTTATTCCCTCACAATTATGGATGATTATACACGGGCCACTTGGACTTATCTTATATGACATAAGACATAAACACTTGACCTGATGCAGTTATTCTTCACTATGGTAAAGACCTAATTTAAGACTTCTATCAAGTGCATTCGCACAGATAATGCACAAGATTTCTTTAGCTCTTCATGCACTATCTTCTTTAACTCCCATAGAGTTATACATGAGAGCTCTTACCCCTATACACCTCAACAAAATGGGGTGGTAGAACGTAAACATCGACATTTGTTCAATGTTGCTAGAGCATTACGTTTTCAATCTCATTGTCCTATACGTTTTTGGAGTGATTGTCTCCTCATAGCTACGTACTTGATTAATCGAACCCCTACTATTGTTCTACAAGGTCAAACACCTTATAAGCACCTTTTTGGAAAGTTACCTTCATTGAAACACCTCCGTGTCTTTGGTTGTCTATGTTATGCGACAAACTTGACCCAGAAGGACAAGTTTGGCCATAGGTCTATACCATATATATTCATGGGATATCCCTTTGTTCAAAAGGGGTATAGGCTGCTTAACATAGATAGTGGAAAGTCCTTTGTGAGTTGTGATGTCATCTTCCATGAATCTGTGTTTCCTTTTGATCGTTCTTCTCTCACATGTTTTGACAATGCCACTACTGTTGTGCATCCACCTATTACTACTACTACTGAATTGCATGGTCCTAATTCACTTGCCAATGTTCCCTATACTGGACCAACTGTAGAGTCTATATCCATACCTCTCACATGTTCTGATAATGACACTACTGTTGTGCATCCACCTACTACTACTACTGAATTGCAAGGTCCTGATTCACTTGCCAATGTTCCCTATACTAAACCAACTCTAGAGTCTATATCCATACATGTTATTCATGCACCTGAATAGCCAGCACCTTAGAAATGACAATCAGGTAGAATACCCAAACCACCTCTTTGGACACATGACTATATATGCTCCCATATAGATGTTTCCATTCTTTCATCCACTGCACACCCCATTTCACTTGTTATGTCACACCATAGATTGTCCAATGACCACCAACACTTCATAAACTCTATATTTGCTTACATTGAACCCACTTCATACCATAAGGCAATCTTATATCCAAAATAACAAAATGCTACGACTGAAGAGATTAGGGCACTAGAATAAAAAAATACATGGGAATTGGTTTCTTTGCCTGCAGGTCGAAAAGCGATTGGAAACAAATGGGTGTACAAGATTAAGTACAATGCATATGGGAGCATTGATTGATATAAGGCCCGCTTAGTTGCAAAGGGATACAGTCAAAGAGAAGGAGTTAATTATGAGGACACCTTCGCACCAGTTGGAAAATTGATAACTGTGCGGATTCTTATAGCTTTAGTTGCCATTCATCATTGGGACATGCATTAGATGGACGTCCATAACACATTCCTACAAGGAGACTTGGATACTAAGATATACATGTGTCTCTCTAAAGGGCTCCGTGGTAAAGGGGATTTAAGGTATGCAAACTAAAAAAGTCATTGTACGAGCTTAAACAAGCATCTCGACAATGGTACTAGAAGTTCACTGATGTACTACTCAAAGTTGGTTTTCATCATTCTCCACATGACTATTCACTCTTCCTTAAGCAAACGAGTAAGGGCCTCTTAATTATCTTTCTTTATGTTGATGACATAATAATTACAAGAGGTGATGAGGAAGGAATTAAGCTATTAAAGGAATATCTTTGTTCACAATTCCGAATGAAGGATCTCGAATTAGTGAAGTACTTCTTGGGAGTAGAAATGGCTCGTTCCACTATTGGAATAGTGATGAACCAAAGGAAATATGCCTTTGAATTGATATTTGAGTATGGACTTTCTAGATGCAAGTTAGCAGATAGTCCCATGGAGCAAAATGTCAAATATACCAGTTTGGATTATGATGAATTCTTGGGAAAGGAAGGGGATATCCCTTTAATGGACATCACAAGTTATCAACGACTGGTAGGAAGACTAATCTATCTCACAATAACTTAACATTTGCTTTGCAGTGCAACTATTAAGCCAATTTATGCATGCCCTAAGGAGTCTCATCGTGAGGCAACTTTTAGAGTACTTCAGTATATCAAACATTCACCAGGGTAGGGCCTACTAATGAAATCCAAAAATAATATGGAATTCGAGCATATTGTGATGCTACTTATGGATCATGCCCTATGGAGCGTCATTCAACTACTGGTTTTTGCATCATGCTTGGGGATTCTCTTATCTCATAGAAGAGTAAGAAACAATTCACTATATCTCGTTCATCCACAGAGTTAGAATATCGAGCCATGGCATCAACAACATGTGAGATTATTTGGCTTCTTGGGCTTTTCAAGGATTTGTAGGTACCATTGATTAGACCTGTAAACTTATTTTGTGATAATGAATATGCAATGAAAATTGTTGCTAACCCTGTGCTACATGAAAAGACTAAGCATATTGAAATTGATCATTATTTTATTTGTGAGAAGATAGCAGCTCAAATTATTCAAACTGCACACATTTCCACTCGAGATCAGCCTACTGACTTATTGACCAAGGTATTGGGAATACAGCAACACCATTTCCTTCTAAGCAAACTAGGTGTCTATGATTTATATCGACCACTAGCTTGAGGGGGGATGTTAGAAATTACAATGTTACCCTTTTCTTTATTATCCATAGAATACGTGTATAAGGATATAATTGTAATTCTTTGCCTTTGTGATTCTTTAAGAACCACCGAGTTCCTCTTGTATAGATAGATTGAACTCTTACCAAATTTATTTTTCTATATACAAGCTATTTATATTTTCAGCTCAAATCGATCTTCGATCTCTTAAGACTTATAAAACCCATTCGTTTTCACAAGTGCCATAATAAAAAACAGATTCGAAATCTGACCCAGGATTTATTCCCTGAGCAACAAATCAGGAAAACACTACGTTAATGAAAAAGCCAACAACTGGGTGCGGGTCGACCCACAAGTTAGGGTAACTCGACAGAGGATTAGCCAAAGCCCAAACCTGCCCTATCGGTACTAGACAAGGTCCGAAAGGACCCACCTGACGCAATTGATAAATGCAAGTTAGACCAATTGGGTCAAATGGGCCGATTCAAAATCCTGCGAGTATTGGATTGAAATCAGAATTGAACTCACGCATATAAAATAGCAGAGACAAAGTGCCCCAAACAACCTATTTAAAAATTTCCTTGGTCTTCTCTTTTGTCAAAAAGATAAAATGCAACTTGGATTTGAAAGGACTGATACATGTAAACTTCCAGTAACAGCAAACGAGTTTCATAGTTTTGAATTGAAGGGTGACAAATCAAAAAGGATTAGTAAGAAAAACATCAAATGCATGTATACTGACATGTAAATGTTTTGTGTAATACTCAATGCCCAATTATCTCCTTTTATCTTGATGAGTAAGAAGAACGACAACCACATCTAAGCCCAAGACAGAAAATGAGGAAGAAGGATAAGCTGATAAGACAAACGACAATGGCAAGACCCATGGAATGATGCACCAGTACAACATATGTGCCTGTCATAAATGCCAGCATCATTGCTCCCAATGCCACCACAATTAACCAGAACCCCAGTGCTCCTAGTATCCCTCGAGAACTATTAGCATATTGGTCTTCTCTAATGACTCTGGGTATTAACATGAGGAAAAGGGTAGCCAAAGTGGATAGCACTATAGATATGGTATCCATAATAAGGAAGGCTGTGAAAGCAGCATTTCTCGCCAGAATTACAAAACCTAGGTGTGGACCATCTTGACCCATGAACCCCCAGGTATGGTAAGACCTGCCGTAAAAGTCACGCTTGTAATCAGTGCCGCCACTACCAAATAGTATTCGCCCTTTTTCTCATGCCAAACAGCACTATCTGATTTTCCTTTCTCGTGTTTGAGCTTATCCCTTTCCAACCTCGGGCGTCCCCAAGAATGACACCTGTTGACAAACTAATCCATGCATTGCATTCAGGATGCATTATCTTTGAAACATTAGTTGTAGTGATAAGTGAGCTCTAGGATTCTACATAGCTTTTTTTTAAAAAAAAAAAAAGGAAAAAAAGAAGAAGAAGAAAGAAGACGAAATACGTAAAGAAGGAGAAACAACACTACTCTATTACCTTTGGTAGTGCCAAGATCCTATTTTCCATTGCCATATCATAAGTACTAAGATTTTCATTATTAACAGCCATCTTGTCGACACTAGAATTATTAATGAATCTTCTTAATACTCTGAGAGAAGCAATCTTGGAATAAAGAAGGAAAGGTGTGTTTCCATCCAAGTCTCTCTCATTCAAAAGATTCCTGAGAGATGGATTTTCTAGCAATAGCGTCGCAGCATGTCATGCAAAGTAAAAGTTAGCAGTAGAAAAATGTAGTACATTCCAGCCTCTGTTGTCAACCAATTCGTAATAATTCGGACACCTTGATACAATCACTTTCACTATCACATGAAAGCCTTCATAAGCTGCAATGTGAAGCGTTGTCGTACCCTCGGTGTCTTTCATATATACCACTTATCTATCATGCTCCAGCAATTTCTTCACTGCGGAAAGACAACCGAAGCCTTTAGCCAAGTGAAGCAGAGTGAAACCTTTTTCGTTTACTTGCTTGGTTTGACCACTTATTTTATTTATAATTTCCTCAATCATTCCAAAGAATATATAAATATGGGAAATGCAATAATTTTCTAAATAGGGCAAGAAAGACTTGTTAATTGTACATAGGGAAATTTTGTAAAGAATAAACCCCAATATTGCTGGTTAGTTTATGACAAGTTTATGACAAAATATGTGGTTTATTCTTTACAAAGTTAACTAGGAAATTTAAGAAATAAGGCAATACTTGAGTCATTCTGAAGTGATGCTGCGTGCAAAACAGTTCTACCAAGAAGGCCATTAGATGCGACCAAATTGTAGGTTTCTAAAATTTCAAACGCCACATCTCAAAAGCTTCTCTCAACAGCCATGTAAAGTAAAGTCTCATTAGCCTTATTAGCAGAATATTCAAAATTTGGATCTTCTCTTAGCAGAAGTTTCACCACCTCATGCAACGTTGTGTCCTTCCATTCGTTCACCATCCTGAGCAACTTTTTACTTGAGTCAACCTGGCTTTGGCCATCGAGGTCTTTATATTCAGTCTTCGCTTGATCAATTAGAGTTTTCATTATGGATGCATGTCCATACCTTGCCCCAATGTGCAATGGTGTTTCAATTTTGGTGTTGCATTGCCGTATCAATAATGAACATATGTCAAGAATTGCCTTGGCGAAGTCGACTTTAGATCTTGGTTATGATATTGGTTCTGATCCATGTTCCATATTATTGAGAGATGTGATTTAAACATGGATGTGAGAGACAAAATTTCATTAATTAAGAAAGTGAAGCCTATAACTTGTAATAAATTTTTGCAATTATTTTGAAATTTTCCAAATGTAGTTTTTAAGCCTAAATGAGGATATTGTAATTGAATAATTACAATTTCTTTGGTAATATATAATACTTGAGTTTTCACTCAAAAAAAAATTCAAAATAAAATCTTTGTATACAAAACATACTACCTAAAAATTCTTAGTAGGAAATGTATTATCAAGCAATGAAGCTTACAACCTACGTTAACTTTATAGAAACATGTTGATAACAATGTAGATTATTTCATATTATTAAATCTTACATAGACTTATCATTAAAATAAAATGCATATTCTTTTCAAACAAACTAAGTTTAAAGAGAAAAAAAACTTCCTTATAATGCTAATGCAACGAAGTAGACGATTCTTATTCTTTCTTTAAAATTTATGGGCAAAATGGACATTAGAGACCACAAGTGTGATGCTTTCAAAAAAGGCTGAGAGTCAATCTCATAACAAACCAATGGGTTTTCTTCCTTTGGACATTACCTTGAAATCCCTCCCACGATTTGTAGTCAAGATGGTAAAGAAAGCTTTTATGAGAGATTTTGAAAAACAAGTATCTTAGTTTCAAATCTCTTTAATTATATTTCTAACTAACCTAAACATGTTTTGAAGTGAACCACAACTTTGATAACCTAAAGAAGAACATTTTCTTTCTATTTCCATGAGTCTTTCCATAAACTACTAAATTACCAAACATCCAAAATAGTATGAAAAACAATGAAAAAAGAAACTAGTACTTCTTGGGTGATTTTTGTATACACTCCAATTGTTTTTTTTTTATAGTAGTTGGAAATCAAACGTAAAACATCTTATAATAATGATGAATTTATATCAAATTAATTTTCAACACTGTTGCGATGAAAAACCTTAAAACGTTTTGAATTTTAAGTGGAAAATTTTGTCAATAAAGTTAATGATTCTTTCTTACTTTCATGGTAATAAAATGGCCATTTTCTTCTAAGTTAAATGCCTTTTATTTCCCTTTTAGCTATTTTCTAAAATTGTTAAAAACTAGGAGAGAAGATAGGTTGTTGTGCAAGCATGGGGAAGAAGACCATAGGGGAATCCCTCTAGTTTAGTGGTAAGCCAACCCCTAATTGATGAGTCCAACTAGTCAAGGGTTTGATTTCCCTCTTTTCCTCCCTTATATGCATGAGTTGAAAGAAAGAAAACAAAAAGAAAAAAAAGGAAGAAGACAATGTGCTTAGTGGTGTTGAGCATGAGATGCATGTACCCACATTTTTTAAAACAATCATTTTGGACATGGTGCTGATGTGGTGATTTTCTTTTTCTAACATCCCCATAAGCTAATGTGTAGTTCCACACTATAAGCTTGTCTTGAGTAGTTGGAATTGGAGTGTATACAAAAAATATCCAAGATATACAAGTTTCTTTTTTCATTGTTCTTCATATTGTTCTTGATTTTTTTTGTTTCATTATTATTTTTATAATAATTTTTTGCAATATTTTGTAGAAATTTTTATTTTAACTTGATATCAAAGCCTTTTGGTAAAAACATTTTCTTTCGATCCATTTTGTTTTCCAAATGGCTTCCAATATCAATCATATTTGTGTTGCTACCCATGTTCTCCCATTGCCAAGTCCATGTCCTCTTCCCACCATTGATGTACATGTAGAAGGTCCTAATTTTCTTGTTTGAAAAGCTTAAATTGAGCCTTTACTTTAAGCAAATGGATTACTGAGTGTTGTTAATGGCTCCTCTTGTCCTAAAAAGTTCATTACCAATATTGATGAAGAATGCATATCACTCATAATTTCAATCCACTTATCAAGATTGGAAAAATTAGAGATTAGATTGCTTGTGGCTAGATTTTTTGCACTTGTAATGACACGATTGTGAAAAATACAAAATCTTAACAGAAATATGGTAGACGTTATCATTTAAATTTGTGGCCTATAGTTCTATACTTTTTTTTACTCTTTGCTTACATCTTTAGACAATAACCAAATGGCATCCAATAGTAATTGAGTTTATTCAAGAAGTCAATGGCATTGTTGATCAACTTTTCCTTGTAGGAAAAATTATCTCAGAAAATGAGTACTTAACTTATGTTTTCCATGGTCTTGGTAGCCCTTATATGCCTCTTGCCATTGTTGTTGCAATTCATACTCACATGTCATCTCTTCCTAGTGAAAATTTACATGGGTTGTTCCTTATCTAGGAAGTTCTAATACCAAGTTAGAATAATGATTTTTACAAAATATTGTAGAAATTCTTATAAAAACAACAATGAAACAAAAACAAATATAAAAAACAATATGAAGAACAATGAAGAAAAAAACTTATATTTCTTGAATGATTTTTGTATGTACTCTGACTGCTTTTTTATAGTGGTTGAAAATCGAATATAAAACATTTTATAATGATGATGAATTAATACCAAATTAATTTCGAAAACTGTTTCCATAAAGAATCTTAAAACCTTTTGGATTTTGAACAGGAAATTTTATTAATAGAATTGATAATTCTTTCCTTCTTTCATGGCAATAAAATGATCCTTTTTTTTTCTGAGTTAAATACATCTTATTTCACCTTTAGCCATTTTGTAAAACTGGTAGAAACCAGTAGAGAAGATGGGCTGCGGCGTAGGTGTGAAGAAGAAGACAATGTGCGTGAGGTGCACACGCACATCTTTGTGCTGTGCGGCTCTGGCCTTGGTGGTGTCACGCATGAGATGCACGTGTCCGCATTTTTAAAACAACCATTTCATATGTGGTGCTGACGTGGTGATTTTCTTTTTCTAACACTTAGCAACCTTGTTTCCTCAGCTACGAGCCCCGTTAATCAAGTAGATTTTTCCAATCCTGCATACCCGCGAACTCCAGCATCCAAGACTTGACGGATCCTCCTTTTCAATCTCTTGGACTGGGTGATTTTTGGGTTGAGTCACAGCTTCCTTTGGGCTGGGTCACGTCTTGCTTGCTTCCTAGACTTTGACTGAACTACTTTTTTCTTGTTTTAATCATCACAAAAAATATGAAATATATTTTTGAAATATTTGTTAAGAAAATAATCACATGTTCACATCAATTGTGACATGTAAAAAATATTCAACAATTTCTTTTTTAGATCTTTTTGATATAATGAATTCTTATTGTATTAAAATATTTTAAAATATTTATTTTATCTGACATCATTGTCATCATCATTTATTATTATTATTATTATTATTAACTCAACACTAAATTCAACATGCATTCCATATTTTCTTTTTAAAGAAGTTTTTTGAAAATATAATTGTTGTATAGTCGAAATTATGAAGTTTTATGTAAGAGGAAGAGACAAATTGTCTTGGAAAGAAGAATACACTAGTCTCTTTATCATCTTTTTCATGACACTCTATTTCATGGTCTTCTTCATGACCATTAGATTCATCAATGTGATAAGTAAAACTTAAAAAAAAAATTAATTAATTTTGTCATTGTTTACATGTATAAATCTAGAGTGTAAAAGATTTTGTATAAATTCACTAAAGTAAGCCAATAAGAAAATAAGTGAACTGTATGAAAATGTGAATGATGATGTGATATTAAACGAGTCCTAGATTTTGCTTTGGCATGAATTCCATAAAAAGTTTTTGCATAGGACAAAACCCATGCCCTTCGAGCAAGAACGCTGCTTGTTAAACGATGTCAGTTGCCTTCTTGGTTCAAACTATCAACACGAGTCTCTTGCGCTTTATAAACTCACTTATTGTGCATTAATCAAGTAAAAATCCTCCTCACAGGAAGGCCTTTTGTGATAGGTTTTCTAGCGTTTCAGTTTTGAGCTTTGTCATTTTAGGCTAGCACCTGTCGTTTTCTGTTATGCATGCTGTGTTTTGATTATAAGAAATATATTTTATTGAACCTAAAAATCTAATTTTACCATTTTGTGAGGATATTCATATTTGCGTTATTGGAGGACTCTTCATAAAATCAATATTTAATAAATGAGATAGAATTTTAATAGCACCTTAATGGATTTCACTTGTAAGCATGAAATTGAAGTTGTTTCCCATAAGAAACTAAGCTAATTCACTTAAACAATTGGGAAAGTAATCTCTTACACAATCCAAAATAAATTGACTTTTTTGTACAATTAGATCACTATATATGAGTTATGATTCTGTGTCTTATTTAATCTAGTCTTAGATTACTATCAACAAGTAATACGAGACATGGAAGATAGTGATATCTCTTTATCTACTATTCTAACTTTTAAGTTAATGTTAAATGAATTGAAAGTGATTCAAAGTTGACAAAACTTAAACTTAAGTGAACAAGCCGTTAATAAGCCGGAAAAAAAAAATTAAATCTGTAATTGAACGAGAAATGTGAGAGATTTATGTGTAAAGTAGTCCATACATGAATAACTTAATTGCATGAATAATGGAAAGGTTGTCTGCTACTTAACATCGAGTGGACCAGAAACCGAGAAACTTGTATCTGCTGGAATAATGGCTCAACAATGAATACAAGAAACTCCCATTTTGTATATTTAATGCACCCCATTTACCATAAGAACATACCTATCGTGCAATTCATTAGGTCAAGTCAAAAACTATTGATTAATTTTCTCAGTGCACTTGGTTGTACCTTTTCTTACGTCAATAATAGTCACTCGTTAATTGATACTAGTCTCCTCTAGTAGTAATATGACTAACACTTATGAACAGTGTGACTGTTCTTCTTCTAAGTTAGAACACTAAAAGCACTTAATCTATCAAAACCTAATTCGACAGTTGGCATTGCTGATCCCAGGTTGGTGATCTTCTGGACTAGATTCTCATCAATGGTGGAGAACACCCATAAAATCTGGCATGATGTGCACGACTTTAATGCACCACCCACTCGCATTTGTAAATACAAGGAACTGTAATGCACCTCATTTATTATAAGCACTTACCGATAATGCCATGCTTTTTTTTATCAACAGTTTTTTGGGCAACGTCCGATCATGACTGAGGCGGTGTACTTGTTCTTAAGTTTCTCGTCGCTGGTCGTCGCCCCAGTCGGGTTGCATTTGACTCCTGGATCGGTGCTTGCAAGTCAATCGCCACAAGGTGTTGCTACTTTTGATTGTCCGATAGCTGGTTCCATGAATGCAGTCTTTATCTCTTCTAAAATTGGCAGCTTTCGCAGGTAAGCGGAACAGATAAAACAATAATCGGCTCAGTGACAAAGATGACCTAGCTTGCTTTCTGGCTGATGTAATTACCCTGTATCCACAGTTAAACGGTCACGAAAAGCTTTTCACATAGTTTCCTGCCGCAAGATAGTGGAATGGGGAAAGAGATATGGGTTTTCGAGCTCGGCTGTTCTTCTTCCTCTTCCTTACCTTTGCCGTCGTGTGCTTCGCTCGTTAAATCCCTTCATGGTTTGTTCCCTCAGTCCTTCGCAGTATGAAACTAGGTGCATTTTTGAATAAGCGGTTGATTACTGTTGCATTCAATGGACTGGCTGTCTGGTATAAATTTGAATTTGGTTAGTAGCCTCACAACCGTGATCTAATCCTAGGCACGATCCGCCTTATCCTACGACGGGGCTAGAGTGCAATGCGCTTCCAAGTATGTTTGACAATGTTGTTATGTATGTTCTATGAATCGTCAGTCTTTAGGATACAAACTTAAGATTGATAACAATCAAAGCCATGCCAATAGGTCTCAATTTGCCCATGCAGTTAGCTTAACGATTATTCTAATGTTTTAAATTAATTGACGCATGAACAGTGAATGTCTATTATCAGTCTGACGAGTTTTGTTGAGCCTGAGTGCAATTAACAAACACGTTTTAGGGGATGAAAAGATGTTGATTTAGACCTTGTGAAGTTACTCTTTTTTAGGAACCAAAATTTCTTTATGTACCACTTGTCATATCTAGCCCTTTGCATGTTCGAAAATTGTTTACTTACGTGATGAAGGATCCTTTTTCTTTTTCTTTTTTTTTTTTCTTTCCTTGATAACCCAAAACCCTACCAAGCTTTACTTGATGGCTTAAACAGGAAAACAGTAATTTGTCCCAAAACATGCTTAAGTCTAGTAAAAAAAAATAATCCTTACTTTGAAAGATTTTTCACATCATTCTTACCATTTTAATTACACTCCATGGATTTACCTGACAAAGGACATTATACATCAAAATCATGGCTCATTTTATGAGGGATTAACATTAATAGATAGGTTCATTTAATTTTCAAGTGCGTTGTAAATCATTTTCCTCCCAATTTTCTTTGTGGCCTACAATCTGAAATAGAAATCACCTCTAAGTATTAGCTCAGCAGGCATGCTTGTATTGGCCTTTTTACGCAGCAACACTAATTAACTATCAATAGCTTCTCTTTGGAAAGGTTAATGTGCTGATATTGATTATTAATGAGTCATGTTAAATTCTATGAATAAGATGTCTTGATTAACCACAAAAATTTGACATTATTTTGCAAGCGAGATGGATAATTTTCTTCCTCCCAAAAAGGGTAGCAACATGGATAAAAAAAAAGGCTAAGCTATTCCATGGTGCTTTCTTTTGCCAATCAAAGCGAACATGAACTTAAATAAGAAAGCTTTGAGAAAGCTTGTATTATTATCGTATGATATCGTGTTCACTTGGGTTATCTTATCTCCAAATAAACTTAAAGGTGGAAATCCACATAAATCTTTGCCTCCTTTATTTTTTTATTTCCTCGGTTCGTACCCATGTCCATTTATGGTTATACTTAAAAGTTGGTGATATCATATCAGGGAGAAAGCCGCAGAAAAGGAGGAAGAGAAGCTATGTATGAGAAAAGATTCTCTCTTGTGTTTTTCGAAGTTCTGTTAAGAGTAGTATTTATAGATGTTGCGGAATTAATCAATGTAATACTGACGGAAAGTATCAGTCAGTGAAGGTAAGAGATTAAGATGTAGTCAATAAATCCTCACATTGCTGAGAAAGATATTAAACACCCTATTTATAAAATGATATTTGATAACCATCTTGTTTATACTTTAAAATTTTAAGTTGAATAAGAGTCATACTTTATAAAATTTAACATAATATAGTCAAAATTAAACTTTTTTCAATAGAAAATTTAGAATAGTAATATTGACTGACAATAAGAAGATACACCACCCAATACAAGTGTTCCGGGGTTAATCCATCAACACCTTGTAATATAGCCAATGTTCTACCGGAAAAAAAAAAAAAAAATTGTTTCTTTGCCTCAAAGAATATGTGCAAAGATAAAGTCATCTTTGTCAAAGGACAGGAAGAGTTGAATGAGTTCTTAAAGCTTTTCGTTGAAGAATTACGAGATGAGAACAAAAGGTTTTGTTTGCTGTACAGTGCAATATATCTTGAAGGCTGGTGTACGTAACAATTATTGGTGTGAATGTTGGAGCACTGAAAGTTTTATTTGCGATGCAAGTAAACTCAGAGATGCACGTGATAAAGGGTATGAGATATTGGAGGAACTTCTCGATGCGTCTTTGCTAGAGAAAAGTAAAAAGATGATGCAAGTCTAAAAGTCCTTTAATCTTTTGTGATTGTGTAATAATATGAAGGTATTTGATTGTATGCTAGCACTTAAATAGTGTTGGAATCTTATGGTTGTTTGTGATTAACACAATCTTGGATCATCATGTTAATCTTCAACGATAAATTCTATAATTCGTTATCCTAGTTCCAGACACATTCTTGCTTAACCAGATGACTTTACAATAGCCAAACAGACCTTCTTTCTTCAGTAAATATAATTCCTTATCCTAAGCTAATGATAAGTTATGAGTCTAATGTTTTCATTGTGTACATGATGCTTGCACTGTTAGGCAACCAGAAAAATAGGATATCATCTCTTTCACATATTCAACATTTAAGCTTAACTTGTTTCTTAGTGCATGCTATAGAAGAAAGGAAAGCAAGGACATGAAACTGCAGAGATTGTAAGGCAAAATTAAGGGTTTTTGAAGCTAAAAGAATCAAGTGTTATTTGTAGTAGGGAAGTGTATCATCTCCTTTCCTACAAATACAGTCCTTGTTTCCACAACATTGACTTCTACTAGAGCAAAGGAACCAATAGATTCATCATCTCATGGTATAAAGGAGTTTGGAACTTAGAACGAAGTGTATGCTTTGAACTTAAGGGACCATATTACAATCCAAAAGGATGGCAATGGTGTATTTAGTACAAAGGAATGAAAGAGAGAGAAAGAGAGAGAAAGAGAGAGCACTTCATGAATGCCTCAATGTATAGTTATATAACCTACAAAGGGAAAACCTCAAGCACTAGCAATTACATTAGTTGATTGGAACAAAAATTTTACCCAAATAAGCCGGACGATTATTTCTCCACTCCAATGCTTCCCACCAACTCTCCTCACCCTTGACCTTCCTCAAATGTTTACTGTATACTTCTTGAATCGGAAGACTTTTAAGATTTGGACAATTATAGAAACTCATCCATTCTAGTTTTGGTGTGATGAGTGAACCATTGGAGAAAGTAACCAATCCAGGCATGTAATGGAGCAAAATCCTCTTCAAATTTGGAAAAAAGGTAAAAACATTATTGTCAGTTGAAACTCCATAACTCACCAATGTTGCCACAGAAGGGCAATCTTCAACTATCAGCTCTTCCAAATTATAGAGGTTTTCGAGCAAATCTATTGTGAAAATAGTAATCAACTTTGGACATGTGCGTAATGTCAAGGACTGCAAAAGAGAAAAGCACTTTACTTCTACTGGTCCTCCCCATATCCTCTTCAGATTCTTCATACAATAGATATACAGGTACTTAAGGGAGCCAAGAATATTTTCGTTCGCAAATGATGTAGACCCAATTTCACTACTGTCATCTTCCTCGCAAGTCTCTTCTTCATCATCTTCTTCATTAGCATTTGTTTCATCATTTTCATCATCTTTTTCATCCTCTTCTTCATCATCTTCTTCATAACTATCAAATTCATCTATAATAACTTCAACCTCATTACATTCACCTACGACACAACATTGTAGTTTCTCCATGTTTCTAATTCCAAATTCTGATAGCTTCGTCACAATTGCATGCCGTTCTAAGAAAAATGCAGTTGAATATTGGAGGAGCTTCTTAATCTCTTCAGGTACTGCCACACCATTTATATATTTTAAGCATCTCTCTGATTGTTCCAACTCAAACTCAACATCATGAGGGAGTCGAGACAAAATGCGCTTAACATGTTGGCCAACAATAAATTTAAAATGTGATAGTGATGGAAGTATTGAACTATTTGATAGAAATTGGCTCACCAATTCCACTCCAGGAAAATAGAATTCAAGATTGTCTAAACTCTTCAAGGAACAGATTTCAGTCACAATGGTGCCCACACATTCAATCCACCATTTGTCATCTGGATTTAAATAAATACTTAATTCCTCTAAATGAGACAGTGTTGAAATTACATCGGAATGAATCACTAAATCTGATTGCTTGTCACTCCCACCATCTTCTGAATATGAATAGAGCGAAACTTTCAAGCATGTGAGATTAGTTAACTCCTTAATCTCCTTAGGTAATTTCAAAATATCTGTCCCTTCAAGATCCAAAACCTCAAGCCGCTTGAGTTCTCCAACTTTGGGTGACAACATCATGAAACAATGACATTCATTAAGAAAGAGTCTTTTAAGGCTGACCAATTCAATAATGGACTCCGGCAAAGACCTTATGCTAGTCCTAGATAAGTTCAAGATCTGGAGAGCTGACATGTCATTAAAGAATGAGGGAGGAATGATTCTCAATGTATAGTTTCTTTGAAGAAATAATGCCAAGAGAGCATGACACTTTGGATTCTTCGGTAAAATAGATAACTCATTATCCATCAAGCATATCCTCTCGACGTTTTCCCAAAGCTCATCCTTTGGCGGCTCTTTTAATCCTAAACCACCCTGCATGAGACATACTTGTACGTCACGTTGGATAACTGTATTAGGGTACTCTTCCAAGTCCATATCTGAAGTTTCAGTTTCTTTTCTACTTTCTTCAATTTCAAGTTTCTTATCTTTCCTAGGAGCTTCATGTTCTGCCACACGTTTTTCAGTTCTTTCAACAGATTTCAATTTCAAATCAGCGGCTTCAATCTCAAACAGCACTTCTGGAGTCTCTGGAGTTAATTGCTTTTTAATTGCTTCCTTTCCACCACTTTCTGATAAGTATTCTGCATTGAAAACATAAAATGAAAATGGAAAAAAATACAATAAAAATCAAAGGAGAGGAAAATCTCTATTTAAACAAACATGATTTTAAGTTCTTCTCAGTCTATAAAATACCAACATATAACTCTTTGTCCGAACCAGTTTTTATCTCCACTAAATTGATAGCTTGCAGCACCTAAAACCAACTGCATTATGCTTAATATTTCATGTTTCACACGGCCAATTCCATTATATTTATAAGGCAACTAAGGTCAGTGACAACGAATTTAAAATTCTCATCTTAATTGATAACGATGAACCTGAAAGCTTAAAAGAGCTTAATAGAAAAGGCGTAACTACTCAATTGGCTGAGCGCATAGTCATGGTGAAGAGAATTCTCAAATTCATAAACTTTGAAAATTTCATTAGATATTTCATACCAGTCAAGCTCTTTGGGATTTTCTTAAACCTTAACAGATCAAATACATCGAATGTTGAAGAGACAACAAACACTTTAATAATATATTTAAAAAAAAAAAACCCAAGGTGTCATAGTACCTGAAGCTTGTACAAGCCTCCCGAGCTTTGGAATCTTGAGGCTTGGGCAGTGATGAACTTCTAGTCTTGAGCAGGCAGAAGGGTCTAGACTCTCATGTCTTGAGTAGGCAATAAGGAACAGATTCCCAAGTCTTGAGTTGGCAAGAAGCTCTAGACTGACGAGTCTTGAGCAGCCAACAAGGTTTAAACTCTTGAGTTCTGAGGAGTCGGAAAGGTTTAGACTTTGGAGTCTTGAACAGCCGGAAAGGTTTAGATTCTTAAGTCTTGAGCAACCCGAAAGGTTTAGATTCTGGAGTCTTGAGCAGCCAACAAGGTTTAAACTCTTGAGTTCTGAGGAGTCGGAAAGGTTTAGACTTTGGAGTCTTGAACAGCCGGAAAGGTTTAGATTCTTAAGTCTTGAGCAACCCGAAAGGTTTAGATTCTGGAGTCTTGAGCAACGAGAAAGGTTTAGACTCTGGAGTCTTGAGCAGCCAGAAAGGTTTAGACTCTGGAGTCTTGAGCAGCCAGAAAGGTTTAGATTCTGGAGTCTCAAGCAGCCAGAAGAGTTTAGAATCTCGAGTCTTAAGGAGCCGGAAAGATTTATAACCTTGAATCTTGAGCAACGAGACAGGTTTAGAATCTCAAGTCCTGTGCAGTCAAAAAATTTTAGAATCTCCAGTCCTGCGCATTCAAAAACTTTTAAAATCTCAAGTCTTGTGCAGCCATAAACTTTTAGAGTCTCGAGTCTTGTGCAGCCAGAAAGGTTTAGAATCCTGAGTCCTGAGCAACCAGAAAGGATTAATATCTCAAGTCTTGAGCAGCAAAAAAGTTTTAGAATCTCAAGTCCTGAGCCAAAAACTTTTAGAATCTCAAGTCTTGAGCAGCCAAAAAGGTACAGACTCTGGAGTTTTGAGCAGGCAGAAAGGTCTAAAGTGTTGAGTCTTGAGCAGGCAGAAAGGTCTAGACTCACGAGTCCTAAGCAGGCAGAAAGGTCCAGAGTTTTGAGTCTTGAGCAGGCAAAAAGGTATAGATTCTGGAGTCTTGAACAGGCAGAAAGGTCTAGAGTGTTGAGTCTCGAGCAGGCAGAGAGGTCTAGACTCACGAGTCTTGAATAGGCAGAAAGGTCTAGACTCAGGAGTCTTGAGCAGCCAGAAAGGCCTACATTCACGAGACTTGAGCAGCTAGCAAGGTCAGGAAAAGATGAAGCTTCTTGCAAGCAACTCAAGTTGATGTGTGTTATATTGTTGAAACTCTGTTATAGAATAATAAATACAAACAAAAGAAAATTAAACGAACAAGAATAAAATGAAGAAAAAGAAGGAAATCATTTTTTCAATCGTTTAATTTGTACCTTCCATCCATTCCACAATTGTTTGAGGTAGATATAATGCAATTGGATGCAACTTGGAAACAATATGCTGCTATTTGCAGCTATTGTAAAATTTATTGTCTCTTCAGGTCTTAATTGTTGCTTTTGTAAAAGTAAATTTTGGTCATTGTCTTCAACTGCATCAATTCTCTAGAAACCATGAAAACAAAAGGTCAGTGTCTTAGTAATATTCCAAATACTTTTGATTGTTCCCTATGTTTAGGTCTAGAGTAATCCATTCACACTTTTTATTCTTTTAAAGAGGTGAATGATACTTTTAGAGTATTACAATCTATTATACCTAACACGTTCACTCAGGACTCACGATGCTCATTCTTCAAATCAGATCATGCATATGAACCTATGGACTTAGAGAACTTCATGAAAGATTTCCTTAAAAAGTTCAAGAGTTTTCAATTTTCTTATAATCTTCTCTCTATCAAAACTATTTGAGGCTTCATATTGTTGGATGAAAATTTGCTTCCATTAGACTTAAAGCAATTTTTTGTGTATTAATCTTTCTGCCATATTAAGACCCAAAAACTTCAAGAGCTAGAGAAATGTACTGTGCATAATATACAAAGTCTTAGACAACGGATATAATTTTCTTCAAGATGATATTTTTCAAGGCCTTTCAGCAAAAGAGCGATGAAGCTTCATTGTAGTCCAGCCTCTCAACCTCATCAATACTGTTCATATATTTGTTCAACAATTTTTGTTTATAATGACAATTCTACTCTGATCAAACTAATGATGGCTCCTTGCTAATGCTTTGAGGTGTCTTTCTTTATTTACCTCTTCAAGAACAACAAAACATTTCCATTTCATACACTCTTCTTACTCTCCCTTAAACAGGCTTTTAGATAAATATGACCACAAATTTAGTCTCTTCTTTAAGACAAGCAATGAGACAGCTTCCCTTTTTTATTCGAAAAGAACTCCGCTGTAAATTATATTTGTTAGGCTTGTTTTGTCAACTCCACCTATCATACAAATGCCTATAATGCGAACATTAATTGATTTTATACAAAGTAAAGAATTTCAAAAGGAACCTGGTAAGTGTTTGATACTTTGTGACTCAAGCTAACTTCAATCTGCATAATGATTTCTTCAACAACTGTTGGTACGTGCCTGCAAAAAAGAAATAATTAAGAAAGAAAGTCCAAACAAACTAAAATTTCCTCTGATTCTATTAACTTGAAACGCAAGTATATTTCTCATGCTTGGTTTAGCAAAACCACATGTACGAATTTAGAACAGAGTTTGATTGTTTGGGGGGAATTTTAAACTAATCCATGCACACATCGCGAGTAGAAGAGAATAAATGATACCTATCATAATGTATATGCCATCCAGGGACAGAAGCCACTTCTTCCAAAGCAGCTCTCCAAGATTTAACTTGTTCTTCTTTAACCGCATGGTCTGCAAAACTCTCTTTCTGCTTTCTCACGACATAAGGATCCACATGGTAGAAGACGGGCAAAATTGTTAGGCCCATCTGTTTCTTGCATTCTACAATGTTGGTCAATTCAGTCAAGCACGATGTAGAAGAAGAGTAATGCTCTGAAAGGACAATGACAGCGAATTGGGATTCTTGTATGGGTTTCAAGAGCTGAAGATCGTGTAATTCTTCATCGTCCTTAAAGACAAGAATCCCTTTCCGCTTCAAAGCAGCAAGTAATTGGCCAATAAAACTCGTTCGGGTGTCTCCTTTGTGAAAACTGAGGAAAACATCATATGCCCATCGAGGTGTTGAAGAAGAAACGGAGGAAGACGAAGGGGTTTTCTGGATGCTCGTCAACTCCATCTGAGAATCCCAAGCTCAGCAACAAGGCTCAGCGTAAGGTTGGGTTACTGCGATATGCAAGTGATGGGTCAAAGAAAAGGAAATCAGGCTAGATTCAAGTGGCATCGAAGTAAATTTACAGAGTCTGGTAGAAAGCAGGTAGGAGGGGCCATAGATTTCTCCTTGCCATTGGTGCTTTGAATTCAGAAGGAAGAGACAATTCATCTACTATTGCAAAGGATAACTAGAAATTGAAAGGACCACCACAAAAGCTCGGGCGGAAAAAACAATTTGTTGATTTGATAGGGGGTACTGGTCAAGATGGGACTGGGGGGGTACTAGTCAAAATAATGATTTAAATTTTCAAATCGATTACAAAATGAACAATAGAGCTGAAGTTATATAAAAATCGCTGACACCTACCATCTACTGCAAAAATTTCTCTGGTCGTCGTTTAGTGGTCCTCGCGTGCTTGTGATTCCGGTGAGCTGCTTTACTGTTTCTATCGGAGGTCAGTTATATGTCTATCCATATGAGCTACCTTATACATTAACTGGACCATGTTGGATCTTTCTGCTTGTTGATCAGATTTGGTTGAAAAGACACTTGGAAATTAAATTTTCTCCGGTTATCGTTTTTGGTCTTAATAAAACGAAGGCCACTCTGCAATCATGATTTTGTTTTGTTGTTATATTGCTTCTCCCGGAGGTCAGTCGTCATATACATCTATATATAAGCTCTTCCATAAACTAGCACATATCATCCATACAACTTCCCTTCCATATCATGAACTCCATAAGCACTGCTTGTTGGTCGGATTTTGGTAGAAAATATTACTTTTGCATCAAAAGTTTCTCCGATCATGGTTCTTTGTCTTGAGTCAACAAAGGTCATCTCTATGTTCATGATTTCGTTGAGATGCTGCACTATTTCAGAGTTTTGTCTTGTATCCATTTGTACATGTTCCATGATCGAGTGTATTTTATGCATTTTAGTCATCACGACCCAATTTCACTGCACTATTACAAAGGATTCCTTTTTTGTCTTCAGTCAACGAAGACAATCTCTGTATTCAGATTTCTTTTCTGTTTCTATCATAGGCTAGTCAACTGGATCGTGCTGCTTGTCGGTAGAATTGGGTAGAAAAGACGACCTTTTGTCATCATTTTTCATCTTGAATCGCTGAAGGCCATCTGTGTGTTTGTGTTCTGATTGAGTTGCTGTAAAATTTCTACCACAGTTGAGTCCTCATATCCATTTGTTTAAGTTGTCCCAAGAACTAGTAGATTTTATCCGTTCAAGTCATCATGATACAATTAAACTTCTCTATCATGGACTGAACAGGGCTACTTGTCCGTGGTCATTGCTGTTCATCAACGAAGGCCATCTCTGAGCATGTGATTTCATTGAGCTTTTATGCAGTTTCCATCAGAGGTCAGTCTCCATATCCATTTGTATACGCTATTCCTTGAGGTAGTATATTATATCAATTCAATTCATCATGATGGAATTTATTTTCCGTATGGTAAACTGGACACTGCTGCATTATTGGGTAGGATTTCAATAGAAGATATTGCTTTGCAGCAAAGATCTTCCTGTTCACTTTTTGTTTGTCAGTCAACGCATTTGTGATTCATTGAGCTTGCCTATTAAGAGGTCTGTCGTCATGTTCATTTGTACGAGGACTTCAATAACTAGAATATTTTATTTTTCAAGCCATCACGATACAATTTAACTTCCATATTGTGGGCTAGACAGTGCTGCTTCTCCGTTGGATTTGGTAGAAAAGATTAGTTTCGCAACAAAAGTTTCTATGTTCGTTGTTTTTCCTGTTTGAGTCAAGGCCGGCTACCTGCGTTTGTGATTTCATTGTGCTGTTATATTGTTTCTACCAAAAGGTTAGTGTTCTTATCTGTTAGCATAAGCTATTCTATCAATAATGCTTGGATTTGTAGGGTTATGCAAAAGAAGTGCAATACCTTATTAGAGATTTTGTGCGCTTTCTTGCTGGTTGGGAAAAATGTCAATAATATTGTACTTCAAGTGATTAGTCTGGTTGGGACTGGGTATCTATTTATTAAATTTGGTGTGCTTCTTTCGAGCAATGGGCTAGGCCCTGTCATTTCTAAAGGACCTGATACTACCAGCATTGGATAAAAAGGGAAAATTGAAATACTCACAATCTTTTCCAAATAGCAAAAATTATTATTTTGAATGACCTAATATCCAATGATTTGCTTTTTCTCTCCTCTTTTGTTCGATTTAAATAACTTGGGAAGGGATCAAACAAATAACAAAAAGTAAATTTAACATTAACAACAAAGAAGCAGAGTCCTTCTTTTGGTGGTGCTTATATATATTCTGGGATTGAACTCCTGAATTAACTCCTTGTTTGGACATCTTCCGTAGCGGAAAAATAACTTTTTTTTTTTTCCCTCGTGTGGCACTTCTCCTACTATCTTTTACTTGTAGGATAGCTGGAGATATGCCACATGAGGGAAAAAAAACCACCCATATTTCTGTTATGGAAGGTGTCCAAATAAGAAGTCAAGTCCGTTGTTCAATCTCTGAACATATATAAACAGCATGAAAGAAGAAACAAAATTAGTGTAACATTAAGCTGATGATAAAACTGGGGGGGAAATTGCCCATAATAGACAGGTAATTTACCATCTCATCATAATGACCACGAAATATATTTTCTACCAACCATAAGCACGATAGACAGTGTTAGCTAGTAGCATTAACTTTGCGTTATTAAGCTTCTTTAAACCTTCTGTTGAAAAATGTTTTCGAAATGCATGTAGAAGGGAGCTGAACAATGGCATCAATGTAAAGAAAATTTACTTAAGAAGAATTTACCGATTGGTGAGCAAAATACAATGTAATAATGGCCACACTCCTTAAATCCAAATTCAACCCCTTTCAGAAACTACATTGGATGCCATAGTTATGGTGATTTGATGTCTTGTGAAGCAGTTCTTTGTTTTCTAAAATTTTTGTGTCGAAATTACTGATAGATAAAAAAAAACGTTGGGAGCCAAAACCTTTGCCATTTAACTAAGACAACACCGAAGTGAAGATAGTGTCATGTTTATTAAGCTTGGTTATAGTAGTATAAAAGATTAACACGATAATCCAAGATTATGTTAATGCATAAAACAAAGGCTTGTTTCCCTTTTATTAAAATAAAAGAAGAGGTGCAAATGGTCGTGTCACAAACAAAAGTAAGGGCTTCTCATGGGATTGAATCGATATACATATGAACAAATATCCAGTGGTCCAAAGTGTGGGCAACATTGTTGGCAAACCAAAATAAAAGATTCAGGCCGTAGTGGCCATATATACCAGATTCTTTCCTCTTTCAATAGCTTTTTATATTTGGTTGTCTAAGATAATATGCTTGAGACAGGGAGCCTTTGGTTCTGATAAGGCCAGATAGGCTTATACTTGCTTCAGTAATCGTGTGTCTACTAGGGGAGCCTTTTTTTTTTTTTTTTTTTAATGGCTACCTTTAAAATTGATTTTCTAGTAGTCCAGTAAGAGAAGGCCAGGTACAGTATTTAACAGATGACTATATTAAAAATTTGATGTTGAAACTCTTTTTATGGTGTGAGAAATTTTTTTACATTTTTTAAATTTTGGCTTAGAAATTCTCTCCATAAAGAGAAAAAAAACCTCTTTAATTTTGAGTCAACTTCTAGATAAATTGTGCTTTCTTATATAGAATCAGGTCCCCAAATTCAAGAAGTGAGACTCTTCATGCATAAAGTTCATAGCACATGTTTGTTGTAAGTGTGCAATAAGAACAGTCTGACAAAAGTTTTACATTGTTTAACCTTTGGGTAGGATTGGGCTTTCTCCCATCAATGTCGTTCACCGAGTCTTAGGTAGACTTAGGACTTGAAAGCAAACTTTCATCGGTATAAAGTACAACTTGGCTTGAAATGCATGTGCTTGAATGAACCAAATTAATTAGAGAATATGCTTTTAAACTAGAACTATTGTTAGTGCAAGACATTGGAAATAATAAATCATTCATAAAAATACTTTGCAAGTGAATGTGTTCTTATTTCTTTGATTAAAAATATAAACGAGCTATTTTCTAAAAAGAAAACCATAGGGCAAAGATTAATAAATCTTTTTTATTATTCAAAACTGAGGCTTATGTCTAATGTCCTTTTGTTAGATTCTGGAAACTATTTTTTTTGTCTGCATATGTGTGGTTTCATCTACTAGAGTTACAGTGGAATTTAGTTGTCATTTTTTGATTAACCGTATCTTTGTTGGCATTGTAGCCTAAATTGATCTTTGCTGATATAAATTGTGAGCTTGTTCTTCATTTTAATGTCCAAATGTGTTAAATTCTTTTTGGCAACAACAGAGACATGTTGGAGGGAGTAGCTGTTGCAGTAGTTTCTACAGCAGCAGGGGAGGCGTGCAAAGCTGTGATAGGAAATGGAAGACAGACAAGTCAGAAACATGATCTGGAAA
Source organism: Casuarina glauca (assembly GCA_028551395.1). NCBI lineage: Eukaryota > Viridiplantae > Streptophyta > Magnoliopsida > Fagales > Casuarinaceae > Casuarina > Casuarina glauca. The sequence continues at coordinate 29,969,022 of CM052351.1, read as the reverse complement.
GAAACTATAGAAGGTTAATAGAGGAAGCAAAAATGTTGTATGCTATGAGGTATGACAAAGAGGCCGAGGCAAAGAAACATGAGGAAAAGAAGTTTAGTGCAGAATGCGAATGTTGGATTTCTAGTGTCAATGATTTTGAAAAAGAGATGGAGAAACTACAAGCCAAATACAATGAACAAAAGAATACGGGAAAGATAAAAAAATATTTGGATCCACGCTCAAAGCTTTTCCGCTCAAAGCTTAGAAGAGACATCACAGAGAAGTGGGAGAATCTTGAAAGTCTTAAGTTAAGGGGAAAGTTTGAGACATTCCTAGTTGAGAAAGCGCCAGAGCCTATAAGAATTATGCATGCACCAAAAATAAAAGATAAGTCATCACCTTATTGGGCAATCGAAGCAATATTAGGCCTTTTGAAAGATGCAAATATAAGAAGGATTGGACTTTGGGGAATGCCTGGAATTGGGAAATCTACCTTAATGAAGAACTTGAATGATAATAGAGATATTTCTAAAATGTTTGATATTGTCATTTGGGTGAAGGTACCAAACAAGGGATGCATAGAAATGTTGCAAGATGGATTTACACAAGGTAGGTCTATAGAAATGTTGCAAGATAAATTTACACAAAGGAGGTGCATAAAAATGTTGCAAGATGAGATCATACAAAGGCTAAACTTGAATGTAAAAGACATTATTTCTCCTATGGAAATTGCTAGGCGAATTTCCAAGGAGTTGGAATGCAAAAGGTATCTTTTTCTTTTGGATGAAGTTTATGACTTTCTTAATTTAAAAGAAATAGGAATTTTTGACAACCACAAAAATAGCAAAGTGGTATTAGCTACTAGATATCGTCGAATTTGCTTTGATATGAAAACTGATGAGCAAATTAAGTTGAAATGTTTGTGTGAAGTTGATGCATACAAAATGTTCAAAGAAGAAGTGGGTCAAAACATAAATATTCCTAGAGTTGAACCAATAGCTAGGTTAGTAGCTAGTAAATGTGGTGGTTTACCACTTTTATTAGAAAAGGTAGCAAAATCCTTTAGATCAAAAGATAGCTTTGAGCTATGGAGTGACGGACTAAGGAATTTTCAAAGATGGCCTAGTATCAAAATACAAGGCATGGATGAGTTGATTGAGTTTTTAAAGTTTTGTTATGAAGATTTAGATTGTGAGGATAAACAATTTTGTTTTCTATACATTGCATTATATCCTGAAGACTTTGAAATATATATAGATTATTTGTTGGAATGTTGGATAGCTGAAGGTTTTATTCATGATACAAATCAATTAAGGGTTGCACGTGAGAAAGGGCATACAATATTGCATGATCTTATTAATGTGTCTTTGTTAGGGAGGAATGAGAAAATGACTCATGTAAGTCTGAACAAAGTGTTGCGAGATATGGCCCTTAAAATTTCTCTCAAAAGTAGTAACTTCAAGGCTTTGGTCAAAACCCCTCTAGAGCAAGGGCAATGCCCTAGTAAAGAAGAATGGCAACAAGCAAAACGAATTTCATTGACAAGTAATGGGCCATGCATTTTACCAGATATGCCAGATTGCAAGAATCTTTTGACTTTGCTATTGCTAAGGAATCAAGATTTACAATTTATTCCAGTCTCATTTTTTGGACACATGGAAAGTTTACGAGTCCTAGACTTGCAAGGTACTGGAATTACAGCATTGCCATCATCTATATCTTGCTTAATGTGTCTCAAAGCACTTTATTTACTTTCTTGTGTCAATTTAGCGGAATTCTCATTTAATGAAAAAGAGTTGCCATCTCTTGAGGTTTTGGATATTCGACATACTAAAATCAATTATTTACCAATTGAAATTGGATATTTAACTCAATTGAAATCTTTACGTATGTCATTGTCCAATTTTGGCATGGGGCAATCAAAGGGTGCAAAATGTCATCAAGATATTTTTTCAAAACTTTCTTTATTGGAAGAACTAGTAGTCAATGCGCTACCAAATAATCTAGAATGGAAGGAGGTTTTACAAGCTACCATTAAGGAAGTGGCTAACCTGGCACATTTAGGTTCACTTTCGATTTGTTTTCCTACAACAAATTGTCTTGAGCTTTTTATCTCAAAGAGTCCTTTATGGGAGGAGTCCTACTTCACATTCCAATTTTCTGTTGGCTACCATGACACAGCAAGATGCAAGGATTTTGATTATTTTGATTATCAAATCAAAAGGTCCTTAAAGTTTGTGAATGGGAGAAGTGCACATCCAGCAATTTCAAAGGTTCTTGCGAAAACTGATGTGTTTGAACTTATTGGCTATCAAGGAGCTTTAGAACTATCAAACTTTGATGTTAGTGGCTTACGAGGCTGCTTGATTGAAAGATGCTATGAAATTCAAACAATTGTTGACGGTGATACAATAGGAAAAAGTGTGTTAGAATGCTTAGAGAAGATGTACATAAATAATGTCCCAAAATTAGTGAGCATTTGGAAAGGAGTTGTTCATGCTGGGAGCCTAGCCCAACTAAAAACTCTAGCCTTACAGAAATGTCCAAGCCTAACTAAGATCTTTTCCAGTGGCATTATTACAAAACTTTCTAAACTTCAACATTTAGAAGTTGTGGAGTGTTTTGAAATTGAGGAGATAATTAAAGTGTCTGAAAACCAAGGGCTAGAACATGATGCACTACCAAGTTTGAAGGAACTTGTACTTGTTAATCTTCCAAAAGTAAATAGTATTTGGATTGATGGATCAATGAATTGGCCATCCTTAAAAAGGGTTAAGATATCTATGTGTCCTATATTGAGAAGGTTACCCTTCAACAATGAAAATGCGATGAACTTGGTATGTGTTGAAGTCCAACAATCATGGTGGGACACACTGGAATGGCAAGAGGATGCTGCCAAACAAAGGTTACAATCAATTTGCACCTTCAAGTAGTTGCTCTGGTTTGTATCCTTCTCAATGATAGTTGAGTTTTAGGTTGTTCAAACTAAGATGATTCTATTCTTTCTATTTCATGGCAATGTACTAGAACACCTACTATTTGTGATATGTGATTGTGTTACTTTGATTGCATGCTTTTTATGTTGGAACTATTGCTTTAGATGTTTAAAATCTTTTGAGAATGTGTTTGACACAATTGTGGATCATTAGTATTCATGCTTATCATAAGTCTTCATGGATCATTAATAGCAAAATATTTTTGCTTCACTAGCTGACTTTGAGATAGTAAACCTATCTATCTTTTTTTAAGTACTTTTAGTTTCCATAAGCTACTAGGAAAACCTTATAGTCAAACTTGATTGTTTTTTACACGAAAATATATGATGCCTTCAAGCATGGAAGCACGTGGTTGAAAATTTTGCTTCATTTATCCTTATTAAGAATTTTGATCTTGATGATATTTAAGGTTTAACATAACATATGATGCAAGTCTAAAACATCTTGTTATCTTAATATGAAAAGAGGTAATATTTAAAAGTAGATATTACACTAGGACCTTATTTTAGAGTAATGAGACATTGTCATTGCATATGATTGACAATAGGCTATTGGAGATGGACCAAGTCATGTTTAACTTAGGATGACTATTTTAAGAAATAATGTGTTATAAAATTTTGCTTTTGTGGTAGACATAAAAATATTTGATTTGTTTGTAAGTGTAAGCTAGGTGGGGTTAAAATGTCTGCTTCATCCATTTATATTTTGAAAGACTTAACTTTACTTCTTTCAATTGTAAGGCAACATATGAAACAAGTCCAAAAGGCCTCTCATCTTGCATGTGGTTGTGCAATAATATGAAGGTATCTTATTGTATGCATTAACAAAATCTTGGATCATTGTGTTAATCTTCAACAATAAATTTTGTAATTAATTATCCTAGTTAAGAGCATAGTCTTGCTTAACTGAGTGACTTTAGAATAGCCAAACACACCTTCTTTCTTTTGTGCTTTTGCTTTGAGTATGTTGCTAGGGAAATTTCAAAGCTAATGATATGTTACGAGTATAATGTTTTCATTGTGTATATGGTTGTTGCGGTGTTAGGTGACTTAAAAAATTAGGATATTATCTCTTACACATATTCGACATTTGAGCCTAACTTGTTTCTTAGGGCATGCTGCAGAGAAAAAGAAGGCAAGGGTAGGAAAAGGCAAAACTAGGGGCTTTTGAAGCTAAAAGGATTAAGGGTTGTGCCATATTGAGTAACTTCTAATAGTTGTGAGACCATTATTAGCAATTCAATATATTTTCACACTGGGTGATTTCTTGGGCCAACTTTGACTAAATAAAGTAGTGTCTTTCTCTATTTGTGTTCTATGTTAGGAGGTTTCATAGTTGCTTGTTTTCTTTAAGTAACTTTCTAAAGAGTAATAGTAATTTTTTGTTGAGAAATTTACATGGAACAAGAACAAAAGAACACACAGAAAACGTAGATAAATACTAAACTTTGTGATTTGGAAAAAAGCAAATAAGGCAGGGCTCGATACTACAAGAAGAGAAAATATTGTCAGCTTTTTTCTTACATATCCAATTTCCTATTCTCCAACACAATTTTCTACTAGAGCAGAGGATGCAACACATTCATTATCTTAATCTCAAGATATCGAGCAATTTGGAACTCAACATGAAGTGTAAGCTTTGCGCTTGGTGTACAATCTCCAATCCAAAGGGATGTCAATGGTGTATTTAACATGAGGGCATGAGCATACCAGAGAGAAGGCACTTCATGAATGCCGTTTACAGTTATATAACTTGCAAAAGGGAAAACCTCAAGCACCTACCAATTTTATCAAGCAAAGCTTTTGCAAAAATTGTGATCAACTAGGGATGTGCGCACTGTCAAGGACTTTAGAAGAGAAAAGCAGTTTGGTTCTACTGGCCCTCTCCATATCATCTTAAGATTTTTCCTATATATATCTAGGTATTCAAGTGACTCAAAAATAATTCTATTAGCACCACATGCTTCCCTGCCATTATCTTTCTAGTAAGCTCTTTTTCATCTTCTTCATAACCATGGGAATCATCAACTTCTTCATGACCATATTCATCATCCTCTTGGTATCCATTTGAATACGAAGAGATTGGGGATCATTCACGTAAACAATCAAATAACGACTTCAATTTTCATTAATCAATCGGTAATAAACAAAAAATTAATAATTTACAACCAAAAACATCCCTTATAGCTTATGGTCTACTGCACATCAGTTATTACCCATCAGTTCTACATTCGCTGCAGCATGGTAACGTCAGATGCTCAGGCCTACTTGGCCCACTTTGGCTGCAGCAGTAGGACAAAGGCACAACTAGGATAGTCTGCAAAGCTTGTTCGTCCTTTGTACACAAATAGGTCAGAAAAAAATAATATAATGAAGAGGACACAAAGGCACGGTACCGTTGGTCAAACATGACCTTTCTCAACCCAAATAAGCCATCAGGCACCATATGAGACTTGAACAAGCACGAGGAAAGTGTAAGGGAAGGGAGAGTGCCTGTGTCAGAAGCAAAACCAGTAAGCAGGAATACTACGGTGGCCTGGTCAGGAAAGGCAGTAAGTATGGGATATTGTGTTGTTTTGGTTTTGAAATCAAACTTGTATCGTTCATGAACTATTTATACAACAAACGTGTATTGTTAACTAGTTTTATATTTATATCTTCATCTAATGGATTAGTTTTATGTTAAATTATGTACAAACAACCGACAAATATTGCTAAGATAATAGGATTAGCAAGATGTTTTGTTTTTTGTTACTAGTTTTATAAAGTACAATTTCATTGTATAGTACAAACAAAACCAAGCATGAAATCTTTCAATTTGTGAATTTTTACATTCTGAGGTACCATATGTCTAGTCAAAAGGTTTTGACTCTGAATGGCAATTTGTCTATCCTAGGCCTAAAGCACATAGCTCACAAAATCATTCGAACTAGATAGAACTATTTAAATTTTGTTCATATTAGTAGGCCGACTAGATTGTGGTCCATATCATATAGATAATGGAAAAATGGGCAATCATATGCTAGATAAAGGAAGAAGGAAATCTCATGCAGGACATGTGCTTAGCAAATAGTTGTCTGAAAGAAAAGAAAAAACTACCAAAATTGAATGGCAATTAAGACCAATTCATTAGATCATTATTTCGAAAGCTGCTTAGTATTTGCTTTCAACTCTTAATATCAAGGAAAAGTAATGTATGAAGAGTTCATCTACAGAACTCAATGATATACACGTTGAAGTAACCCAATATGAATATTAAGAGCTCCTTTCACTTTTCTTTAGCCTAAGTAAACTCATTATGGTTAAATCGATCAAATTAGTACTCCAGAGACCTGAGTTTGCATTAGGTTGTCCTATCTTTGAACCTGACAACTAATGCTAGAAGGTGGAAGAAGGCCTAGACGGCATTAATGACCATGCGGAGGCTTTCGTAACGTTGGAAAGTAGGCGAAATATTATGAGAAAGCTGAATTCTTTCCCATATTCTTACTTTTTCTCTTGTTAGACTAGGTAGAAGTTTATTTTCCTTGTATCCAGAACGCACTCCAAGGAATTACTTTCTGATAGTGGAAGACAAATATGTAAGAACTAAATTTTTCAAAATTAATTTAATTGTTGTTTGCCAATAAAGTTTAGGGGTTTAGATTCCATTTTTGGTTCATAACATCGCGGCTGTTGAACAAAGAATGGTGTAAATGGTTTGTGGATCTCCTGCTCGGCTGATTTAGCACATGCATCTCGGTTGTGTTCTCTGCTTCTCTCATCTGCTTCCAATCCCAGATCTTCACCTTTTTAGTGTTAGTCTCTCTTTGTATCTCCTCATTGATGATCTATGAATGCTAAAACGTTCAACTTTTGAGAGCAGGTGCTGGGTTTAGGTCTCAATAATAGAGATGGGAGGAGGGTTTATAGTCAGATCATGTCTCTCATTTCTGCTGGAAATTCAGGGTGCTAACCGGAAGGTTCCTTTCAGAGAGAAGGTCATATATACGGTCATTTCTCTTTTCTTCTGTCCTTCTAGTGTAAGAAAGCAGAAAGGGAGTTCTGCACAAGCTTCGGCTAGACATAGCAAAGACCCTACGCTTGATGAAGAACAAAGGGGATTGTGGAATACTGCTTTCCAAGAATTGGAGAATCTCTGTGGATGGCACCTACGTGATAGGTATTCTCTAGTCTCCTCTTCTTTCGTTATGCCCATGTATGAGTTTAAAATTCCTCCAAAACAATCAATCAGACTTTGTTCTAAATTCATACCACCATTGCGGTTTGCTAAACCAAGCTTACTCGACTTTCCCGTGGCTTAGCATAAGAAGTTTTACTTACATTTCTAGTCAATAGTAACGAGCAATTTCAGTTTTTCTAGACTTTGTTTCTTAATTATTATTTCTTCTACAGGTACCAAGCAATAGCTGTCAAATATATTTGTACACTGTTCAAAGTGATTTCTTTATTTTGTAGAAGATCAATGGATGTTCTAATAGACATTGGTGGGGTAGGTGAAATTGGCAAGACAAGTATTTATTTTTTTATTGCTTGTCTTGGAGAATAGATTAAAATTATGGTTCTTTTATCTAAAAGGTAGCAATGACACTTAAGACTTGAAATCACCATAACTATGGCACCTAATGTGATATCTGAAAGAGATTTAATTTGGATATAAGGAGTGTGGCCAGTTTTACATTATATCTTGTTCACCAATCAGTAAATTCTTCTTATGTAGATTTTCTTAGATTTATGCTGTTAATGGTCCTTTCTGTATGCATTTTATAATATCTTTCAACAAAAGGCTTAATGGAACTTAAACATGCAAAGTGAATATTATTGGCTAAAGAACTTATATAAATTTGGCAAAAATACTGTTTTGGCACTTATTCTCCAACTCTGCGTTTATGCATGAGAAATTCAATCCATACCTCCAGTGGAGTTATGAATCCTTGAAATTTCGGGCTATGTCGCACCTTGACTTTTTTATTTTTTATGAAAGTGGAACAGTACCCTATACATTATATTTTAAATGCCGAGTTTGGGGTAACAACCGAACCTTTACAAAATTTGGTCAGTAATTTCACCACAATGGCCTTGCCAACCTTACTGTGGCAGATGGTACAGAATTTTGATTTCCCCTGTTATGAAAGAGACCTACCTCGAGGATCCAATTTAAGATAGCAATTGAAAGAGCTATTGTTAACAATGCAGCGTTGATTTCGGAGGAAGTTGCCATGGAAGCATTGAAGGCGTACAGATTGAGGCAAGGGCAGACAATGTAGGGTAGTAGTCAACTTCCTCGGAAGAGGACCCAAATTAGATACCTCCAGCAAAGATCCTAGAGGAGTAAGAAATTGCATTGGAAATTATACATCCTCAAGCATCTCCTGCTCGAGAATGTGGGATCAATATGCAATTTTTATTTTGCACTAACCTGGTAAGATGAGCAGGTGATAGTTGCTCTCCCAATGAAGCCAAGAATGATGGAGGAAAACCATGGGTCAAAAGAAAATACCCCAAGCAAAACCAACTATAAGATCAACACATGCAGAACCAGTGCGAATTTTCAATAGGGTAATGGTCGAAGAAGAGGTGCAAAAATCCACGGTATGTAGGAAGGTATTTATCCCCAACAGGCCTAGTCAACCATTAGAAGAGTGGCCAGGTAATCAGCTCAAAAACTTATGATGGCACCCCAGAAGTTGAAGAAAATAGTGATAGAAATGTCAAAGTCCAATAAAGATGAAGATGAGAAAGGTGACCACTCAATAGATGATGACTACAGCAATAAAGAAAATGAAGATACAATGGAGGACATGTGAACACCGTAAAAGGTGTTATTTGATGAACAGTAGCTGGAGTTGGTTGATTAACATTTTTGTTGATGTTTGTAAATATTTTAAGATACTCTTCAATACTGACAGGTGTTTGTATTTTCGTTACTTTCCCCCAAAAGCGGGGTTAGGCATACTTGATTCTAATCCTACCTAGTTGGCAAGATTATGGTTAGGTATGTCTAATGAGCTGCCATGTGCTTATGTGGTAGTTCAATTACCTTTTATATCGACTATTTATGCATTAATGAAAATCTGGGGTGTTGCGCCCTTTAATTTAACAAAAAAAAAAAAGAAGTTAGTATAGTAGGGTTAAGTATACTTCTAACCCTTTACCACCTTACTAATCCCTCATGCTGTGGTATAAATAATAATAATAATACTTAAGACTTAACTACCACTTTTAGGTTTACATCAGATGAGCAATTTCCCCATGAAGGGATCAAATCCGAAGTTTCATTAATTACAGACATATCAACTGGGAGGAGCTGGTGGAGTCTACTCAGTGGAGCTGTTGCTATCATCCAGCGTTTTGCTAAATTGTAGTGGAATAGTGCCTCTAAACCGCAGGAGGCGCAAGGGTGGCAGCAAACCATTTACTCTGAGCAGATATCTTTCATTTCAGTGGTTTGTAGGAAACCTCCACGGCATAGTGATATGCACTTTGGTTGTCATCATGATCTTTTTCGACCCTTGGAGGCTCATTTTTTACATCAAATTTTTGTCACTTTGTTCCGACGCCTTGATTTTTACTAAAAGAAAAAAAAAGGTTATTTGCATGGTTTCATCCTTTGGAAGATAATGGCATATTTTTTAAAATGCTAATTAGATTATCACATGACTAGAATTAGAGTATCAGATGTTAAAAGATTTTTTTGTTCATTTGAACAAATGTTCTTTCTCATTTTTGGCATTGCTAAGTAGCGTTCTTTCTCATTTTTGGCATTGCTAAGTAGCGTGTGTGCCTTCACCTTGGTGTTATATTGTTCTTGTTTTATCTTCACTTTGTTTGTATCTAGAGACCCTTAGTTGTTCAACTTTTTTGTTTTTTGAAAAATCAGTTCTATTAAAATGGTGGTGTCACTAAAGAAAGAATCATATACGCACGAACAGATACCCAGTGGTCGCTTTACCAGGCGACGACAAATGGGGTTCCGTCGAGAGATGGGAATCCCGTGAGGGGGAACTTACTCGGGGGGTCTGTCAGGGGAAGCAGTTGTGCCGTGGCAAGGGAGGTGGTGGGTGGAAACTGGTAAGGCACGGAATCTGTCGGCGGTGGAGAAGAGGTGGCCGCGGAGGGGAGCTCCCACGAACATTTTCAATTCCGAACAAATAAGTTTGTGTCCCAAAGTTAAACGTGCATATCGCATGCCTCATGAATACATAAAACCAAAAGGCTTTCGCAAAAACAAGATAAAAGAAGGTTATTTAAAGAGAAGAAAAGAGAGGGGACCGAGTAATAGCTTGTCAATCGTTGCTACAAACAAAAAGATAATAACAAATAACAAAAATAATAATAATGCTAATAGAAAACATTTTGGTAATTCCAAGATTTTATTTTATTTTTTGTCATGAAACAATAAGGGCTTCTGCTTTTGCACTTGCTTGTCTTCTCAAGTGTAACAACTAGTATTAGGGCAGTTTGTAAGGGCGTGAAAAATCATACCGGTTACTGTAATCAGCGTTTTAACCCAAACCAATGCATTTGTATTGCTTTGATGTCCATTTACTCTAAAAGGGTGAGAACATGAGAAGGTGTTTCCAAGGTCTTAATTATATTAGTTCAAAATGATTACTGTTCTTGAAAACAGGGTGTAAGGATGAATCTTGGGCAAGGCCCTTGTAACAGAGAGATGATGAAAGCAGCTAAACAATAGCCGGATGGAGGCCAATAAATGGTGCTTTCCTTTCCCTGGCATGAGAGATTACTGAGAGGAAATTGTACCAATCAACTTTGAGTATAAAGGGTTGGGCTAATGTACTCCCTTTCTTCTTCTTTAGCTTCTAAGTGGATCAATACTTGTTTTAATATGTTAAGGCCGTCCATAGGGTATAAGAGTAACAATATTTATTCACATCAATGAGCGAATAAATTTCATGGCTCTCGAGAAGAGCAAATACGGACAACATAACTTTGCGAGCATTTCCTGCAAGTAAATAACATATTATACAACACAACTTTCTAACAGTTATAAACGGGAACTTGTTACTTCGCCTAATGCATGACACAACGTGTTCTACGAGAGGAGAGGAGGCAACAGATTCACCATTCGAAGGTTTTGAGCAGTTCGGAACCAACAAGTATACTCTGGTTTCAAGGGACTACATCGATTTATGCAGGGAGAAGGCGATATTTTGACTGCCCTACAATTAGAAAACTGCATAAAGCAATCCATAGAAAAATTGCCATCAGGGAAAACCTCAAGCATTCAAGAATCTTATCAGTTGATTGGAACAAAGATGTCATCCAAGTAAGCTGGACAGCCACTTCTCCACTCTAGTGCTCCCCACCAACTCCTCTCACCCTTGACCCTCTTCAAATTTTTGCTGCATAGTTCCTCAATCAACAAGCTCTTAAGATTTGGACAATTATAGAAACTCATCCACTCTATTTTTGGAGCTATGAGTAAACCTGTAGAGAAGCTAACTAATCTAGGCATGTAATGAAGCAAAATCCTCTTCAAATTTGGGAGAGTGGAGGAGGCTTTTTTGTCAGCTAAGATTTCATAGCTTACCAACGTTGTGACAGAGGGGCAATCTTCAATTGTTAGCTCTTCTAAATTATAGAGGTTATCAAGTAAAGTTTCTGTGAAAATAGTGGTCAACTGGGGACATGTGCGCAATGTCAAGAACTTCAGAAGAGATAAAGACCTTGGTTGAACTGGTCCCTTCCATATCTTCTTTAGATTCTTCATATAATAAATAAACAGGTACTCAAGTGATCCAAGAACAACTTTTTTAGCTCTAGATGTTTTGGATTCAATTTCATTGTTTTCATCTTCTTCATGAGCATCTAATCCATTATCATCTTTATAAGCATCCAGGTCATCATCTTCTTCACAAGTGTCTACTTCATCATCTTCTTTGTAAGCATCTATCTCATCACTTTCTTCATGAACATTTGCTTCACTTTCTTCTCGCTGAATGTCTGCTTCATCTATAATAAACTCAACATCATCTTCATTGTAAGCATCTACCTCATCACCTTCATCTTGAACATCTGCTTCACCATCTTCTTGAGAATCTGCTTCACTATCTTCTCCCTGAGCATTTGCTTCATCGATGATAAACTCAATCTCATTACATTCCCCCAAAACACAACATTTTAGTTGCTCCATATTTCCAATTCCAAAATCAGAAAACTTCTTAACAGTTACATGTCGTTCCAAGAAAAATGCTGTTGAATATTGGAGTGCCTTCTTAATATCTATAGGTACAGCAACACCATTTATGTATTTCAAGCATCTCTCCCATCGTTCCAGCTCCAACTCAACATCACTAGGGAGTCGAGACATAATGCGCTCAACATGATGGCCAACAGTAAATCTAAATTGTGATAGCGATGGAAACTTCCACATTGCACTAGACAATAGAACTTTCCCTAGAAGTTCCACTCTTGGAAAGTAGAATTTAAGGCTGCTCAAATGCCCCAACGTGCATACTTCAGTAGCAATAGCCTCCACACAAGAGTACCACCGTTCGTCATCTGGATTCACTTTAATACTCAACTCCTCCAAATGAGACAGTGCTGAAACTATCCCATAAGGAACAACTGGATATGGTTGCACGATTCTCCTACCATAACCATAAAGTGAAACTTCCAAGCATGTGAGCTTAGTTAGATTCTTAATCTCCTCGGGTAAGTACTTAATATCAGTCCCTTCAAGATCAAGGACCTCAAGTTGCTTGAGCTCTCCAACTCTGGGCGACAACACCATAAAATTGGGGCAATCATTTAGAAACAGTCTATTAAGGCTGACCAATTTGATAATGGATTCTGGCAAAGATTTGATACCAGTCCTAGATAAGTTGAGGATTTGGAGAGCAGGCATGTAATCAAAAAATGAGGGAGGGATGGTTCTCAATTTATAGTTTCTCTGCAGAAACAATGTTGAGAGCACTGGACACCATGGATTTTCGGGCAAAACAGATAACTCATTGTCCATCAGATGAATTTCTTTGGCATTATCCCAAGGCTCTCCCTGTGGCGGTTCAGCTAATCCTAAACCAGCCCACATGCGAAATGACTGAGGTACCTGATGCTGAGTAATTGTATCCGGGAATGTTCCCAAGCCGAAAGAAAAGGTTTTCCGACCTACATCCGAAGGTCTAGGTTCTGCTTCAATTTCATCAACTTCAATTTTCTTACCTCCTAAAACACCTGCAGATTGTACTGCAGAATTTAGCTCCCAACAACTGATTTCAGCCCAAGACAATCGTGCTCGAGACTCTGTAGTTATATTATCTTCTGAAGTTTTCAGTGGAAGTTCTGCATTAAAATATATATATCAGAAATGCATACAATTCTAGAATCTAAAGAAGAGCAAAATTTCTGTAATTTGAATTCATATGATTTTAATTTCACTGCAGTGGAAAATATCACCTGAATCATGCTTACACGTTTCTCAACTAAGATCAAAGACAACAAATCTAAAATTATGTTGAGGATATACATTGTCCCATATCATTGCATGAGGATGGGTGATTGACTTTATATTTCTTACGCGGTATTGGAGCCAAACTAAGTTTACTTCAAACTTGTCAAAAGGCTTCAATATCATGTAAGGACTCATCCCAAAATCAAATGGCAAAATGTAGGAGAACCTCATCAAATATAAAACCAAGGGCCTATTCTCACACAACCAGTATGAGACATCCATATCTTCAACACCCCCCCACCCCTCGTGCAAGCTGACACAAGTACTGCATGTGAATGGGTAGAAGCCCAATTTCGAGGTCTGCATGGGAATAAGCTTAGGACCAAGGCCCAACGCAGGAGAAGATACAACAAGGGAAAACCCACAAGGCTTGAATATCATATAAGGTATATGTCAAAACCAATTGGCAAAGGGAAAGAGAACTCCCACCAAATATGAAGTTAAAGACTCATCCTTACACAATTGATGTAAGACGCTCACATCTTCAACAAATTATCATCTTAATAAGTGAATATGAAACCAAAGCTCCCAAAAGCTTAACCCAATCAGACGGTTAGGCAGTTGATACCATGAAGCGAAAAAGAAAGATTCATGCAACCAATCAATTGGGCAATTGGTCATATTTATGTTGACATTTTGCAGAAATCGTTGGATAGCCAACACATATCTACAATTGCTAAAGGAAATTCTCAACCTCATAAAGATAAATAACGACAACTATCCTTACTAAAATAGTCAAGTATTGATTTATGCCTTCACAGTTCTTGTCAACAGGAAGCCCATCTGATGGGACGGGAGCAAAAGGGACAACCGTAAGAGTAGGATGTAGAATTGGAAAAGAGCAAATGCAATAAATTCATTCACCCAGATCAGTAGAAGCGAAAACAAGTTCATATATGAGTAGAAAACGAAGAAAGAAAAAAGGCAGCTTTTCTTACTAAAATAGTCAAATATTAATTTATACCTTTCCCCTTATTCTCAACAGGAAGTCCATCAGAAGGGACCGGAGAAAGAGGAACATCCCTAAGAATAGGATCTGTGGAAGCAAAGACAACTTACATATATGAAGAGAAACTTAGGATTCACTGTTAATAAATAGAAAAAAGAAAAGGAAGAAAAAATTGGAAAAATATACATCATTATACTTTTAGGTTTTTGTTCCTTAACTGTTTGTCCACTTTCCTAAATAAAAATGGAAACTATTCTGAAAAATGAAGGCAACTTCATATATATAACGAAACTTAAGATTTTATTGCTAATACAAAAGAATAAGAAAAAATTGGAGCAATATACATCATTATAATTTGAAGATTTTGTTTTTCCAACTTTTGCTCTATTTTTCATGCGAGATTTATCTATCTAGTTTCTTTTCTATTTTATTTCCTAAATGAAATGGAAACTATTCCAGAGAAGCAAATTATTAGTCAAGTATTGATTTATACCTTCCCATGCCTCGTCAATACCAGCAAAACTGTAATCCGTGGCAGGAGAATCAAATTCAAAATGTTCATCCATAGCTGGAGAGGCGAAAACAACTTCATATAAGAAAAGAAACTTGAGGATTCATTGCTAATACAAAAGAATAGGAAAAAATTGGAACAATATATATCATTATAATTTGAGGATTTTTGTTTCTTTAATTTTTGCTCCATTTTTTATGAGATTTATTTATTTAGTCTCTTTTGTGTTTTATTTCCTAAATGAAATGAAAATTATTCCAAAAAACAAACTATTAGTCAAAGATTGATTTATACCTTTACACGCCTCGTCAATACTAGCAAAATGGTAATCCATAGCAGGAGAATCAGATTCAAAAGGTTCATCTACAGCTGGAGAAGTGAAGACAACTTCATATATGAAAAGAAACTTGAGGATTCCTTAATAATACACAAAAATGGTTAGAAGTCTTTGTTTCTCTAACTTTTACCTCATTTTTCATGTGAGATTTTTCTTTTTAACTTAATTCTATTTTTTTCTAATTAAAATGGAAACTATTCCATAAAATAAAAATGAATTACTAGCAGTAGGTTTTAGTAAATATGAATTATTAGTCAATTACTAAGTTATACCATTCTGCCCCTTGTCAACAGGAAGTCCATCTAATCTGATAGGAGTAAGAGGGATAGGAGTAAGAGAGCCATCCGTTACAGGAGAAGCAGCTGCAGTAGCTTCATGTAGTGGAGCTGCAGAAGCTTCATGTAGAGGAGCTGCAGAAGGGAAGACAACTTTATATATTATAATAAAATTGAGAATTCATTGCTAATGCCAAAAAAAAAAAAAAAAGAGAGGAACAATGGATATCGTTATAATTTGAGGTTTTTGTTTTCTAACTTTCGCTCCATTTTTCATATGAAATTTATCTTTCTAGCTTATTGCCTATTTTATTTTCTAATTGAAATGGAAACTATTCCAAAAAAAATAATGTTAAACGTGTCACTAAAAGACTGTTGTTTCTTTCAAAAATAGTAAATATGAATTCTTAGTGTAAGTATTGATTTATACCTTTCGACCTCTTGTCTAGTCCATCATCTGATAGGATAGGAGTAGAAGGGGCATCCTTGTATGACAAAACGTATAAAAGGAAGGCATTCTGCATAACGTGACAGGCTAGATGTATTAAATTTTAACAACATATGTGTTAAAAATTATAAAAAATAATCTACATTTAGTTTAAAATTTTAATACATTAAATAAAGAACTTATTTCTTTATTAATAATTTTCTCAAGTTATCATATTTTGCATGTGGGACTTAATATGCATACTTGCCTTGAGTATGAAACAATATTTTCATGAAAATTTCTATTAATGATGAAAAATAGTATCTAGATTTTCAATAAAAATTTTAATGATTTAAGTTAATAACTTCATATTATTATTTAATAATATGCTAAAAATGTTACACAAAATACTTTAGCAAATGAATTAAAAAAAGCTCACTGTCGAACATTTTGGCATAGATAGATGACACAATGGACGCAAAGTGACAAGGTTACAGTTATTATAGAGAAGAATTAGAGGAAAAGACACCTTTAGGAGGAAAGTGAGAAGCTATCTATCCAACAATTAGGTGTTAAAATACACATTTAGGGAAAGAAAAAAAAAAAAAAAACGACATTACACATAATGCCAACGATGTGCAGTTTTTGCCACACACGAAATGATGTCGTTCAACAGAATGCGACACCGTTTCGCGTCCCGAATGCGTTTGACGCCCCGGCTATTTGTGGACTGGGAAGAGTGAGAAAACGTGTTTCAAGCACGGGGTTTTTCTAAGGATACACAGGCTCTATGAAAATATTTTTAGGGAAAAATTATAGAAAAATAGAAAAACAAATTGGGTTTTACCAACGGGATATTTACTCCGAAGACAAAGCAAGAACAGATCTGTGAAAGCATTATGTGAGAGGACAAAGGAGGGTCGAACCTCTCCAGTGCTGCCAGTCTCGGCGGCACGATAGCAGTACGTGATCCAGTCGGTCCGCCGGTGACCAGGAGAAAGGTGCCGGTAGAAAACGTAGCTTCTCTTCTCACCAATCAAGCCTTTCGAGGACATGATGTTCCGCGCCAAACCGATCATCTTCCAGAAGCCGCCGCGACTGGGCTTAATTCGCTTCTCACGCAGGTTCTTCTTCTCAAGGCAGAAGAAGTACCACTGAGGATTGTCCGACTTTAAGACTGACAACGCTAAATTTAGCAAGAACATTGCACAATCATGTTTCAGAAGACCACCAAATTAACAAAACTGAAATTCGCGTTGTTTGAAGAGAGAAAAAGAAGAAGAAGAAGAAGAAATGGTACCAGGCAAATCACAGGGATCATAATTGAAAAAGTCGACTTCGGGAATTATCTGGGCGTCGGAGTGACGGCCCTCGTTTTTCAACCTCAGGTAGTGGCTTATGAGTTGCTCGTCCGTGGGTTGAAATACGAAGCCCAAAGGAAGCGATGCTGTCGAATACGTTGCCTTCTCTCTCTCTTCTTTCCTCTTCAAACCAAGATTCCTTCCGCTCCCATTCTCTTCTTCCCCCTTCCATCCAAGAACCTCCACCATCCTTCTCTCTTCTCTGAATTATCCTACTCGACAATTATCCTCACACTGCCTAAACTTCACATACATGAACGAAGCGAGGGCAGTGTTGGTAATTACGTCGATGCAGTTACATTTCATGCCCCACTTCAACTTCACGTTTTTTTATTTCCCGCTCACTGTACAAGAAAGTCACTCAAAGCGTCAGCCTTTTCACACGCGGGTATCTTTCCAGCGCACTGTCCATGAAAGCTCTTGAAAGACTCGGCTTTTCTCGAGTCAACCAATGTCTTTTCCGAGCTCAGTACAAAAACGAAAAACTCTCTTTTAATTCATCCACATGTCTTCTGGTTCTTGAACAGAACTGGCATCTGATTGTTTGGTATGATCTTTAGCAAAAACTTTGCTGGTCATCGTTTTTGGTCTTAATTAAACCAGGGCGGAGGCTCGGAAGGGGAAGCTCATCTCCATAGCCGAGTTGGTGATTTCGTTGAGCTGCTCTACCGTCTCTATCAAAGGTCAGCCTTCTTATCCAATTCTCTCATTAGTACCTGGATTTTGTAAAGCAATTCTCTTATACTTGACTGTGAATGCTTTCTTGTTACTTTGGGAAAATTGACCCCTGCATGCACCTTGGGTGTTTGGTTTGGCCGGGAATGGCTATCTTCTTTGTGGAATCTGATCCGATTCTCTTGAAGGATCCAATGTCGATTATTTGGGTTTTTTTTTTTTTTTTTCCCCAATCGATTTAAAGAACTTAGGAAGGGATCAAAAGCCCTCATATTGAGAATTGGCCTATCATGCGGGCCCATCAAGCCCATAAAATAGGAAACTTCTCCATAAAACAAAGAAGCACAGGCTAGGCACAAGGTGCGAGTAATTGATGCCAGACGGCCAGATCCGTAAAAATGACCGGATCTATCCACCAAAATAGGCATCAAAGCCTATTTTTTCATGATCAAAACTATTGGCCTTGCAAGATTAAAACTGTTGGGCCAATGTGCCTAATTAAGCTTATGTGTTCATAATTATCTGACCTGTGGGCTTAGAATTGTAGGGCCTGCATGTCTAAAACTGTGAAGTCCTCCATAACTAAATGGGCCTCCATGTCCTGAGGCCTCGTGCCGAAACCCAATCAGGCCTCTGAACCCATCAAATATATTGGGTCATCAAACACCATATAATTGAATGTTTAAGCATATAAATCACCAAGTTTTAATTTACAAATGTTTTGCTTTTACCTTTATGGCCTAGAAATACCTTCTGAAACCACTTTAGCAGCAAAAGTGGTGTAATGTGGCAAAAAACCACGGTTCAATCCTTAACCACAAAGGACCGTGTAAGTTAAGGATTGAACGGATATTAATGTGATGTGGCAAAAAAATACATTATGTGCAGCTTGAACCTCACTAAGAACTAAAAATAATCAAATACTTAAGTAAATAGATGAATAAAGATTACAGGAACGCACAACAAGGCTTTATAGTTCATTGTTGTTAAGTTCATCGCAAGAGAGACACATCAGTGCCATGAGCTGAGTTCAGTCTAATTTTAGCATCAATTTGCTAGGAAAAGGATTCCTGAAGAGTACTCCAAAAATTGGTTGATACAG
The DNA here is from genome assembly GCA_028551395.1 of Casuarina glauca. Lineage (NCBI taxonomy): Eukaryota > Viridiplantae > Streptophyta > Magnoliopsida > Fagales > Casuarinaceae > Casuarina > Casuarina glauca. Next base: position 29,949,934 of record CM052351.1, on the reverse strand, counting down.
ATTCTATCCACTTACTTAAAAACTAAAATCTTTAGATAATTTTTGTTTATAAACTAGTTTTAGTGTTTGTTCTCAAAGTGGATTTGCACTTGTTATATTTCTTTATTCAACAACACTTTTAGACTCGTATTGACGTCGGAGGTTGTCTTCTCATATGGTTGACAGAGACTTCTGATCCTAACGATTTCTCCATCAGTTATATTGTCACAACAATTTTGGAAAACCGAAATTTCACCAAAAGAGACGTCAAATCACCACAATTGTGATATTGCGGCACTTTCCGAAAGGGGAGAATTTGGATTTAAGGTCCCTGGTCATTATTCCACTGTATCTTGCTCACCAGTTGGTAAGTTCTTACCTTCTTCTTTGAGTAAGTTTTCATTAGACCTAATGGCATCGTTATTTTGTAATATCTTCCAAAGAAAGGCTTAAATGGAATTTTAGAATGCAACGTAAAGATGCTACTAGAGAAAGAAATTAAACTAGGAGCAAAGAAATAGTTTTCTGGCCTTTGTTCTTCCATGCATGCATCCAAAAGAAGTCCAATGTATACCGGAACTCATTATAGTTGTCTGCTTTTAAATCTAGAGCTACGTATCACCTTGAAAAACGAAGGTGGAGACTTCATCTGTTTGTGGGGATTTATGTTTGGAATTAGATTATCAGGGGTTCAAACGAAGGTGGCCCTTTTTATTCTTGGCTTTTGGTGCCTGGATAGTGCATGTGCATCCACCAGGCTGCCGTATTATTCTTCTTTGCCTTCGCTTGTTCTCCACTACCAGGAGACTAGAAGTTGTGCTAAATCTTATTTTCTAGGCAAATGAGTTTCATTACAACGGAAGGAGAGTGGAAAAAAAAAGGTCGGGTCTGGTAACCAAGGCAAGGAATCCCAAGAGATTGAACCGATGTACGTATGGGCGGTTGTCCGATGGGCTAAGTTGTTGGCAGTACAGTACCATGCCAGAATGAAAGTTTCAGCCCATTTTGACCATATATTCGAGATTCTTTCCCACTTCGATAATCATGTAGGCTTTCTAAAGGGATATGCTCAAGACTCAGAACATTTACTTCTGATAGGATGAGGAGGTCTATTGCATGAATTTAGATGTCTAGACAAATGATGAAGGCATTATGAACCTTTTACTGAGGACTGCATCAAAGCCGATTATGCAGTAGTGCAGTGAGAGAAAGACCAATCGGAGTTTTTGACAGATGCTGTATTAGACGTGATTATGAAGTTTTTTATTCTTGACACCTGAATCTCATTCATTGTGATTATTTAGATTTAAGACAAAAACTAATTTTTATTGATGTATAGACCAACTTGACTTGAAATGCTTTTGACCCACGGAAAATAGCATTCAAACTAGTGCTATTACTGTAAGATATTACAAACAATAAACTATTAGTGAAAACACTTCAGAAGTGAATGCATTACTGCCTGATTAAGGAAAAGAAACAAAGCAAAAGAACCATAAGGCCCAGAATAGATAAATCTTTATTGGTTAGAGAACTGACGGAAAGCAAACTGATGTCCAAGGTCTTTCCTTCAGTTTGTGAAAATCATTGGTTTTCTATCTGTAATTTCATCTACTAATATCACTGTGATATTTGGTTACCAACTTTTGACTAATTGTATCCTCGTTGACGTTGTCTCCTAAATTAAGCTTTATTGATATAGTTGTGTACTTATTCTTCATTTTCATTTTCTTTTGATTTTCCTCAATGTTTTATGTTCCTTATTTGTTATGACACAGATATGTGGGAGGCGGCAACTGCAGCAGCAGGTTCTACAGCAGTAGCTGAGATATGTGAAGGCGGAAAGAGGCTTCTGAGACATATAGGTCGTAAAATCAATCACGTGAATGATCTGGAAAGCCATTATAACCAATTAATAAATGCAGCAGACCTGCTGTATGCTCGGAGGGACGATATAGTGGCTGAAGCAAACAAACACAAGGAAAAGAAGATCTCTAAGGAATGTGAGTGTTGGATTTCTAAGGTCCAGAGGATAGAAGAAGAGGTGCGAGATCTGGAAGCCAAGTACAAAAGAGAAAACAGGAAAGGAAAAAGTATAGTAGGTCGTCGTTCACACTCAAAACTTAGCAAAGACATGGTAAGGAAGTGTGAGGAACTAAACAATCTGTTTCTGGAGGGGAAGTTTGAGACAGGAATACTTGTTGAGAAATTGCCAGAGTCTATAAGAATTATGCATGCACCCAAAATAAACAATAACTCATCACTTCATTGTGCCATTAAAGAAGTATTGAGCCATCTAAGAGACAAGAGTGTAAGAAGGATTGGACTCTGGGGAATGCCTGGAATTGGGAAAACAACTATAATGAAGAACTTGAATGATTGTAAAGATATTGGCAATATGTTTGATGTTGTCATGTATGTAAAGTTATCAAAAGATTGGAGCACAAAAACGTTGCAAGATGCAATTTCACAAAGGCTTAAATTGAATGTAGATGGCATTATTGATCCTAGTGAAATTGCTTGGCGAATATCTCAGGAGTTAGAATTAAAAAGGTATCTTCTTCTTTTGGATGAAGTTTGGGACCCTATTGATTTGGATGTGATAGGAATCTTTGACAACCAAAAAGATAGCAAAGTAGTACTAGCAACAAGATACCGAGACATTTGCTTTGATATGGAAACAGATGAGCAAATTCACTTGAAGCGCTTGTCGACAGATGATGCATACAAAATGTTCAGAGAAAGGGTGGGGAGGAATATAAATCTTCCTAGTATTGAACCAGTAGCAAAGTTAGTTGCTGATGAATGTGCTGGTTTGCCACTTTTGATAGACTTGATAGCAAGATCTTTTAGAAAGAAGGATAACTTTGAGTTATGGAGTGATGGATTACGAAATTTGCGGAAATGGCCCAACATCCAATTACAAGGCATGGATGAGTTGATTGAGTCTTTAATGTTCTGCTATGAAGATTTGGATTGTGAGGATAAAAAGTTTTGCTTTCTATATAGTGCACTATACAAGGAAGATTATGAAATAAATATAGATTATTTGTTGGAATGTTGGAGAGCAGAAGGTTTTATTCATGAGGCAAATCAATTCAGGGTTGCACGTGAAAAAGGGCATACAATTTTGAATGATCTTATCAATGTGTCTTTGCTAGAGAAGAGTGAAAAGATGAATTATGTGAAGATGAACAAAGTACTACGGAATATGGCCCTTCAAATTTCTTCTAAAAGTAATAACTTCAAAGTTTTGGTTCCAACCCAGCAACAACAACTCTCTAGCGGTGTAGAATGGCAACAGGTAAATCGCATCTCTTTAATGGATAGTATGTTGCACATCTTACCAGAAATGCCAAACAGCAGAAGTCTTTCCACATTGTTACTACAAAGAAATCAGAATTTAAGATTCATTCCAGACTCGTTTTTTGCTTTCATGCCAAATGTACTAGTCTTAGACTTGCAAGCCACTGGAATCACATCATTGCCATCTTCTATATCTTGCTTGATACATCTCAGATCACTCTACCTAAATTCTTGTGTCAATTTGATGAAGCTGCCATTTAACAGAAAAGAGCTTATGAATCTTGAGGTGCTTGACATTCGAGATACTAAGATCAACTATTTATCTAGTGAAATTGGATATTTGACTCAATTAAAGTCTTTACGTATTTCCTTGTCAAGTTTTGACATGCGACAATCAAGGGGTGCAAAATTTCATCAAAATATTTTGTCAAAAGTTCCTTTATTGGAAGAACTGAGAATTGATGTCATTCCAAATAATCCAAGGTGGGAGGAGGTTGTAGAAGCCACCATTAAGAAGGTGGCTACCTTTTTACATTTGACTTCACTTTCCATTTGTTTCCCAAGAGTGGATAATCTTGAGTTCTTTATCTCAAGGAATCATTCATGGAAGGATGTCTACTTCACATTCCAATTTTCTGTTGGTCACCATGACTCAACCAAGTATCAAATTTTGGAGTATTTGGAATATCGAATTCGGAGGTGTTTGAAATTTGTAAATGGTGAAGGCACACATCCTGCAATATCAAAGGTTCTTGCAGAATCTGAAGTATTCGAATTGATTAACCACACGGGAGCTTCAAAACTATCAGATTTTGGTACCATAAGCATCAACAAAATCCAAGGTTGCTTGATTGAAAGATGTAATGAAATTAAAGCTATTGTTGATGGTGATAGCATAGACACAAGCACATTACAATGCTTAGAAAAGATGTACATTTGTAATGCCCCAAAATTAGCAAGCATTTGGGAAGGAGTTTTTCACACTGGAAGCTTAGCCCGACTAAAAACTCTAACTTTATGCAAATGTCCAAGTTTAAAGAAGATCTTTTCTAATGGCATGATTGCACAGCTTTCTGGACTTCAAAATTTAGAAGTTGAAGAGTGTTTTGAAATTGAAGAAATAATTACAAAGTCTGAAAATGAAGGGTTGGATCCTGAGGCACTACCAAGTTTGAAGACACTAGTACTCCTTGATCTTCCAAAAGTAAGAAGCATCTGGGTTAGCAACTCTATAAAATGGTTATCTCTGGAGAGGATTAAGATATCCATGTGTCCCTTATTGACAAGATTACCCTTCAACAATCAAAACGCTATCAATTTGGAATGCATTGAAGTCAAACAATCATGGTGGGATGCATTGGTGTGGGAAGAAGAAGCTGTTGAACAAAGACTACGATCTATATGCAGCTTCAACTAATAGTTCTGGTATGCTTCCTTCTCAACGGAAATTGTGGTGCATGGTGGTAGAAATGTTGCTTTAACAATATTTAGATTTTAAGTAGTATGTTCTTTAAGACAGCATGCTAGAAATCATTATATGTTATATGTGACTGTAATGTTTCCAATTACTTAGTTTTGTGCTAGAACTTTATTTTACAGTGTTTGAAGTTTTACGAATGTTTTGATCGCCTTAATCATGGGTCATCAAAGCTCATGATTGTCATTAGTTTTCAATGATAGGAATTTTGTAAGTTTCCTTATCCTTGTTAAGATCATTGCCTTCCCTCATTAGATCACTTATGAGTAGACGAACCTACCATTTTTATCTACTTCTAATTTCAAAAGGTTATGAGGAAAAGATCTAGTCATGGTTAGCTTAAGATGATCACTCAAAGCTATGATGTGTTATTATGTTTTCATTATCCACATGAAATATATGATGATTGCATTGTATAAATTAGGGTTAAGAATGTTTCCTTCATCAGTTTTTAGTATGTAAGGATTAAACTATTTATGGTCTTTGACAAGATATGGTGTAAGTTCAAAAGGCTTTTTACCTTGATTCGCTTGTGCATAATATTTTTAATTAAATAATGTTACACTAAAACCTTACTCTAAAGTGTTTGAAATCTTATGAATGTCTGTGATTAACACAATCTTGAATTGTTGATGCTCAATTTCAATATTGGGGAAAGAGTATTACGTTTATTGTATTTGCTTGGTGTTTGAAGTTATCAGCAAGCAGAAACACAACATATGTAGATCAGTTATTTAAACTCACACACTTTGAGAAGGAGATGTGTTGAACCCCCGACTTGTTGGCCTTGCAGGTTGGAGCCCCCTTGGCTTACCATTGAGCCAAGGGAAAGGTGACTTTTTCAGCGCACCAATCAGAGCTCCATTTCATTAAATTTTGGATAGTGAATGGTTTATTACCTTCATTTATATGTGGCTTCTAAGACCACTTGATGTTGATTTTACCTTAAATAGAGAAGAGAATGAAAAAAACAAAACAAAGGAAACCTATATATGAAGCATTCTACTGTATCCATAGTCGCCTTCGAGGAGCCTAAGAAAGCAAGAAATTTCACTGGTGAAAACCTATAAGCTTCATAGAAGCACTGTTTTTGGAGCAACAAAGATAAACAATCCTTGGTATGCATCTAAGGGATGAACAAAATTATGAGTCCAGTAGAACGAGTATCTAAAAAAATAATTTGCAAAAAAAATCTGATGAATTGCAACATGTCCTGCATATGCGGTAGCAACAATCATATTTCTTGCAACCTTATTCTTCTGGAATTCAGTGAACATTTCAAACTTCTGTTTTACCATAGAGGTGCTGTCTCTCACTTCGCCATTAACTTGGCACAAAATTGTTATGCTGAGTGCACTCTGAAGTTTCCATCCTAAGAGCTGGAGTCTTTCCTTCAATTTCTTACTCTGCTCAAAGTTTGCTTTCCGTTTCAGAGCTTTCTGTCCAATTTTTAAGATGTTCTATGGCAACACTATCATAAAGAAATAAAGCAGAGAGAAACCAAGCCATATAATGAGGAAAAGAGAAATCACCTCATCCTTGAAACAATGATCCAACTTTATTATGAGATTTATGCATTCACCAAAGAAATTTCCTATAGGATGGTCTATATTAAGAAGAATTGTGAGACATTATGATACTGCACATTCAAAGATTTTCCAGCTCAAAATAAGTCATACTTATAATTTCACTATGTTGGAATTGAGTTCTGCATGAGTTATTCTGTTAGTTTATGTACCTTTGCTTCATACGGTTTAGGTTAAATTTTTTTTTCTTGATTTCTCACTGAACATGATACTTTTATCTTTCCTGGTAGCATGTATCCTTTGACTGCTCTTTGGCTGTGGTGGATGCATCCTTGTTGTCAATGAAGATTAAGTTCCACCACTTTTGTGTTACGCAAAAGAGTAATGCTGTTTAGATTATGTACTTTTGCTTCAGACTTTTTAAGTCCTGCGCCTTCAGAACCAGGATCCTCTACTGGGGCAGCTGTGCTACTTCTGTTACAATGCCATCAAATGCAGTCCGTTATGTTACATTCTCGTTGGCATGGGACTGCCCTGAAGTAAACTTTTTGAGTGGAAAAACTTATTACAGGTAGGTAGTCAAATTTTTGTTTGTGAAATACCACAATTGGAAAGCTATCTATATGTTGAGTACTTTTATCTACGGGCGCTAAACAAAATTCTGTGGTGCTCACGGTGCTGCTGCTGGAAGCGTTGCACGTGATGCCGGTATTGTTCTACTGTGTCCTTTTTGCATTGATTATCTGTGTAGAGTTGGGCTCTAAATTTGAGATTGAGAATATCAATTATCATTCAATTTTGTATGTTAGATTTCTTCATAAAGGTCTTCTGTTAGCACTAGCTGGACGCTAGGAATTGCAAATACAATCAAACAATTGTTTGGTTAGTCTTGTTATTTTAATTTAAAGCCCTTACTTTTGTTCTATTCTTTTTGAAACATAGAGCGTGGCCAGTTGGAGTCCCAGATAAAAGCTTGGCAAAGACCGATTATTGAAGACAAGAAGCTTCCTGAATGGTGAGTTTAGATTTGTAATTCACTTATTCTTCATGCTGTCAGATTCTAACTTTTCTGAAGGTTCTCTACAGGTATCCTGTTGCTCTCTTCAACGAGCTTTATTATCTTAACTCGGGGGTATGTAGAAGTAGAAGAAGATGAAGGGGCAATCTTAATGCTCGTCAACACCATTGGATACTCACGAGCTTGTTCAACAAGGCTCGGTAAGTCGCGTTATTGCTATATGCAAGCGATTCGCTGGCCTTCCACGTTGTGAAGGGGTAAAGCGCCATCTCCGTTGTGCTCAACATGACGTGAAAAGCAGAGCTTGAAGTACAGTTATAGCGAACTGTTCCACACTGGCTGAAATAATCCATGCTGGTACTCTTTGCTATGATTTAGTTTCTCAAATAAAATATATGTACAAAGTACTAGAAAACATTGGCAACTCATTTCCTGCAAGCAAACAACTTTCGAACAGTTGAAATGGAAACTTCTTACTTCACCTAACGCTTGGCACAACGTGTTCTACGATAGGAGAGAAGGCAGCAGATTCACGAGCAGTTCGGAACCAACAAGTATACTTTGGTTTCAAGGGACTACATCCGATGTATGCGGGGTCTCAATGGCTTGTACAAGCATGGCAGGGAGAAGGCGATTTCTTGACTTTGTTTCCTTACAATTAGAGAACTACATAAAGCAATGCATAGACGAATTACCATCAGGGAAAACCTCAAGCACTAAAGAATTTTATGAGTTGATTGGAACAAAAATGTCATCCAAGTAAGCTGGACGGCCAGTTCTCCACTCTAGTGCTTCCCACCAACTCCTCTCACCCTTGATCCTCTTCAAATTTCTGCTGCATACTTCCTCAATCAACAAGCTCTTAAGATTTGGACAGTTATAGAAACTCATCCACTCTATTTTTGGGGTTGTGAGTAAAGCCGTAGAGAAGCTAACTAATCTAGGCAAGTAATGAAGCAAAATCCTCTTCAAATTCGGGAGAGTGTAAGAGATTTTTTTGTCAACGAAGATTTCATAGGTTACCAACGTTGTGACCAAGGGGCAATCTTCAACTGTTAGCTTCTCTAAATTATAGAGGTTATTAATTAAGGCTTCTGTGAAAATAGTGGTCAACTGAGGACATGTGCGCAATGTCAAGGACTTTAGAAGATATAAAGACCTTGGTTGAATTGGTCCTTTCCATATCTTTCTCAAATTCTTCATATAATAAATAAATAAGTACTCCAGTGATTCGAGAACAACTTTTTTACCTCTAGATGTTTTGGATTCAATTTCATTGTTGTCATCTTCTTCACAAGCACCTACTTCATCATCTTCTTTGTAAGCATCCACCTCATCACCTTCTTCTTGAACATCTACTTTACTATCTTCTTCCTGAGAATCTACTTCACTATCTTCTTCTTGCGAATCTGCTTCATTGATAATAAATTCAATCTCATTACATTCTCCCACAACACAACATTTTAGTTGCTTCATACTTCCAATCCCAAAATCCGATAACTTCTTGACAGTTGCATGTCGTTCCAAGAAAAATGTTGTTGAATATTGGAGTGCCTTTTTAATATTTATAGGTACAGCAATACCATTTATGTATTTCAAGCATCTCTCCCATCTTTCCATATCAAACTCAACATCACAAGGGAGTCGAACAGTAAATCCAAACTGTGATAGCAATGGAAACTTCCACATTGCACTAGACAATAGAACTTCCCCTAGAAGTTCTACTCTTGGAAAGTAGAATTTAAGGCTGTTCAAGTGCCCCAAGGTGCATACTTCAGTGACAATATCATCCACACAAGAGTTCCACCGTTCGTCAACTGAATTCACTTTAATACTCAACTCCTCTAAATGAGATAGTGCTGAAATTATCCCAGCAGGAACAACTAGATATGATTGCACGATTTTCCTACCATATCCATAAAGTGAGAGTTTTAAGCATGTGAGATTAATTAGCTTCTTAATTTCCTCAGGTAAAAACTTAATATCTGTCCCTTCAAGATCAAGGACCTCAAGTTGCTTGAGCTCTCCAACTCTGGGTGACAACACCATGAAATTGTGACAATCATTTAGAAACAGTCTCTTGAGGCTGACGAGTTTGATAATGGATTCTGGGAAAGATTTGATACCAGTCCTAGATAAGTTGAGGATTTGGAGGGCAGGCATGTAATCAAAAAATGAGGGGGGAATGGTTCTCAATTTATAGTTTCTCTGAAGAAACAATATTGAGAGCACTGGACAAGTTGGATTTTCCGGCAAAACAGATAACTCATTATCCATCAGCTGAATTTCTTTGGCGTTATCCCAAGGCTTATTCTGTGGCGGTTCAGCTAATCCTAAACCAGCCCACATGCCAAATGACCGAGGTCCCTGACACTGAGTGATTGTGCCAGGGAACGTTCCCATGCCCAAAGAAAATGTTTTTCGACCCATATCCGAAGTTCTAGGTTCTGCTCCAATTTCATCAAATTTATCTTTCTTACCTCCTGAAGAACCTACAGATTGTAATGCAGAATTTAGTTCCAAACAACTGATTTCAGCCCCAGAAAATCGTGCTCGAGACTTTGTAGTTATATTATCTTCTGAAGTTTTCAGTGGAAGTTCTGCATTAAAAAGAAAAACAAAATATCAGAAATTAAAGAAAAGCAAAATTTCTGTAATTTGAATACATATGATTTTAGTTTTATTGCAGTGGAAAATATCACTTGCATCATGCTTAACATTTCACGTTTCGCATAGCCGGTTCCATCCCATTAATGGGATAACTAAGATCACAAACAACAAATCTAAAATTATCTTAAAGATGTACATTGTCCCACACTAGTTTTGTAAAGACAAGCCATTGACTTTAAATTTTCTTATATGATATTGGAGCCAAAGTTAGGTTTATTTTAAATTTAAGCTTTGCTATTATGTAAGAGCTCATCATAAAACTAGTTGGCAGAGGATGAGAAAATTCCATCAAACATAAAGCCAAGGGCCTATTCTCCTGCAACCAATATGGGATATCCACATCTCCAATACTCCTCATGTCTAGGTTGACATAAGCATTGTATGTAGACGGGTAGAAGCCCAACTTGGGGGTTCACATAAAAGAGAATGCTCATCCCCTAACTCTGATTTCAAGTAAGAGCTCATCTCAAACTAATTGGCAATAGTTGGAAAAATCTCAACAAATACAAAGCACATGACCTACGCTGACACAACCATGGATTTATAAGCCTTTTTTCCTTTCATTTCCTAACGAAAGGATGGATATTTTTTTTTCCGACTGAGATTTTAGAGCATTCTGTCACCATAATGACATTCAGAACAATCTTTGGACGTTCAAATATAAGTTCATGTTTACTGCCCAGAGAAAGGTTACGCTACACCAACAAATCATGGAAGTTGTATGGGATTTGAGACCAAATGATGAGAAGATGGTGTTGAGTGAAAAACTTTTGAAAATATTTCTCAAACCTGTCAAATTCCATCCACCACTTTCTGCTCCTTGACCTGTCCAATTCACACAACGCCAACAAAAATCACCATCAAGAAAATATTAAGTGCCTAAGTAGGGCAAACCCAAAAAAATAACAAAAAACTAAAAAGGGGGGGAAAATGGAATATGTGAGGCTCCCTATCGTCATGATTTGGCAACTCTTCTCTTGCTAAATCTCAATCCATATTACTAAAATTAAAATAAATAAAAAAACAAGAAAGATGTTAGACTAATTTAAAGTTTAGAGTGATCCCACTACAATTGAAGGGGAAAAGAGACTAAAGTTTCAACATTCACCCCTTTTTGGTATCTGTTATTTGACAGAAAGACTAGTCTTGCCTCCAAGTGCAATAATTACGAAATTAGTTGCCGAGAACTTAATTGACAATAAAAAATAAATTGGAGCAACACCTTTCGAACACTGGTACGCAAAACCTTCATGCGTAAAAGGAGAAGCAGACACAGAAACTTCATCCCTAACAGTAGAAGCAGATGCAATAGGTTTATGGAGAAATGAAGAAGCGGAAAGAACTTCACACATGAAAGATAAGTCTTGTTTCCAGGTGCAATAATTACGAAATCAATTGCTGAGAGAATCAATGAACTTATTTACGAAAAGTTAGAAACTTTATCGGTCATCTACTAGGTCAGGGCTTAGGATCCTTTGGTCCCAACAAAATTGCTCAACGGTTCAGAGCCCAAAATGAAAAAAAGAAAAAAAATGTGAAAAAAAAAGAACCTAGGACTTTATTGCAGTGAAAAAAATAAAAAATTGGTTCAATACACTTCGAATGGAGCAACTTAATAATTTCATCTAGTTGTAAGGTCTATTGGTTCAATGGCAAGCTAACAAAATTTGAGAGTTCCATACTAGATACATGCCCATATATGTGTGAGTTATATAATAGAGGAAAAAAAAAAAAAAAAAAAAAAAAGAGAACACCTTTAACTGCAGTAGGGGAATCGCCTTCATCCATTACAACAGGGACTTCATCCATATCAGTAGAAGCAGAAGCAATAGGTTTATGTAGATCTGTAGAAGCAAAGATGGGCTCATATATGAATAGTTGAAACTTGAGAATTCATTGTTATACCAAGAAAAAAAAAAAACAATATTTGTCATTAGAATTGAAGTTTTTGTTTTCTAACTTTCGCTCCATTTTTCATATTGTTTTATTTCCTATTGAAATAAAAATTATTTCACTAAAAAGTGAACAAGAATTTGATGTTAAACGTATGGACTGCTGTTTTTAATGAAACAATCGGTAGCTTTTGATCAATACGAAATATTAGTCAAGTAGTAACTTATACCTTCCAATCTCTTGTCAAGTCCATCTGACACGGCGGGAGGCTTGTCAAGGTTACAAACACGAGGCACGGAAGGTAGTACCCTACTCATATCCTCGGGTTTGAGCGGCCTGATTTTCACTAAAACGTACAAATCGAAGGCATTCTGCATAATGTGGAAAGAGCAAATGCATTAAATTTGAACGGCATATGAGTCATAAATTGTGGAAATGGTCTATATTTAATTAAAATTTTAAGAAATTAAATAATAAAATTTATATCTTTACTAATTATTTCTCAAATTATTAATTTTTTTATATGAGACTTAACATACATAGTTTTCTTAAATATAAGACAACGTTTTAATAACAATTTTTTTCCGTGAGTATAAAAACAAAAAATAAAATTTAGATTCTCAATAAAAATTTAACAATATAAGTCAATAACTTCTCCTAATAAACTTATTAATTATATAAGACAATAACTTTATAGTGTTTGTTTAACAAAGTGCTAAAAATGTCACACAAAATAATTAAGCAAATATATTAGAAAGAGCTCAGAGACTCAAACTTTGGCACATATACATGACACGATGGATGCAATTTGAAAAGAATTAGAGGAAAAAAAACCTTTAGGAAAAAAGTGAAAAGCTAACTATCAAACCATTAGGTGTTCCAATATAAATAACGAGATGCCACATAATGCACATTCCAGATTTTAATTTGCTTCATATTTGAGTACAGTAACCAGCCAAAAAGGCTCTTGAATTCAAACCTTGGTTTAATCCCTAGAACTATTTAGTTTTCATATTAAATGGGTGGGTTGTAAAATTTTTGTATAATTCAAATTAAATCCAACATTGAAATTTTTACAGATAATTTTGATAAATTATTACATAAAAATTTCAATAGAAACTTTAATTGTGCAGATCTTGCTAGCGTTTTTTTTAAAGTTACAGTTCTGAACTTGGCAGTTTGCAAAACTATATACCGAAGGAAAGAAGATGAAAGTGTCGGAGTGGAATAGGAGGTGGCCAACGAACTTGTGTGCTCAGAGTCCTATAACATGCTCCAATCATATCAGTAAGACGGTTAATTTGATCATAGAATTAACAAAATCTTATGTGGAATCCGTTTTGGATCCAATCAACTGCAATCCATTTTATTTCGTCCATTTCTTTTAAAGTGATGTCATAAAACAATGTGATCCGGTTAGTTTGTTGATATCTTGAAAGAAAAAATTGATTGCAGTTAAATTCACTAAATAAAGAATTCAAATTACAATGACGTTGCACTTGGTAGTCGGTTTTGTTTTAGTAAATAATGCCAGACAGTCTCTATGCTTTGAGCCACTTTCCTTGAACTCCATTGGTCCCTGGGATTGTGGTGGGACGTATGAGGTGATTAGAGGGCTGACTGGGGTGAAAATAACAGCAGCTGATGTGGAACATTGTATAAACTATTAGTTCAGTAATGGTAAATACGTTTTTTTCTTAAGAGGATTTGACAAGAAAGGGAGGCAAGTATCGGGAACTCAGAAAGTTCAAAGTGGACATCAGGAACTTTGCAGCTGAGAGGATCAAGTTTTGCTTGCAATAGGAGAGTAAATTTCGCGTCATTTTTTGGTCGAAAAATATGATATGAAGTCATATTATTCGCATGATCATTGTAACAAAGTTGAGAAACCTTTATAACTTCTGAGGCTGCGTACTTTATTTTCATTCATTGGGAGAAGGCTTCATAGCTACAGGTTTCTTCAAAGTAATTTTTCAAGAGTAGAAATAATTTTTGTTGCAAAATGGGCACAAATTGTATGGTAAATATGCATGCAATAAACTTCGATTAACATCGAAAGTTTTACATGACTTGATTATCCTCATATTTGAAGTTTTCATATGGTTAGGTGCAGCTAAAAAAGCTTTCCTCTTTGACGATTTCTCTGTTGTCACTCTGACAGTGCACTGAATGATACCATAAACATAAAATTTTTTATAACATCATATTTATAGATAGCTTTAGGACAAGTCCTAACTAGACACCAATATTGACTCTATAACTAATATTTTCTATGTTTTATAGTACCTCGCATTAGGAGTACGTGTCAGGAAAGAAAATAGGTGTATCGAAGGTCTATCCCCTTAAAAAGGCCAGTCGCCTTGACTCCCTGTCTGCCACAAGATTCCCTCAACCTTGTTTGACATGAACCTTTGCAATGGTGCGTCTCGCTTCTTGTGTGAATTTGTAATTCCACACCCTGGTCCCATCTTTTTAATGCATACGTTTTTGCTTGATAAGGGATTTATGTGATGAATCAAAACTATACAGCATGGCTAATACTATATTGGATCGAGCTTGGGCTAACACTATATTAGATAGAATTAAGTAGGCATATAGATGACAGTAAGCGGTTGGTCTCTTTGTTTGATGTGCTTGCTTGAGAACATTTTTTGCTTCTTTTTCTGTTTTTAATGTGATTGATCTTAATCTGATACTCATCTCATAAAATTATTCAGACTTGAACCTTTCCTCGGCATATGTGTCGATGATCTACTGATGCTAAAATGTTCAACTGTTGGAAGCTGGTGCGGGGTTTAGTTCTCGACACTACAGATGAGAGAAGGGTTTAAATTGCTGCATCTGGTCAGACCCTTTCTCTCATTCCTGTCAGAAGTTCAGAGTGCTGAACGGAAGGTTCTTTTCAAAGAGAAGGTCATAAACGCGGTCATTACTCTTTTCATCGATCCTTCTGGTGCAAGCAGAAGGGGAGTTTTGCATAAGCTTTGGCTGCACATGGCGAGGATCCTGCGCTTGATAAATTTTATAGATTTCCTTATTGTAGTTATGAAGGTGATCTTACTTTTCTCGCTGACTTTTGACCAGCCAAACCTACCTTTGGTGTTAAGGACTTCAAAATTGATGTGTTACTGGGTCAAAGCGCTCGTCAGGCCTAGTTTGGATAATCATTTTGATTTATGTGTGTTATGAATATTTTGTTTTGGTTGTGTACATGGTATTTGGAGTTTTAGGTGGGCAGAAAAACAGCATATTGACCCCTTCAGATAGACAACATTTAAGCCTTTAACTTGTTCCCTGGTGCATCCTGGAGAAGCAGGGGACTCCCATCGGAAAATTCACCATCCAAAATTTATAAGGAAATACAATCCTTACAAATGTACAATGTATTAGGAAAATTAAGACTCAAAAAAAAGTGAAGAAGTTTTATTATGTAAGATTCTGGATTCCAAAAAGCTCTTGGTCTTATAAAGCAGCCTAAGACGGAACTTCTTGAAGTCTTTCACAGGGTGCATAGGCCTGCACCAATTGCAGTTACATCGTGGTCACATTTGTTTTTAGACAATATAGATCATGAGAAGTGCAAATGCATAGAGTTGGTATCAAGCCTTTTCCCAACAGAAAAAAGATGAATTTTGAGAGACATTAAAGGTGTAGGCAGGTGGATTCGAATTTACAGCTCGCAAGTAAGAATGGTTGCCAATTTTTTTAGTGGTTTTCCTACAATGCCTCATTTCCCGTTTGGTTCATCAAATTATTAGTATAATGTTATGTATAATGTTATAAAACACTGTGAACCGGTTAGATTGTTGATATCTTGAAATAAAAAATTGACTGCAGTTAAATTCATCAAGTAAATAAATCAAGTAACAATGACTTTGCACTTAGTAGTCGGCTTTGTTTTAGTAAATAATGCTGGACAGTTTTTGAACCACTTTCCTTAAACTCCATTGGTTTATGCGGGGGACTGAGTGGGATGAAAATAGCAGCAGCAGATGTGGAACATTCTATAAATTATTAGTTCAATAATGGTAAATACACTTTTTTCTCGATTGGGTTTGACAAGAAAGGCAGGCAAGTGTCTAAAACTCAGAAAATTCAAAGGGGAAATCAGGGGCTCTGGAGCTTAAAGCATCAAGTCTTGCTTGCACTAGGAGAGTAAATTTCTCTTCATCTTTTGGTCGAAAAATATGACTTGAACTCATATCATTCGCATGATGGTTGTACAAAAGTGAGAAACCTTCAGAACTTGTGAGGCTACGACGTTAACAGATCAAAGTATTATCTTATTGAGCGATTTCTTCTGCATGTTTCCACTTGTTTAGCAGTGAGTCTCATTATTTTCGCTCTTTGTCAGCGCTTCAGAGCTATTGGGTTTCTTCAAAATAACTTTCAAAGAGTAAAGATAATTTTTATGGGAGATTTCACAAATTATGCAGCAACCACAATCACAATAAATACAGATCAATATCAACAATTTAGGTAATTTAAAACAAAACTGGTTCCACAGCCACAAAGACAGTAATTTCATGCATGTATGAAGTTTTCATAGGTTTTGGAATTGTCATTTAAGTGTTTCTCTTTGCTAGCTCTTTCTCTAACTTTTGTAACGACTCAGCAAATAATAATGTACGTATAAAATTTTCATCACCTCATACCTATAAATAACTGAGGACAATTCCACAATAACGAAACTTTGACTCCATCTTACATTTTCTAGCGTTTTAATGATGGCCTCATATAAATAGTGTGCCACGGAAGAAAATAAATGTATCTATCCTCTATCCTAATGGAAATGCCAGCTGCCTTTCCTTCTTGTCTGCCACACGATTACCTTAACTATCGTAAAAACATCTCTCAAATAAGATAGTGGTAGAAAGTATAAGAAAACTTTGGCACCTCAAACAAATTCAATTTCTTATTCTAGAGCACAACTTTTGCAGCAGTGATAAAAGAAAATTTCAACATGTGATGCATGCTACATTGTCTACCACTTGAACAAAAGAGGCAATAGATTCATTATCTGACGGTATTGAGCAATTTGGAACTCATCATAAGGAGAATGGTTTGTCTAGAGAGACCATCATCCGTCTAAGAGGATCTCAATGGTGTGTATAGTACAAGGATTTGAGAATGCCATAGCCTACAATTATATAAGCTGCATAAGGGAAAACCACAAGCACTCAACAATTTCATTCGTTGATTGGAACAAAGATGCCACCCAAATAATTGGGACGACCATTCCACTCTAGTGCTTCCCACCAACTCCTCTCACCCTTGATCTTCCTCAAAGTCTTCATGGATTCTTTCTCAATGCACAAGCTATTAAGATTTGGGCAATTATAGAAGCTCATCCATTCTAGTTTTGGTGTGATGAGTGAACCACTAGAGATTATAACTAATCCAGACATGTTGTGAAGCAAAATCCTTTTAAGATTTGGGAGAAAGTTAGAAATGTTGTTGTCAACTGAAATTTCATAACTCACCAATGATGCAACGGAGGGACAGTCTTCAACTGTAAGCTCTTCTAAATACTTGAGGTTATCAAGTAAAGCTTTTGTGAAAATGGTTGTCAACTTGGGACCTGTGCGCAATGTCAAGGACTTCAGAAGAGAGAAGCATCTTCGTTCTATTGGCTCCCTCCATATCCTCTTAAGATTTTTCATATAATAGATATAGAGAAACTGAAGTGACTCAAGAACAATTCTGTTAACACCAAATGTTTTTGATACACTTTCATTCCTATCATCTTCCCAATAAGACTGTTCTTCATCTTCTTCACGAGCATTTGTTTCATCATTTTCGTCTTGACCATCAGAACAATCAACTTCTTCACAACCATCAAATTCATTATCGTCTTCTTGACTATCAAATTCATCATCTTCATTATCAACATCTGTTTCATCAATAATAACTTCAACTTGATCACATTCCCCCACGACACAGCAGCTTAACTGCTTCATGTTTCCAATCCCAAATTTTGATAGCTTCTTAGCAGTTATATGTCTTTCCAAGAAAAATGTGGTTGAATATCGTAGTAGTGTCTTAATCTCTACAGGTATATCCGAACCATTTATGTATTTTAGGCACCCCTCCGACCGTTGTAGCTCAAATTCAATGTCACAAGGGAGTCGAGACAAAATGCGCTTGACATGATGGCCAATAGTAAATCTAAAATGTGACAGTGATGGAAGTAATGATGTTTTGGATAGAAATTGGTTCACTAACTCCACACTTGGAAAACAAAATTCAAGACCATCCAAATTCTTCAAGGAACATATTTCAGTCACAATAGCTTCTACACATGCAATCCAACATTTGTCATCTGGATTTACACAAATACTTAACTCCTAAACGAGACAGTGCTGAAATTATGTCGCAATGAACTGTTGAATCTGATTGCATGTCACTCTTGCCATCATCCAAGTATGAATAAAGGGAAACTTTCAAGCAAGTGAGATTAGTTAACTGCTTAATCTCCTTAGGTAATTTCAAAATATCTGTCCCTTCAAGATCCAGAACCTCAAGCCGCTTGAGTCCTCCAACGTCGGGTGACAACATCATAAAACAATGACAATCATTTAAAAACAGTCTTTTGAGGTTGACCAATTTGACAATAGACTTAGGCAAAGACCTGATGCGAGTTCTAGATAAGTTCAAGATCTGGAGGGCTGGCATGTCATCAAAGAATGAGAGAGGAATGGTTCTTAATGTATAATTTCTTTGAAGATACAATGCCAAAAGAGCAGGGCACTTTGGATTTTCTGGTAAAATAGATAACTCATTGTCCATTAGGCAAATCCTTTCGGCATTTTCCCAAAGCTCATCCTTTGGTGGCTCGCTTAATCCTAAGCCACCCTGCATGAGACATAATTGTACCTCACGTAGGATATTTGTGTGAGAGTATCTTTCCAATCCCGTTTTCGAAGTTTCAAGTTCTATTCCAATTTCTTCATTTTCAAGTTTCTTATGTTTCCTAGAAGCATCATATTCTGCCCCACTTTTTTCATTTCTTTCACCAGATTTCCATTTAACATCAGTCTCTACAGTCTCGAGCAATCCACCTTGAGTCTCTAGACGTATCTCCTCTTTAATTGCTTCCTTTCCATCGGTTTCTGCTAAATAGTCTGCACGGGAAACAAAAAGTAAAAATAAAAATGAAAATACAATAAAATTCAAATTAGCATAAAATTACTATATTAAAGTTCAATGCAGTCTAAAATACCAACCTATAAAATCTGTCCATTTGGATTTTTATAAACGCTAAATTGATAACTAACACCACCTAAAACCACTTGAATTATGCTTAATATTTCACGTTTAACATAACCAGTTCCATCCCATTTTTAGGCAACTTAGGTCAAAGAAAACCAATCATAATAATGGCATTATGACCTATATTTGGACCTCTAAACATAAGTCTATGTTCATTGAAGAAGAAACCGAATAATCCACCTCGTGTTGGATGCAACTCGAATTCCCAAAGGAGTTTCACATGATTTGGGAGTCCATATCCTACATGGATTGTGAAAGAAAAGAGTTATTGTCCCATCAAGATTAGAAAAGAAGAATCACTTATCCCTCATTGGTTAGAGAACCAAGTTGTTGGCATTAGAAGGCTTATAAAAAGGATTCTAAGTAATCCTTAGAAAGATATCTTAGAACCAAAGTGATAATACTAATAACTAGATATTAGGTTATTTATAGAGTATTACAAAGCTAAGGTTGTGAGAGTTTTTTAACCTTTTTTGTCAAAAGACTAAAGTTATAATAATTGAAGTATTATTGAAGAGATGGGGGAGTAGGACATTGTTGATTTGAACTTTTTTAAAATCTCTTATGTTAGCATGCATGCGTATGTGTGCTTTAATCCCTTGTTAAGGAATTGTGCTAATAAATTCTTAACAAGTGCTATTAGAGCATAAGGGAGACTCTAGGTAGGGTGAAGTTGAGGTCACGACAATTACGCAATGTTAGCAATTGAGGGAAGATTGTGCTCTACATGGTCAACAATTTGGTTGATTGCTTTATTGGGTCAAATCTTCTTAGGCTATTTTTTAGCATAGCTTGTAAATTAATTTTTCCTAAGTAGTGATCTAGTATAAGTAGAAGCATTAATTATAATGGATGAAATTAAGTATGGTGTTTGTTTAATGGAAAAAGTGATTTCACTTTGTGGAAAGTTAGTATATAAGATTTGTTAGTACAACAACATCTTAAGGAGGCTTTAGAAGAGAATAAGCCTAAAGATATAACTAAAAAGATATTGAAGCAAAAACAAATGAAGCTCTTAAGCATGATTAAAATGACAATCTCTCCAAATATTAAGCATAAGGTGTTGAATAAAGAGACACCTATAGATTTGTGAAAGAAGCTAGAGAGTATTTATGCACCGTAATCTCTGACAAACAAGTTATATCTCAAGATGAAGCTTTATTCTTTGAAGATGGAAAAAGGTATGAATCTCCATAATCACGTGACAATGAAAGATTAATGAAAGAAAAGAATGAAGATCGCAAGGTATCAGAATTGGTTGTAGAGTTTTCTTTTCGATGAAGGACTCTAAAGGATAGAAATAGTTCAAGAGAGAGGTCTAAGTCAAGGCAAAGAAATCCTCATGAAGATAAAGAATGTTATTATTGTAAAAGGAATGGTCACATAAGAGAAAATTGCAATAAAATGTTAGAGACCCTACGGAGTTTAAGAAGATGAAAGATGATGACTCAAACTTACAAATATGTGATGTAGATGATTCTGAGATTCTTCCATTGCTTTTGGAAGATAGAAGGTCATAGGTAATGAGTGAGAAATGTTGTTAGATTCCATTGTAGGTGCTTATATATATGTAGGGAAGAAGCCTATTTTGATATCTTAAAGAAGGGAGATCTTAGCAACATCATAGTGAGAAATAAAGAGAAGATGAAGGTTGAAGGCATTGGCAATATTAGATTCAAGTTTCATAACAGTGATGTCAAGAGTTTGTAGAATATGGCTGCAATTTATAACTATGGGAGAGTTAGCTGCACGTGGGTATTCATATAAAGGAAAAGGTGATTGGCTCAAGATATTTAAGCAAGGCAAAGTTGTTCTTGAGGGCAAGAAAATGAGAGGCAGAAATATTTATTTTCTAGATAGTCAAGCTATTCAGAAGAAAAGTGAAAACAAAGTAGCAATGAAGTCGATTGAAATTCTATCCAAACACAAGAAGACTATATAAGACAAATGTGTGAAGTTTTCTAAAGATGTGAAGGTGTTTGAGATTTCTTCATCATTGAGGGAGGAATTGTTGGATGTGACTCGAATTCTCAAAAGAGTTTTGTATGATTTGGGAGTCCATGTCCTATATGGATTGAAAAAAAAAAAGAGTTCTTGTTCCATGGTAATTACAAAAGAAGAATCACTTGTCCCATATTAGTTAGAGAACTAAGTTATGGGCATTAAAAGGCTTATAAAAAGGATTCTAAGTAGTTCTTAGAAAGATATAAGAGAACTAAAGTAGTCATACTAATAACCAGATGTTGGGTTATTTGCAAAGTATTATAAAGTCAAGGTTGTAAGAGTTTCTTGGTCTTCTTTATCAAAAGATAAAGTTGTAATAGTTAAAGTATTATTGAAGAGACAAGGGAGTGGGACATTATTGGTCCAAACCTCTTTAAAATCTTGTGTGTTAGTATGTGTATGTATATGTACTTAAATCTCTTGTTAAGGAATTGTGCTAGTAAATTTCTAACACCTTAGATTCAATCAAGCACCCAAAATAGTTTCAAAGCAGCCTCTAGCTAAAAAGCATAGATACCCCGAAGCAGATCCGATGCCATATGACAAGGAAATGATGGTACGTAAAACGTTTTTGAAGTTGTTACTCAAGCTTGTGGAAAATAAGTTCACCATCTGACCTTTCCAATTCATGCAACGTCGACAAAGATTACTATCAATTAAAAAAATTTAGAACCTAAGAATGAATTGGCAATAGATAGAAAAAAAAAAAATGGAGCACAAAGTATTAGCTCCATGCAAGGTTTTGTTTCTCTAACTTCTTCGTGTTTAATATGAGACTGTTTTTATAACTTCTATTCCCTTTTATTTTGTCACTGGGATAGAAACTAATCCAAAGAAAATCTTATTGGATGTAAAACTCATCACTTTAAAGTTCTTGAAAAAACACGTTGTGGATTTTGGTAAAAATCAGATTATTAGGGGCCAGATTATCGGACAAACCAATACCTTCAAATTGCAATACACTTTGTGGATCAAGAACTAGTCCAAATGGTTCAACCCAAAGCCTATCTGCAACAATAGAAGAGAAGACAGTGTCATTGAACATACAAATTAATTGGCAAAGGAAAAAAAAAAAAAGGAAAGTTAAATATTATTTTTCATTTGAGGTTTTATTTTCTCTAACTTCTACTCATTTTTAGGCTATATTTATCTTTCCAATTTTTATTTCTTTTTATTTTATCACTGACATGGAAACTAGTCCAATGAAAATCTTATTGGCTGTTAAACGTTATAATCAAAGGCCCTCTCCTGCACAGATATTTAGTAGTTTTTGGTATATATGAGGTCATCAGGGGCCTGCTTCTGTGAATATTATTTCTCTAGTACTAATTGATACCTAGCCGTGGATATAACTCTTCCACAGTAAGAACTAGACGTGCCAGGTCACCAGGATAGGCATCCTGGTACCCTTCCCTCTTGGTCAGACGGCACGAACCGAAGTCATCCTGCAAATTGTCACAATGTGATTGGTAAAAGAGAAGCCTACCCAAAGGTGCCAGAGTACGGAAGCAAAGCCTCCCGAGAGAGGCAGAGAAGGGTTTGGGGAAAGAGTTTTGTATTTGATACTTTGTATGAATATCAATGCATGTAAGGTGACCCATTAATAATATATGTATGCCCCACCAGAAAATATTCGTCGATATCCATCAGAAGGTAAAATGTTTGATAGGGTTTACATATGAAAATTGGTTGTACAAGTTTTATAAGGAAAACGAATATAAGTATTTGGATGCTAAATATCAAATACTCAAAACAAAAAGAAATAACCCAAAAAGGAGAAATTACTAAATAACTCTATGAATTTTGAACTTTTACAAATCGTTCTATTTGCTTTTATTTTTATTATTTAGCTTTATAAGGTGTTTTTTTAGTCCCATTAGTGATTTATTAAATAGAAAATAATTTCGTCAATTCTTTTATGGAATACATTAAAGGCTCTAGTTATATATGTTTTTCAAAAATCGCTCTTGTCATGGGTTGCTCCCATTATGTCAGAAGGAGAAAAGCAAAAATCCGTGGATTCTTATCAATGGATGGAACAATTTTGTATAAAAAAATGTCTTTAATCTCTTTTACCTAGGAACTTCTATTTCAAATATATTTCCATACGAATATCAGTGAATTTTTTAAGATTTTTTTAATTCTAAAATTATTTTTTTGTCAAAAACATATTTGACAACGTACTAACAAATATGTTTGAAAAGCGTTATTAATGTTGAAAGAGAGAGCACTCTGTCCTTGTAAAAGAAGGGAGCAAGTTACAGGACAAAGAAAAAGCTAAAAAATAATGGTAGAAGGAGAGGGAGAAACAAATTCTATACCTTCGATCCATGCTGCAACTGTTTTATGTAGCTATAACGCACTTGCAAGCTGCTTAGAATGCTGCGAAATAGAGGTATTGTAAAACTTATCCACTCTTGAGATCTTAACTGTTGCTCTTGTAAGGGCGGATTTAGGTAAATCTCTGACTGCATCAATTTTCTAGAAACCATTAAAAATTAAATCAGAGCGATAGAAGTATTCCAAATACATGGATTGCTCCCTATAGACTAATCTATTTACAATTTTTTTTCCAAGTGTTGAATTATATTATTATGACACCACAACCTACTGTACGTACTAGGTTCACTCGGGAACTCAAATCAGGCATATGAAAACGTTTAGACTTTGAGATCTTTATGAAAAATTTTACCTAAAACTTCAAAAGTTATCAATTTGCATATAAATCCTCTCTCTGTCAAAACTATTTGAGGCTTATCCAAAAAATTTGATCAAGATTTGCTTCAGTTAGGTTTGAGGCTCTTTTCCGTGCATCAATCCTTCTACCAAATTACAAGGACCCAAAAACTTTCCAGCTAACAAAATCCTGTATAGTCCCATATAACTTTCCAGCTAACAAAATCCTGTATAGTCCCATATAACTTTCTTCAAGGTGATATTTTTGAAGCACTTTCAACAAAGAGCAAGAATGCTTCATTGAAATCCAGCCTCTTAACCTCATGGATTCTGTTCATATATTTGTTCAACAATTTTTGTTTATAATGATGATTCTACTTTAGTCAAAAAAGAAGACGCTCCCCGATAATGCCTCCAGTGGTTTTTCTTTATTCACACATAAGAAGAACAAAAACATTTCTATTTCATGCACTCTTTAACTCCATTATACTCATTTTACATATTTCTCTCCCCGTTACAATATTAGAAATAAGATGGCTTTTAGATAAATAAGACTATAATTTTTGGTCTTTTCTTTAAGACAAGCAATAAAACAGGAACTTTCTTTAAATTGAAAAGAAACTCTGGCGTAAATTCACCTATCCTACGAATATCATATTATCTTATACAAAGTAAATATATATTCTCCACTCGGATTATCTCAAAAGGAACCTGAGAAGTGTTTGATGCCTCACGACCCAACCCAACTTCTATCCGTCTAACGATTCTTTGAATAGCTATTGCTACGTTCCTGTAAAAAGAAATAATTATGAAACAAAGTCTGTAAAAACTAAATTCCTCTGATTCTATTGACTAGAAATGCAAGTATAATTCTTATGCTTTGCCATGGGAGAGTCGAGTAAGTTTGGTTTACCAAACATAGGTGTAAATTTAGAAGTTTGATTGTTTTGGTGGAATTTTAAGTTCATGAGCCCACCGAAAGAAGAAGAGATTAAATGATACCTATCATGTAAATGCCATCCAGGCAGAGAACCCACTTCTTCCGAAGCAGCCCTCCATGATTTAATTTGTTCTTCATCAATCGCGTGATCTTGTCCGTGTACAGTGAAGACTTGTGCAAAACTCCCTTTCTGCTTTCTTATTTCAGAAGGATCCACACAGTAGATAACAGGTAAAATTTTTAGGCCCATCTCTCTTTTGCATTCCACGATCTTGATCAGTTCAGTCAGGCACGATTTAGAGGAAGTGTAATGCTCTGAGACGACAACAACGGCAAACTGGGATTCTTGTATAGCTTTCGAGAGCTCTTCAGAAGTGGAATTTTCTTGCTCTAATTTTTCATCATCTCTAAAGTAGCTTATCTTTCTTTGCTTCAAAGAAGCATATAAATGGTCTGCAAAACTTTTGCCGGTGTCTTTATTGTGAAAGCTGAGGAAAACATCATATGTCCACCGAGGTATTGAAGAAGAAACAGAGGAAGAAGAAGGGGTTCTCTGGATGCCCGTCAACTCCATTTGAGATTCCCAAGCTTTCTTAGCAACAAGGCTCGGTCGGCTGGGTTACTGCCATATGCCAGCGCGTCGACGGCTTTTAGCGTTGTGGCGGTATAGGACGAGGAAATTAGGCAGAGTTAGGTGGCAATGAGAGAAATCTACCATGTCTCCCTGAAATCAGGGTGGTAATGGCAATCGAAATCTCTACAAAGAGGATGTAAATGGGAAAATATTGGTGCTTTGTATAAGACAATTCATCCACGTATTTGAGGAGGGGTAAATTCGTCAGTTTATCTTCTGCATACTTAAGACATAATCTTTAAAATGAACCAATTTTCAAGAATTAAAATATTAAATGCAAACGACGAGACAAATACTGAGCAAAAGAGTAAGAAAAACAATACCCGTGTACTGCGGTCGGAAAATTAAGTTCCTTTGCTACTGCTTTTGCGACCATAAAAGGCAAGCCGGCGAAGGCAAAGATCAATGGAGATTGAGATTTTTCCGTACTTACTGAGTTTATCTACGTGAAAGCACAACCGCTACGTGTCTTTGGTGCAAAAGCATAGATCGGTGTTGAGCCGCCGCTTTTCTTTTGTTCGAGTGGCGCAAAGGCAGAAATGCATGAAGTGCAATTATCGCGCACTGTTCGGCTTCTCCTCCGGTGCATTCAGAAAGCACTTCTCGAGTATTTTGGTGAGACACGATTTACACTGTGCACGTGTGAAACTCTATTTAGTCATTCTAAAGAGATGTTTCTTTCTAAATAATTGGCTTTCATTCTTAAAATTTTTTTCATATATCTTTTCTACAACGTATGTCGTCTCACAATAAATGTGTTGCTGAATCCATAAAAACTCGGTTACCTTTGTTGGACATTTATTGCTATCAACTTATCGCAATCCCTTCCCAGGAGGAGTGAGTCGTTTCTGCACCATTTGGAGCAATGAGAAGGACCTGAAAAAATTGTGAGTTTCGATCACCAAGAACTCAAGAGAGAAAGACAGCGAGAGAGAAAGAGAACAAGTCTTCATAACTGGTAAATGTTAAACAATAAAATTATTTTAAATAATAAAGCTTTTATAAACTCTTCCAATGTAGTATCTATTTTATAAAATATACTTACATCTTATAAATCTGGAACTAAAAGATTCTTGTTAGCTTATTACTGAGCTCATTAGAGGACTAGAGTTACAAATATTAGACAAGTTAATAAATTTTTAATAAAATTTTAAAACGGTGCCGTTGAATTCTGCCTGCAATCGGCAACTGAAAAAACTTGTTTTTGTTCTGAAGTTCATTGTTTTTATTAAATTTTTTTATATAAGCAAATCCTTTATGTATAAAAATTTCATTACGTAATATAAATAATGAAAACATTTCCATGTTTTATCTCAAAACTATTAGAAGGCGAAGTTATAGATATTACAAATCATATGATAGATAATATTATAAAAAACACTTCCTTCTTAAATTATTAGTCACAAAGAATTATATTTACTTAAACTATAACTTTTATATCACCTTAAAAAGCTTATTTCCTCATAAACAGAAATTTATAAGAAAATCGATAAAATATTTATTTAACAAAACCTAACCACGCCGGTAGATTCCAACCGGCTCTCCTTTAACACCATCTTTACTTTAGGCGGAGATCGATGTTTCTTTCTCCTGCAGAGTGGGGAAAATAGGTCCCAAACTCGGTCAGCCCCAAACCTAATCACACTGGCAAATTCCAACCTTCTCTCCTTTAGCACCATCTTTACTTTACGCTCGACGTCTTCCTTGTGCTTCTTTCTTGCATGGTGGGGTCGATAGGTTCCACTATTATTACCTTACGCAGATATTGATGCCTCTTTCTTGCATGCCCGCACATGGTGGGGTCGATAGATTCCCATATAATCTTCTTCGTGATGATATTTTTCAAGACCATCAACAAAAGTGTGATAAAGCTTCATTTTAATCCTGAATATTGTCCATAGATTTCTTCAATATTTTTTGTTTATAATGATGATTTGCTCAGATTAATTGTGGCTTCCCACTAATACTTTGAATTGGCTTCTTTACTTATGAGCAACAAATACACTTCCATTTCATGCACTCTTCTTAATCACCCTAACTTCGTTGTATTCATTTTACATATCTATTTTCCTCACCATTAGGATATTAGAAATAAACTGGCTTTTAGATAAATATGACCATAATTTTTAGTCTTTTCTTTAGACAAGTAATAAATCAACTATCTTTTTTAAATTGAGAAGAAACTCTGCTATCTTTTTTTGTCAATTTTACTCATTCTACAAACGCCTATGAAGCAAACACCAAATGAATGATCTTATACAAAGTAAACACATATTCTCCACTTGGATTTAATTTCAAAGGGAACCAGAGAAATGTTTAATAAGTTGCGACTCAATTCAACTTCTATTCGTGTAAAGACTTCTTCAACAACTAAGAAACGAAGTCCAAGCAAACTGACAGTTCTCGAATCTATTGACTTGAAATGCAAGTATAATTTATTGTGTTTGGCAATGGGAGACTCGAGTAGATTGGTTTAGCAAACCACAGGTATGAATTTAGAACAAAGTTTGTTTGCTTTGGAGGAATTTTAAATTCATGTGCACACTGAAAGAAGAAGAGACTAATGATGCTTATCATGTGTAGCAACAGCCCACTTCTCTCTAAGTTGTTCTCCACCGTTTGATTCGTTATTTGTCAACCGCATGGCCTTTTTATATATAGCGAAAAGCTTTTGCAAGATTCCCTTTTAGCTTTCTTACGATAAAAGGGTCCACAAGATAGAAAATGGACAAAATTGCTAGGTCCATCTCTCTCTTGCATTCCGCAATTGTGGTCCATTCAATCATGATTTAGAGGAAGTGCAATTCTCTGAGATGACAATAACAGCAAATTGGAATTCTTTCAAGAGTTCTTGAGTGGTGAAATTTCCTTGCTCTAGTTTTCTATTGTATCTAAAGAAGCTCATTTTTTTCTGTTTCAAAACAGCATATAAATCATCTTTAAAATTCTTGCCGATGTCTTTATTATGAGAACTGAGAAAAACATCATATATCCATAGAGGCATCGCAGAAAAAATAGAGGAAGATGAAGGGGCTCCCTGGATGCTTGTCAAATCCATTTGAGACTTCCAAGTTTGTTAAGCAACAAGGCTCGGTCAGTTCGGTTTCTGCCATGTGCAAGGGTTTCACCTGCTTTCCGCGTTGTGGAGAAGGGGGTCAAGACGACGAGATTAGGCAGAGTCAAGTGGGCATCGAAATTTCAATCATAAAAAATAATCGCAAAAGCCGGGGCATGGTCGGAAAAACGGTATGTTGATTTGATACGGAGTACCGGCCGACTAGCGTGGCCGACAATAACTCCGTGATTTACTGAAAAGTATTAAAATAATCACCCATAATGCTATTTCTGAAACTTACAATACTTCCTGATGTTCGTCATCCATAAGGAGAACATCTTAAGTCATCGGATCACAGTCCCAATACAGTATTTTAATCTTGTAGAAGCGTCGTGCTTTTGAGTGATGAAACAATTTGAGTTCCTTTCCGACACCTTTTGGGACGATCAGACGCGAAAAGGCGAGCCCGTTTGTTTCTTTCGCGCAAAAGCAGAGATAGATGTTTTCTGACGGATCCACATGAAAAGGACAACCACTACGTGTCTTTCGCACTAGAATGATTGTGTCCATTTACGTGAAAAGGCGAGCCGCTACGTATCTTTTGCTCCAGACTGCTTTTGTCTGCAACGAGGCGCTCCGCCAGGGCCCGGCTGAAGTCCCTTCTGATCAGGAGGCCTTGTTTAGGCTGGAATGATCCACCCCAACCCTCTGAGACTCTTATGTATCTGAAACACAGTGTCCCTGCCTGCTGTCTTTCAGAGTGAAGGCCGCTAGGGGAACTCCAATATCCATGGAGAGAAAGAATCTTAAATCATCCCATTTTTTGCATTCCTTCTTTCGGGACTTAGCCATTGTCCTTGCAGTTTGTCATGATATCCTTGTAATCCTTTCAAAAACAAGCAACAAAATTGTAGAACGTAATAAGGGAAACCTAAATTAATGAATTAAATATAATAAAAAACTTTTAATGAAGATTTAATTTATAACTAATAAATACTAAATGAAGATGTTAGAATGTAATATTAGAAATTTTTAATTATTATTTAAAATCGATTAAAATATGCACGCTTGGACGAATCCAAATTGATTCGACACAGGCTTCAGGTGCAATGATTGGGGACGGTTCCTCGAGCGTCCTCCACTACACCAAACTACTCCGTTAAATTCCCACCCGTCAACTTCAACACCGACTCCGCTTTACGCGAATATCGATGCTTCTCCCATTGCATGCCCGCACATGGTGGGGTCGATGGGTTCCCCGCAAAGGTTATCAGTAATGACCGAGTTGTTGCTTCAATGCTTCCGAGGACAATATCTTAAAAGTAATATCACACTTGCCATACTGTGGCTACCGGAGGTGAAAGTAGATATACATTCATAGAGAATTGGGTAGAAAAGCAAAAGTTGCTTTGTTCATCTTGAGTTACCAAGGCATCTGTGTGCTTGTGATTTCGTTGAGCTGCTATACCATTTCTGCCACAGGTAAGTCCTCCTATCCATTCGAGTCATAACGACACTATTGAACTATATCATGGACTGGACAGTCCTGCTTATCTTTGGTCTTTGCTGTTCGTCTTAAGTCAACAAAGTCTATCTGCCCAAGACTTAGTTGAGTTGCTATGCCGTTTCATCAGAGATCGGTCTTTGTATCCATATGTCGAAGCTATTATTTGAACTCTTATTGTCCATTCATGTCATCACAATACAATTTCACCTCCATGTCATGAACTGGATTGTGCTACTTGTCGGTAAGTATGTGGTAGAAAAGATTATTTTTGCAGAAAAATCTTTCCCTAGTCATCATCTTTAGTCGTGTTAACGAAGGCCATTTTTATTATTGTGATTTTGTTGAGCTCCTATACCTTCTATTAGATTTCTATCTTCGTATCCATTTGTAGACTTTATGCCTTTTAAGTTATCATGATAGAGTTTAATTTCCAGATCGCTAATTGGACAGTGCTACTTGTGGTTAGGATTTAGTTGAAAGGATTACTTTTGCAACAAAAATTCCCTCGCCACTACTTGTCGTCTTGAGTCAATTCTACGTATCCACTTATATACTGCATTCCATGAGGTAGTATATTTTATCAATTCAATTAATCACTATACAGTCTAATTTCCATATTGTAAACTGGACAGTGCTGGTTGTCAGAGGTTTTGGCTCTAAAGATCGCTTTTTCATCAGTCCACGAAGGCCTTCTCTGCGTTTGTGGTTCACGGAGTTGCTATAGTGTTTTGTCAGACGTAAGTCATCATATCCCTTTGTACAAGGTATACGATTACTAGAATATTTTATCCATTCAGGTCATCATGATAACATATTGGACAGGACAGCGCTGCTCCTTGTTTGGAGTTTTTTCCTCTTAGACTCCCGAGCCAGCCATCTTGGTTGGTTCGTGATTTTGTTGAGCTGTTCTCCTGCTTTTAACAAAGGTTAGTGTTCTCATCCGTTTATATAAGCTATTCAATCAGTGATATTTGGAATGTTGAGTCATGCAGAGGAAGTACTTAAAGAATTTGTTTAGACTGTTTGTCTGTTGAGGGTTCGGGACTAGCTATCTTCTTTGTTAATTCTGATTGATCATTTAAATAACTCATAAAGGGATCAAAAAAGCAAAGTAGGTGAAACTAAGCAGCAAAACACTAAGAGAAAAAAAAAATTAGCAATGTTTCCAGTGCAAAGCACAGTAGAGATACAACAGTTCTAGTAAAGCAAAGCACAACACATACACATAGATCGCAGTAGCAACAAGTATCCTTAGCCAAAATAAAAACATACAAATCACAATACGATGCAACACTATGGGTGTCGATATGATATATAGTTTCTGCCCCCTTTGTTAGCATCAAAACTAAAAACAAGACATGCCTAGGCACAGCCAAGCATAAGAGCATTCCACTGGTCGTGCTTCCATTAACTGAACAAATTGATGTAATGGTTCTAATTAGCTAATTAGATGATCTATGCATCTTAACTAATTAAAAAATATCTTATGTAATTAGATAATTAAGATGATCTAGGCATCTTAAGTAGAAAAGATGTATAGTTAGAACAGATTGATCTAGGTACCTTATCTAACCAATAAGAATCTTCAACTGAACATAGTGATAAGATGTTCAGTTCAAGGCAACTTCAACCTTGCAGATTGATGTAAGGTTCTATATTAACACATGGATCACAAGTATAAGATGCCTAGATCATGCTTCTATATCGTTAAGGATTTACATTTTTATCTTCATATTCAATTTTTACGTAAGTGCTCATGAGTGTGAATATGAGTTTTGCACTTTCAAGTTGGAACCTTTCTATTGCGTGCATAATAAAGCATATCACGGCCGTACAATTTTGGCTTATGGCTTTAGTCTTAATCTTAAACCATTCATCCTCCTTTTTAGGCGCCTTTAACCATTGTTAATTATAAATCAAGCATTCGGTTCTTGGCCGATCATGAAAATCCTCGTCGTGGATTTTCAATACCTACAATAGCTTCATCAAGTACAGGTGCTAATTATAGGCAATCGCAATAATGTGAGCTCCCATGGATCTACTCTAGCTTGTAAGACCTTCTGAATTAAAACATGAGGCTCTTTGAGCCAGTATGTATTGTGATTTGATTCAATTGAATACAAGTGCGTAGAGCAAATTGCCACACATAAATATAGATGATGATCAGTAGAGATATCAACATTATTGGACTTGGTGAGTTTGGATGTCAAGTGAGTAGAAAGCCTACAAGCACTACTACATTTGAGGAATAGTTTTATGCTTCCTTAACTACTACAATTCCTTTTGGTGCAGTGGTAGTTTACAAGGATCTTAATTAATACACGGTTTGAGCGAATCTGGTACAAGTTTAGTCTTAGTGCCTACATCCAATTTTCCTCAAAACAACTTGTTAGAGAGCCCTTCTGCTAATAACTAGAGATCAAACAATCTCTACAACACAAACAATCTTTCCACACCTAAAAAATTCTTAGACTCCCGTGTCCTCAGCATGTTACTCAAAATCCTAATACTCTGCAATACAAACCGATTCCAAACCAAATGGCAATTTCACAAAAACCTTCCATTTCCAGTATCAGAATTTCTACAATATATACCCTAATTGTAGAGTTAGATCATGTGTAAGCTCGTGGGAACGATTAGTGTTGTCCAGTATACAATCCTAAAGCAATAAACACAATACGTTGGTAATTCTAATTGCTTCACAAAATTTTCTCTTGAGCTTTATATGTTGATCTCTCCAAAAATATGCAGTTATTCGAACTTGTAATCAGTTGTAAATGGACTATTACCTTCCTTGCAAAACTTTGCTTATTTGGACGTTGGAAATTAGCATGAAAATATCCAAAAATCTGCTAGCAAAGTCTAATCCTCCTGTAGGGTTAGGTTTCCCCAATTTTGCAGAATTATAAGCCCTTTGAAAATTGAGGGAAGTAACGTTCAACCCCCATTTAGTACTGTAGGTTCCTTCCAAAACGACACAATTCATACAAACAACTTAAGTGAATTGTACGTGTTGATGCTTAGAAAGGATGACATTTCACACTAGCCAAATGCATGATTTCAAAGCATAAATGCTTTTTTCACACAAAAGGAACACACATAAATTACTGTTTGTTATTCATAAACTTTATTCCAATATTCTTTCTCAAAGGCATGCTAGATTTACTAAAATATTACATGTTATTTTATTAGAAACAATCTAAAACCTTCCACACAGTATATACATGTTGAATATTTGCCTTTGCATAGTATCAATTAGAGTGAAATTATATACTTCAGTACAACTATCCGTTTTCTTAAGGCACATAAAAAATAGACCAAAAACTAAGAATCAAACAAACCCTTCTTCAAATATTTTCATACGCACACTCTTGTCATCATCAAAATATTCGTTACATTAACAATGGACTCCTTAAGCAAATGGATTTTAAAATTAAAAGTAAAGCAATTTATCCTATGGAATAAGGGTATCACACTCACTTTTTTTTTTTTTTTTATGAAAGGTCAAATTATATATCACTTGTAAAAAAATTTACAAGATTGTTCGATTACAAAATATCATCATCTAAGCTTAAATATTGCACTTGGCAAATTTCAAAACTCTTGTAAAAATCTATTACAATTTATAAGCTTGACTCCTTTGCTAGATGAAATCTTCCTTTCCATATCTTTCTTGATTTTAGCAATAATGGTTGAGTTATCTAGACTTGTATCGCTGAATCTTCTTCTATTCCTTTTTCTCCAAATGTGATACAATACGGCCTTGAAAGATATGCTAAGTAAAGTTGCTGCAAAGCTTTTCCTCTTGATAGTATTGATCATCCAACATATTTTAGCTCTCTAGTGTTCAATTCTTTGAGTTAATCCATTCATGCCTAGCAAAGCGTTCCAAATGTAGTTTGTAAACCTGCACTTAAAAAATAAATGTTCTTGTGATTCTTCTTCTTGTTAGCAGAGGTTGCATTGTAGATCCACTGAACTATTCCAGTTAGCCACCTGATCTGCTGTGGATAGTTTATCTTTCAAAGTGATCCGGCAGATAAAATTATGCTTTGGTACTCCTTCTTTCCAGACAAGTCTTGCCCATTCAGTATCTTCTCTATTCTCTCTTAATGCTACATAACTTTTAGCAATATTGTATTCTGAGTCCATCACTTGTTGTGTAAGTTCACTTCTTACTTGTAAAATATTCCTAAAGCTTCAAGTTAGTGATCCTTTCATCTCAACTTCTAATACATTCCTTTCCTTCAAATTTTTTGTTATCATCCATTTAACCCATAAAGAGTTTGTGTTGTGGTGCACAAGAGACCATAAGAGTTTTCTAATTACCACCTTATTCCAAGTATGAATGTCTGTCAAACCCAATCCTCTAGAAATTTTAGGCTAACAAACTTCTTTCCATGCTACTTTTGCTACACATCGTCCATTAGATTTACCTGCCCAAAGAAAGGTTCTAATCCTTTTTTCAATTTCATAAAGAGTCTATTTTGGCAATAAAAAAATTGGCATCTAATATGCTTGCAATGAGAACAGAACACTTTTTGCTAGCTGTAGTCTCCTCCCATAACTAATATGCTTAGACTCCTAACCTTCAATTCTCCTCAATATCTTTTCTGTCAAGATAGTACAACCTAGGTTAGAGAGTCTTTTAGTAATCAATAGAACTCTCAAGTATTTTATGGGAAGTTGACCTTCTTGGATAGGAATATGATCAAGTATTAGAGCCTTTTCCTATTTAGACAAACCTGAAAAGAAAATTTGACACTTTTTCTGGATGCATCTTTAGACCTGTTATATCTTCAAACTCTTGCATAGCATCTAGTAAACACAATATAGACTCAATATCTCCATGAGCAAATAGAAAGAGATCATCAGCAAAGCATAGATAAGTGATCTTCTCTTTAGAGCATTTGCAGTGAAATTTAAACCTTCCAAAAGATACTTTCTTTTGTATAATTTTGTTAAGAATCTCCATTACAATAACAACAAGAAAAGGAGAAAGAGGGTCTCCTTGTCTCAGAAAGAGGGTTTCCTTGTCTAAGTCCCTTTGTCTTGTTAAAAAAACCTGTATGAAAGCCATTGATGTTCACAGAATATCCAACAGTAGTGATGCAACTTTCAATCAACAATCTAAATTTGTTTAGGAACTTCAAAACTTTTAGAGTATTTAGGATAGCGTTCCAGTCTATTGAATCATATGCTTTTATAATATCAACCTTAATTGCCACCCTTTTCCCATGAATACCTTTGTGATAATTGTGTATTAACTCTTGACATAACAAAATATTTTTTTTAATGTTCCTTCTTGGCACAAAAGCTGTTTGACAAGGATGTATAAAATGAGGCAAAGCTATACTTACTCTTCCTGCCACAATTTTAGATATGATCTTGTACAACACATTGCAACAAGAGATTGGTCTAAAGTCTTTTATATTAGTGGCATTAATTTTCTTAGGGATAAGGGATATTACCGTTGAATTTATGCTTCACAGTAGCTGTTTATTCTGAAAGAAAGCTACAACTGCATCTTCTATATCACTCCCTATAATACTCCAGGTTTTCTTGAAGAAGAAGCTATTATATCCATCAGGACCTGGAGCTTTGTAATCACCAATAGTATTAAGGACCTTTTGTATCTCTTCTCTTTGAACATCTGCGACAAGACTTCTCTTTGTCTCTTCAGATCACACTGACTTTGACTCCAAATAATTGATTGATCACATTTAGAGCACCCTTGCAAGTAAAAATGTTGCTCTTATCTACTTAAGGAAAGTAAAACATAGTAATGAGTGAGGTAGACCCTCTCTCCCTTTTACGTAGAAGGAAAAGATCATTCACAAAATAGAGATGAGAAATTTATAGTTTTTGATACCTTAAGTGGTTCTTTAAATACATTCGCTCCCCATTGGTCGGGATAAACAAATACTTATCCTCTAAATTGTGCTCCTTGAATCTATGTATGATTATTGAAAAGTCAACTCCTAATTAGGTAAATCTTTTTTCTTCTTGTGTGTTTCTTATGCCATTGTCGGTTGTTCATCACATCGTTTGAGTGTGCTGGATATATGGATCTGTTAACTCCACACGTGCCAGTTAGCTTTGCCAGTGAGAGGTTTCGAGACGACGCTCACGGGTTGTAGATCCGCGGTGGTGAAACGATACGGATCATACATAGGGATCAATGCAACGCAGGAAGAAGCATTTCAGGCACCGGAAGAGGTAGTCGGAGCGCCCGTAGAGTCGTGCGAAGCGGCCGTTGAGCTCAGCGGTGGCAAGGCTATTTTCAGAATTTGGGGGAAAAAAACGACATGCTAGGTTTTCGGGGGATGGAGGTGAGGCTAGAACGGTAATTTTGTGTCGGAGTGGTCAAAAGGGTAATTTTTGAGATTTAAAATAACAAACGCCAAGGAGGTTTCACGAAAGGGGAAAAAAAAAAAAAAGAATAAGAAACGTTCGTTGACTGAGACATGGTTTTTCGAAAAAAAAAATAGATAAATAAAAGACCACACAATTGAACTCATTTGACTATGGCTAAATAAAAAAAAGGAAGAAAAAGAGAAGTTGCGGAAGTGGTGAGGTCGAGGTTCGCGCACCATTTAAGAAAGGGAAAAAACTAAAAAGTCAATGAACATGTGAGAATGAATCTATATTCTGTAATGTGTATGTACAACGGTAGTGTTTGAACTTATAGACTTTTGTCCTATTCTAAGTAAGAAATATAATTGATTGTAGAGAATAATACTAAGAATATTATAAGGAATGTTACAAACTGTAACAATAATATATTGAAAAATCTTTTTTGGTGAAAGGTCAAATTATATATCACTCGTAAAAAAATTTACAAAATTGTTCGATTACAAAATATTATCATCTAAGCTCAAATATTACACTTGACAAATTTCAAAACTTTTGAAAAAATTTATTATAATTTGTAAGCTTTATATTCAAAACTCAAATTTATTATAATTTGTAAGCTCAAATTTATTATATTCAAAACTCCTCTAGTAAATGAAATATATTAAAAAATCTTTATATTCATTAACATGTCTCATATCTGTGTATTTGTTTTTACATGAAGTATTATGTATTATGCTTTCAAGTGACCATACAATTTCACTTCCATATCCTCAATTGGACAGTGCTGATTGACAGTAGGATTTGGTTGAAAGGATTGCTTTTGCGGCAAAAACTTTCCTGACAAAGACCATCTCTGTGTTCGTGATTTCCTCGTGCTGCTACAGTTTTTCCATCAAAGGTTAGTCCTCGTATCCATCTATATAAGCTATTCCATGAACCTGCATAGTTTATCCATTCAAGTCATCACGAAACAAAAGTTTCATGAACTTGCTACAAGAATTTCCCCAATTTGTTTTCGTCTTAAGTCAGCGAAGGACATCTCTGTGCTCGTAATTTCGTTAAGCTGTTACGCTGTTACGCTGTTACGCTGTTTCTAACAGTGGTCTAGATTTCGTATCCATTTGTATGAGCTAATCTTTAAACTGGTACTTACTATCCATTCACCTCATCACAATACAATTTCACTTCGATTTCATGAACTGGATTGTGTCACTTGTCGGTAGGATGTGGTAGAAAACATTATCTGTGGCAAAAATTCTCAGGTCATCGTTTTCTTTTTGATGATGAAGGCAATCTTTGTGTTGTGATTTTGTTGTGCTCCTGTTCCGTTCTATTAGAATTGTCTTCGTATCCATTTGCATATGCTATTCCATGAACTAGTATATTTGATGCCTTCATGTTATCACGATAGAATTTAACTTCCATATCTTGAATTGGAATGTGCTACTTGTGCTTAGGATTTGTTTGAAAGGATTACTTTTGCCGCAAAAATTCCCTGGTCAATGCTTTCTGTCTTGAGTCAACGAAGACCGTCACTGTGTTTGTGATTTCACTGACGTGCTATACTATTTCTTTCAGAGGTCAGTCTTTGTAACCATTTGAATCCGCTATTTCATGAAGTATATAGTTTATCGATTCAATTTATAACGATAGAGTTTAATTTACATATCGGAAACTGGACTGCTTTTCGATAAGATTTTGGTTGAAATGATTACTTTTGCAGCAAAGATTTTCCATACCATTGTTCTTCGCAAGTCAACGAAGGCCGTCTCTGCATTCGTGATTCATTGAGCTGTGACAGTATTTTTGTCACGGGTCAGTCTTCATATCCGTTTGTCCATTCAAGTCATCACGGTGCAATTTAACTTGCACGTCGTGGACTGGACAGTGTTGCTTACCGGAAGGATTTGGTAGCAAAAATTAGTTTTGCTGCGAAAGTTACACAGGTCATCGTTTTCCTTCTTTGAGCCAACGACGGCCATCAGTGTTCGTGACTTTGTTGAGCTGCCATACTGTTCCAACCAAAGGTTAGTGTTCTCATCCGTTTGTGTAAGATATCGCAAAGTACTTGAGTTATCAAAGAATTTGTGTGCTTTCTTGTGATTGGGAAAATGTTAAAATTGTGTGGCCCTTGTAACACCTTGATTTTTTGACAAAAAAACTAGGGGAAGAGTTCATCTGTTTGCATAGACTCCTGTTTTGGAAGATTACTGCATCTTTTCCACCTTTTTCAATTCTCTTGAATCTTAAAACTATGGAAATCTGAGTGAAATGATATCATCACGTGTCAAATGGTAAGTTTTTTCATCTGAATAAATGGTCTCTCTTTTTCGGTTCTTGGTGGCTAAGCAGTGCATGAGCTTCCACCTTGGTGTCATATCACTAGGGGTGGGCAACATTGTTGGCATTGCAGAAGGAAAGGTTGGCCATATCTACCAGATTGTTTCTTCTTTCATAATTATATATGATTAGCTATCTAAGATGAATATCGAAGTCAAAAAGCCTCTCCTAAGTGGCCAATATTGAACATGAAAGTCTTTCTTCAAAAAGGTACTGTCTTTAAATAATATTTAAATATAAAAAAAATATTCAACTTATGAACTAACATTTGGACTGAACTTTTAGCCTATTTAATATGATTTTAGAACTTAGATGTTTGGTGTGCAAGAAAACATTCATTCCACTTTGTTTAACATTGAGCCTAGAATATACTTGATATATAGGATATTGTAGAAAACAGAAGTTTAGCAGAAAAAAGATGTGATCTTTATTTAACACTTGCATATAAAAGTCCTTTATTTCTGAGTCAATTTTTCACTAGGATTGTATTTTCTCATGTTTAAGAGGCAACATGTTATGGCTCGGGTTAGGAGAACGCATAACAGGATCTCGGTGGGATTGATTGTTGATCATTTTGGTCAAATAATAAGATTTACACAAGAAATCAAGCTCCTAGGATGTTGGGATTTTGGTTCATTAATGGAATATCGGAACTCTTGTTAATGTTGAGGAGAAAATATAATCTTGGGGTTTCCTTGGGTTACAAAAATTGTCTCAAACTTACAAGTCTAACTCTTACTAGAGCTTTCGTATTCCCATTCACTTAGGGCCTACGCTAAGCTTGCGTTATAACTACTAACACACGGTACATAAGCATGGGAAACCATGTTCAGCCTCTCTTCCCTCTATCTTCCATAGTGCGTCTGTATTCCTAGACTGTTCAGTGTTGCAATAATACGGTTGTACATTCTCTCTTTTGTACAAGCCATCCCTCCTAATGAGACCTACTCCTTTCTCCATTTTCCCGCATGAAGTTGACTATATAAGACACGGCAAGCAACTAGGCCATCTTATCAAAAATGTATTACTGTGCTTGTAGGATTGTGCCCATAACACAGCACCTCCTATGTCACTCATATCCCACATTGGCGGTAAGGGTGTGTGTTAAGAATAGTCTAAAGTAAGTTCTATATTGTCTTCTTGCTCAGAAATCTTCTTTATAAAGAGAAAAGACTTCCTTATTCTTAATCAAACTCTAGAGTGGGATTGGCCTTCCTCACACCCTCAATGTTATTTACCAAGACATGGGAAGACTTGGGAAGACTTGGAGACTTGAAAGCGTACTTTAATTGAAATAAAAAACAGCTTGACTTGAAATGCATATGTGCTTGAGCGAACCAAGGCTTAAAGCACCTCCCATTCGTTGAATGAAAGAATAGGTCTTCATTGATTAAGAACAAAGGCTTATTTCCAGATTCCTTTTGTTAGATTGTGGAAACAACTGTTGTATTTTGGTATACTCGTGATTTCATTTACTAGCATTCTTGTGGAATTTTGTTACCATCTTTGGACTAAATATATCTTCGTTGGCATTGCCTAAACTAATCTTTGCCATATGAATTGTGAGCTTGTCCATTTTAATTTCAGGAATGTTTTCAATTCCTTTTTTCAACGACGCAGATACGATGGAGGGAGTAGCTGTTGCAGCAGTTTCTGCAGTAGTTTCTACAGCAGTTTCTACATCAATAGGTGAGGTGTCCAAAGCTGCGATAGAGCATGGAAGACACACAAGTCAGAAACATGATCTGGAGAGAAACTATAAAAGGTTAATAAAGGAAGCAGAAATGTTGTATAGTATGAGGAATGACAAAGAGCTTGACGCAGATAAACACAAGGAAAAGAAGTTCACTAAAGAAGGCGAATGTTGGATTTCTACTGTCAGGGAACTTGAAGGACAGATGCGGGAACTACAAGCCCAATACAACAAGCAAAAAAATAAGGGAAAGATCCAACAAAAGGTGGATCCGCGCTTACGGAATTTCCGCTCAAAACTTAAAATCGATGTCGCCGAGAAGTGGGAGGAGCTACAGAGTCTTATATTAAGGGGGAAAAATGAAACATTCCTAGTTGAGAAATCGCCAGAGTCGGTAAGGCCTATGCATGTGCCAAAAACAAAGGCTAAGTCATCACCACATTGGGCAATCAAAGCAATACTGGGCCTTCTAAGAGATGCAAATATAAGAAGGATTGGACTTTGGGGAATGCCTGGAATTGGGAAATCTACCATAATGAAGAAGTTAAATGATAATATAGATATTGCCAAAATGTTTGACATTGTCATTTTCTTGAATGTGCCAAAGAAGGAGTGCATAGAAATGTTGCAAGATGAAATTGCACAAAGGAGCTGCAACAAAATAGTGCAAGATGAAATTACAAAAAAGAGGTGCATCAAAATGTTGCAAGATCAAATAGCACAAAGGCTAAACTTGAATATAAAAGACATCAATTGCCCTAAGGAAATTGCTTGGCGCATATCGAAGGAGTTAGAATGTAAAAGATATCTTCTCCTTTTGGATGAAGTTTATGACTCTCTTGATCTAAATAATATAGGAGTTCTTGATGCCCAAAAAGATAGTAAAGTGGTGTTGGCTACTAGATATCGTCCCATTTGCTTTCATATGAAAACAAATGAGTTGATTAAGATGAAATGTTTATCTGATAGTGAAGCATATGAAATATTTAAAGAGGAAGTGGGTGACAATATAAACGTTCCTGGAGTTGAACCCATAGCCAAGTCAATAGCTAGTAAATGTGGTGGTTTACCGCTTTTAATAGAAAAAGTAGCAAAATCCTTTAGTCCAAAAGATAGCTTTGAGCTATGGAGTGATGGAGAAAGGAATTTTCAAGGATGGCCTAGGAATGAAGTACAAGGCATGGATGAGTTGATTGAGATCTTGAAGAATTGTTATGAAGGTTTAGATTGTGAGAATAAAAGGTTTTGTTTTCTATATAGTGCATTATATCCAGAAGACTTTGAAATATATATAGATGATTTGTTGGATTGTTGGATAGCTGAAGGTTTTATTCATGCAAAAAAATTTAGAGTTGCACGTGAGAAGGGACATACAATATTGTATGACCTTATCAATGTGTCTTTACTAGAAAGGACTGAAAAGAAGAATCATGTAAGCATGAACAAAGTATTAAGAAGTATGGCCTTTAAAATTTCTTCCGAAAGCAACAACTTTAAAGTTTGGGTGAAAACTCCTCAGGAGCAATGGCAATCCCCTAGTGAGGAAGAGTGGCAACAAGCAAATCGAATTTCCTTGATAAATAATGACTTGTGCATTTTCCCAGAAATGCCAAATTGCAAGAATCTTTCTACATTGCTACTACAGAGAACTCAAGAGGTACAGTCAATTCCAGATTCATTCTTTAGATATATGAAAACTTTAAGAGTCCTAGACTTGCAACACACTGGAATTATTTCACTTCCATCATCAATATCTTGCCTAACATGTCTTAGAGCACTC
The DNA here is from genome assembly GCA_028551395.1 of Casuarina glauca. Lineage (NCBI taxonomy): Eukaryota > Viridiplantae > Streptophyta > Magnoliopsida > Fagales > Casuarinaceae > Casuarina > Casuarina glauca. The sequence continues at coordinate 29,907,807 of CM052351.1, read as the reverse complement.
TATTTACGCTACTGTGCCAATTTGGTGAAACTCTCATTTAATGAAAAAGAGCTTCCACATCTTGAGGTACTTGACATTCGAGATACAAAGATCAACTATTTACCAATTGAAGTTAGGTATTTGACTCAGTTAAAGTCTTTACGTACTTCTTTGTCAAGTTTTGGAATGGAACAATCAAAAAATTTGGAATTCCATCAAAATATCTTATCAGTACTTGCCTTGTTGGAAGAACTAATAGTTGATGTAATTCCAAACAATCCAAGATGGGAGGAGGTTTTAAAAGCTGCTATTGAAGAGGTGACTAGCTTGCCACACTTGGCCTCACTTTCAATTTGTTTTCCTACAGCGGACTGCCTTCAATCTTTTGTAGAAAGGAGTCCTTCATGGAAGCAATCCTACTTTAGATTCCAATTTTCTGTTGGTCATCATGACTCAACCAAGTATCAAGTTCTTAATTACTTTGATTATCAAATAACAAGGTGCTTGAAGTTGGTGAATGGGATAAGTGTACATCCTGCAATTTCAAGTGTTCTTGCGGAAACTTATGCATTTGATCTAATTGACCACCAAGGAGCTTTGGAACTATCGGATTTTGATGTTAGTTGCTTGCGAGGTTGTTGGATTGAAAGATGCAGTGAAATTCAGACAATTGTCAACGGTGATAAGATAAGAAAAAGTGTGTTAGAACGCTTAGAGAAGATGTACATTAATAATGTACCAAGATTAACAAGCATTTGGCAAGGAGTTGTTCATGCAGGAAGCCTAGCCCAACTAAAAACTCTAGCCTTAAAGAAATGTATGAGGCTAAAGAAGATCTTCTCTGATGGCATGATTGCACAGTTGTCTAAACTTCAAAGCTTAAAAGTTGACGAGTGTTCTGAAATTGAAGAGATAATTATGGCATCTGAAAACCAAAGGTTAGACCCTAATGCCCTACCAAGTTTGAAGGAGCTTGCGCTTCTTAACCTTCCTAAAGTAAGTAGTATTTGGATTAATGACTCACTAAATTGGTCATCCTTAAGAAGGGTTGAGGTATTTGCATGCCCGTTATTGAAAAATTTGCCTTTTAACAATAAAAATGCAATCAATTTGGAATGTCTTGAGCTCCAACAATCATGGTGGGATGTATTGGAATGGCAAGAAGATGCTACTAAAGAAAGAATACAATCATTGTGCACCTTCAAGTAGTTTCTTTGGTTAGTATCCTTCTTGACAACAATCAAGGAATGTTCATTTGATTCAAGTTTGAGTTTGTAAGAACTAAGATGCTTATGTTCTTTCAATTTTAAGACAACATACTAGTCTGCATACTATTTTGATATGTGATCTTGTATATATTTTGATTGCATGGTTATATGCTAGAAGCTTTATTTTGGGGTGTTTGAAATCTTATATCTATCTAAAAGAATCTTGGATTACTAGTATTCATGCTTATCATAACTCTTTGTTGATAAATTGTCTAAATTTCCTTATTCTAGTAAGCATAACATTTTTACCTTGCTAGATGACTTTTAGGCAGGTAAACCTATCCTTTTTTTGAAGTGCTTCCTGTTTCCATAGGCCACTAGGGAAAGTCCTTGTCAAACTTGACCATTATATACATGAAAGCAAGTTGTTGAAATTTTGCTTCATTTATTTGTATTTTTTGACCATTTTGAACTTTATGTTATTTCAGTTTTAAGATAACAAATGATGCAAGTCTAAAGTAGCTTTTATCTTGATATGAAATTGGTAATATTTAAAAGTACATGATTACATGATTTTAGTCTAGGACCTTATTTTAGAGTGTTACAAAATCTTGTCATTGCTATGATTGACAATATTTTGGATTATTTGTTCTCTTGCTTGTAAACTTTATAAATTTCTTCGACCTAGTTAAAGGAGCAATCTTACTTTAATTGATATTTTTTGAGGAGCCAAACCTATGCTTTTAAGTGCTTCAAATTTCAATAGTTGGAGAAAGTCCGAGTTGTGTTTAGTCTAGGATGACTATTTTAAGCATGTTGTGTTATAACAATTATGTTTTCATTTTACACGTGTAAGCTGGGAGGGATTAGAATGTTTACTTTGTCAAGTTATAGTTTGTAGGACTTAAGATCTTTATATTCTTTCGATTTTAAGACCATCTGATATAGGTCTAAACGGCCTTTAATCTTGCATGTGATGGTGTAATAATATAAAGGTATTTGATTGCATTCTTGAACGTAAATTCCAATGATGGAATCTCATGATCGTTTCTGATTAACAAAATCATGGATCATCATGTTAGTTTTTAGCACTTCTAATTTTAGTATGTCATTGGGAAAGTCCTAAGAAGTATGATGTTTTCATTTTGTAGATGGTGCTTGCAGTGAAAGGTGACTTAGTAAAACAGGGTCTTATCTCTTTCACATCCTCGACATTTGGGGCTAAATTGTTTCTTGGGGCTTGCGGCAGAAAAAAAAAAAAAAGAAAAAAAGAAGGCAAGGGCAGGAAAAGGTGAAATCAGGGGCTTTTGAAGCTAAAAGGATCGAGTTTGCTTGCAGTAGGAAAGTAAACTTCTCTTCGGTTTTTATCAGACAATATGGTTTGAACTTACATAATCCGCATAATTTGTGCAATCAAGAATCTTGCGTGATTTAGAACAAAACTGGCCCTACATACACAAAGGCGATCATTTGCAGCTTGCATGAAGTTTTCATATATTTCGGCGTTGTCCTTAGAGTGTCTCTCTTTGACTCTATCCAAAATTTTCTAAAGTTTTAATGCCCGCCCCACATTAGTAGTGTGACACGGAAGAAAATAAATGTGTCTAGGCTTTATCCTAACAGAAAAGCCAGCTGCCGTCCCCTGTTGTCTGCCACAAGATTACATCAACTATCGTTAAAAACATTTCTCAAATATGGCAGCGGTAGAAGGTATAAGAAAACATTGGCACCTCATCTTCAAAAATCTAATTACTTATTCTATAACACAACTTTTCTAGCCTTGATAAAGGAAATTTTCAACATGTGCTGCATGCTCCACTGTCTTCTACTTGAGCAAAAGAGGTCATTGACAACCAATATAAAATTGCCGTCTTATTTGACAAATATGATCCTGAAAGCTTGCAAGAGCTTAACGGAAAAACAAAAATTCATGCAACCAATCAATTGGCTGAACGCCTAGCTATATTTATATTGACATTTTGCAGATGTCGCAGTGAAGAAAATTCTGAAATTCATTAACTTTGAGAACATTACCAAGGATCAGGGACCAGACAACCCATGTTTACGGAACAGAGACCAGACAATCCAACTCGGAAACAATTTAACCCCCCAAAACGTTCCAAAGGACCTGTTGCGAAAAGGCATCAGCCGAGACAACAATAAAGGGTGATGATTGTGAATTTTTTTAAAAAAATTATTACTCATACTTGCCCAAAATCTGTTGACAACCTGATCTTTCCAATTCATCCTATGCCGAAAAAGTATCAAGTGCCTAAGTGAAGCAAACCCAAATAAATAAACAAAAATAACAGATGCAACAAAAAAAAAAAAGTAGATTATGTGAGAATACCCTTCATCTTGATTTGACAATTCTTTTGTTGGTAATTCTCTATCCATATTACTCATACCTAGGAAAAAAAGAACAAAGAAAGGGGTAATAAATTATTTCACACTCAAACTAACCCCATTAAAAGTGGATCCCTGCACAAAATTTCTACCTCCAGAAGGACAGGGAGATAGAAGTTTTAGCATTCACCATTTTAGAGAAAAAAAAATATTTAGTAAATTCAATCACATTCTGACTTTTTCGTTGAACGTTTCAATTAAGTGCAATGACCATAAATTAGTTGCAAAGAGCATTGGTAGACTCATTAGTAATTAACGAAAAGTACTCTTTTCATTTTAAGGTTTTTTTTCTCTAACCTAATTCATTTTCAATAAGAGGTTTAACTTTGTGACTTCTATAATCTTGGTCAATTGAATCAAGCACGACTTAGAGGAAGAGTAATGCTGTGAGAAGAAAACAAACAGGGCTCAAGAGGTGTAGAGCATGTTACTTTCCACATTTCTGCTTCAAAGCATGTAATTGGTCAACAAAACTCGTGTGGACGTCTTCTTTGTGAAAACTGAGGAGAACATCATATGCCCGTTGAGATGTTGAAGAAGAAAAGAGGAAGACGAAAAGGTTTTCTAGATGCTCGTCAACTCCATTAGAGACTCCCAAGCTCAGCAACAAGGCCCGGTCAGTTGGGTTTCTGCGATCTGCAAGCTATGGGTCAAGTCGAGGAAATTAGGCAGAGACAAGTGGCATCGAAAGAAATCTAGAGAGGAGTGGCGGTAGAAGTCCCCTCGGCACACAGGATATGAATGAAAAACACTGACGCTTGGTATTAAGAAGGAAAGATAATACATCCACAGTGATTTTGTAGTAGTCTTGCGAGTGAGGGACCAGATAGAGTATTTCACTGATGGTAATACTAAAAATTTGTTCGTGAAATTGTTTTTACGTGGTGTGAGAAAAAATTTGTATCACTAAAACTTTGCTAAAAAATTTTCTTTGCAAAGACTAAAAAACTTTACAAGTTCGCAGCAAATCAATTGGAAATTAAGCTTCTAAACCGGAGCTAGTTTAGTGTAAGACATTAGAAATAATAAATCATTTATAAAAGTATTTACAAGTGAATGCGTTCTTATTTTTTTGACTAGGAAATTTTAGAGGATCTTTTTCTCTTTAAAAAAAAAAACATTAGAGACATTAATAAGTCTTCATTGATTAAAAACCAAGGCTTAGAAAAAACCGTAAGGTGATGAATTAGTAAGTCTTCATTGGTTAAAAACTAAGGCTTATGTCTAAAGTCCTTTTGTTAGATTGTGGAAACTATTGTTATTTTTTTGTGTGTGATTTCATCTACTATTGTTACTGTGGAATTTAGTTATCATCTTTTGATTGAACATATCTTCATTGATACTGTAGCCTAAATTGATCGTTGTTGATATAAATTGTGAGCTTGTTCTTCATTTTAATGTCAGAAGTGTTTTAAATTCTTTTTAGCAATAACGAAGATATGTTAGTTGGAATAACTGCTGCGATAGGGAAAGAAAAACGTAGAGGTCAGCAACAAGGTCTTGAGAGAAAACATATAAGGTTAACAAAAGGAGCATCATCGTTGTATGGGATGAGGCATGACACACAAGCCAAGGCAGAGAAACACGGGGAAAACAAGGTCACTACAAGATGCAAATGTTGGATTTTGGATGTCAATGAGTTTGAAAAGGAGATGCAGAAACTACAAGCCAAATACAACGAACACAAGAATATGGGAAAGATAGAAAAAATTTGGATCCACCCTCAAAGATTTTGGGCAGAGCGTTGGAAGAGTCATCACAGAGATGTTGGAGGATCAACGAGCTCTTATGTTAGGGTACAGTCTGAGACATTTCTCGTTGAGAAATTGCCACAGCCTATAGTTTATGGATTCACCAAAAATAGAAGATAACTCATCACCTAATTGGGTAATCAAAGCGATACTAGGCATTGTACAATATGCAAATATAAGGACTGAACTTTGAAAATGCCTTGAATTGGAAAATCTACCCTAATGGAGAACTTGAATTTTTCCCTTTTTCCCTTTTTTTTTTTCTAGTTTTTCATTTTTATAGAAAAGGAGGATGTGACTTCTTCTATTTTATTATAATAGCCGAGTTTGGTACCAAAACCAAACCTTATCAAAATTTGATATTTGGCACCATCTAACAATGGAACCAGCTACCTTAACATCCGGTACAAATACCAACCCTCATGGAGGGTAATACAAATAGTAAAGAAACCTAAAACTAGCTTCAATTCTTCGGTTTACATCTGAACATATGGAGTCCCATGAAAGGGATAAATCAAAAGAGTTCTTAATTACAATCATATTTTCAATATGAAGGCCAATCTTCATTGCTTCGATCACGCAGTCTAGTAACTCTTGGGGACATTGGACCTTGATGCCCGGGGGTCGCGGGGGCAATGGCAAACTGCTTGACTCCGAAGATAGAGAAATAAGCATCTAGAGTGGCTTTGTTGACCACTTCATTGCAAGGATAGTTTACTTTGGTTGTGTCGATTGATCAGCTGTACCTGGTGCTAGGATGGTTGCATATACCGCTCATGTATGTCTGTGAATTGGATAGGTGTGGAAGTAGTGATACCAGATACTATGCATTTCAATTTTAGGGAAAATGGCTGTGTCCGAGATTAAGCTCCTCCACTTAGAACATGAAACCTTAAAATGTCGTGGTCTTCTTTCAACTAATTATTCATTGTGAAGTGAATAAATGCAACATTCCTGGCTTTCAGATTTACTGTTGTGAGATTGCCTTGTTACAAGATTGCCCCGTTAAGAAATCTTGCACGTGTTGATGATGATGCTCCCATGGTTACCTTTTCATGCGATTGGATAATGCAAAATATGGAATATCCCAATTGATTATACTTTAAACTAGCTTTAACTCATCACCGGCGTTATTTGGAGAATAATGTGCCTGATTCTTGGTTAATGGTCTTTTGAGAATGCATAAAGGGAACTTTGTTCGTGAAATTTTTGAAGAGTAAATGTTTACATCCAGTTTTGTTAATTGACTGAAAAAACGAATCAAATGAGGTCATTCTTATACTAAAAAAAAAAATTGTATAAAGATCACCCTCAAGAATGTTCTTCAGCTCAAGAACATTGATTATAACAGAACCAATAATTTTTATACAACCTGCTGAGTGTTAACTTCACAAGCTCTGTTGACCTTCCTTTCCCTCCATTCCCTCCATTCCCCTAGACAAGAGATACCTCTCCTTCAATCTGATGTTGTCTGAGAAGGGAAGTCAATACAGTCGGTTCTTCCATGATCCTGTACGGTATTTAACCAATCTGAGACAGTTTGTAGAAAAATAGCACCACTAAAATCTAATGGAAGGCATCAGCACATTTGACAATTCTACTTGGTGTCACAACTTTCTGCCAGAGAACGTGTGAAGAACTTATGTAGGTAGACTGTTGACGGAAAAAGTTTTAATATGAGTTTGTGTTTATTTCTTCTTTTTTTCTCTGTCTATATTAGTTGGTGCATGTAGATATGTCTAGAAATTATTATTTTCCTCAGCAAATAGGTAAGTCAGAATCCTCATCCTGGCAAAGAGAAAGAATTTCCTAGTTGAATTGCCCATGTGGTGCTACATCCTTCCTACTAACTACAGTTGATGATGGCAGAATGTGTTGTTAACATGATTCTTGTGTGAATTTGTCTTTTAAATCTGGGATTGAAAAGTTATAGATTCTGATTTTGTTGGTTTTAAGGTAACCATGTGCAGATTTCATATCGATTTTTAAATCATATCTAGTCTATCTGCCAAATAACCATGGCTCATACCTAATTGCTAAAAGTTTGTGTTGCAATTCCTTTCATCATGACTTCTAAGTTAGAAGAATGTACTTAGCAACCCGCGTTGGCCCGGTATGAACTGCCTTAGCAGCCTAGATTTTCTGAAGGATTTCTCTAGGCAAATAAGAAACCGAAAGGAAGCGATGCCGTTGAATACGATTGCCATCTCTTTCTCTTCTTTCCTCTTCAACCCAACAATCCCTGCGTTCCTATTCTCTTTGTTGGGAATTCTACTCCCACATCGGTGGCCAGTCTAACGGCCTTATTAATGGCTTGGGATCCCTCACCTACGAGCGCGCGTTTTGAGGATTGTGGGTCCTAGGGCCTTAACACTCTTCTTCCTCCGCTATTGAAAAGAAGGAAAAAAGAATGACTGACTTTTTAGAACAAAACACGTTAGTTAGGAAAACAAGACAAATTGCATGTTAATTTGGCTCTCATTTTCATCATTTCCAACCAAGTCCAACAAATGACAAATTGCACGACAACCACAACTTTGCATTGAAGGCGGCTCCATTGCCTGGTCTAGCTTTGATATGTGTAGCTCATGCTTTCAGGTGTCATTTGCCGACAAGGGGGTTATGATTTCCTTATGACTTGTTGGGCTTCTGCTGTGTGAATGTATTAATGGTAAGTGCGCAGCGTCCACACCGAGACGTGCAGCTGAAAATTTCGGCGTAGTCTCCATAAAAGTTCCTGAAAGACCTATCTTTCTCACAAGCCAACTGGTATCTTTCCCAAGCTCAGTACATATCTTATGGTTATGAACTGACCTAAGCATCTAATTGTTTGGTATGATCTTTAGGGAGAATAAGGTTGGTGAGCTCTCTGAGAGTTTTGGATCTCTTGGCTTTTGAGACCTTGCAGAAAAAACTTTTCTGGTCATCCTTTTTTCATCTTGAATCAAACCAAGGCAGAGGCTTGGTAGGGGAAGCTCATCACCATAGGTGAGTTGGTGCTTTCGTTGCACGGCTCCATAAAAGGTCAATCTTCTTATCCATAAGTACAAATTGGTTTTTGTGAAGCAATTCTTTCATACTTGACTTTGTATGCTTTCTTGTTAATTTGGGAAAACTGACCACTGCATGCACCTTGGGTTTTCGGTTCGGCCGTGAGTAGCTATCTTTTTGTTAAATCTGATCCGATTCTCCTGAACGATCCAATCTCAACTATTTTCATCAATTGAAAGAACCTGGGAAGGGATTAACAGCCGTCATATTGAGGATTGGCCAAGAGAGCATCCGAAGCCCATCAAGCCCATAAAACAAAGAGGAAGCACAGGCAATCTCGAAGACATGGCTAGGCACAATAGGGCGAACAGATGTGACGCCATTTGAGACATGGCTAGGCACAAGATCTCGCATTTTGATGGGCGGATCTGGCATCAGAATGACCGGGATTGGCCTCTAAGCAGCCAGGTCGACCTTCAAAGGGCTGGATCTGTCATCGTACGGCCCATCTGACATGAAAAGAAGTTGGGAAGGCTTTTACCCGACCACGGGCCAATATGGGCTAACCGACTCCAGAATGCTGCCCAGTAAAATCCCTTGGGCTGGTCCGGCAGGCAGTCTGTTCCGGGAGGAATAGCACCATTGAAACAATAGGCTTCAGCCCAAATTTAAAACTATTTATGGTCAAAATTATGGGGCTTGCCAGTTAAGACTGTTTAGCTATTCGTCAGCCATTGGGCCTGCGAGCAAAATTATAAAGCTTCTCGAACTGGTCAGTTCGGAATTGTTAGGCCAGAATGCCTAAACATGCCACATCTTCCAAAACTAAGTGGGCCTCTAGTCCTGAGGACTCCTGCCTCAACCAATCAGGCCTCTGAACCCATCAAATTAATTGGGTCACCAAACACCAAGGACGCTATACATCAAATCATGGCTCATTTTATGAGGGGTGAACATTAATGGATAGGTTCATTTAATTTTCAAGTAAGTTGTAACTCATTTTCCTCCTACTTTTCTTTTGTGGCCTACAATCTGAAATAGAAATCACTTCTAAATATTGGCCCAACAGGCATGCTTGTCCTGGCCTTTTTACGGGGCAACACTAATTAACTATCAATAGCTTCTCTTTGGAAACATTAATGTGCTGATATTGATTATTAATTAGATACGTTGAATTCCACGAATAAGGTGTCTTGATTAACTAAAAAAATTTGACATTGTTTTGCAAGCGTGACAGATAATTTTCTTCCTCCCAAAAAGGGTAGCAAGAAGGATCAAAAAGGCTAAGCTATTCCATGATGCTTTCTTTCGCCAATCAAAGTGAACATGAACTTAAATAATATGTGCATGTCACTTTAAACTTTGAGAAAGCTTGTGTTATTATCATATGATATCATGTTCACTTGAGTTCTCTTATATTTAAATAAACTTAAAGGTGAAAATCCACAAAAATCTTTGCCTTCTGTATTTTTTTAATATTTTGGTGCATACCAATGTCCATTTATGGTTACACTTAAAATTCATTGATATTGGGGGAGAAGGTAGAGAAAAGGAGGAAGAGAGGCTATGTATAGGAAGACATTCTCTTGTGTTTTTCGAGGTTCTGTATACATGTCCAGAGTCATGTGGGAAGACATTCTCCTGTGCTTTTCGAGGTTTCATATATGTGTCAAGAGTTGTATGGGAAGATTTTCACCTATGTTTTTTTTTTTTTAAGGTTTTGTATGTGTCAAGATTTTTTATACAAAAGACTAAAATGTAAAATATGATCAATGAGTTTCATATTGCTAAATAAGATATTAAACATTATGTTTATAAAATGATAAGGTTTACCACTTAATACCTTAGGATTTTAAGTTGAATATTAGTCATATTTTATAAAATTTAACATGACATAGTCAAAATTTAATATCCTATTTTTAATAAAAAATTTAAAACAATAATATTCATTGATGATAAGATTATACACCACCCAATACAAGTGTTGCAAGGTCAACCCATCAACGCGTTGTAATAAAACCAATACTTTACTGAAAAAACATTATTTCTTTATCCTGAAAAGAATATGTGCAAAGATAAAGCCATCTTTGTTAAAAGACAAAAAGAGTTGAGTGAGTTCTTAAAGCTTTTCATTGAAGAATTAAGGGATGAGAACAAAAGGTTTTGTTTATGATACACTACACTATATCTTTAAGGCTCTAGTCTACATAAAGATTATTTGTGCAAATGTTGAAACACTAAAGTTTTTATTTGCGATGCGAGTACACTCAAAGATGCACATGATAAAGGGTATGAGATATTGGAGGAACAAGTGGATTTCTCTTTACTAGAAAATTAACAAAATGATCAAAATGATGGTAGGACCTAAGTAGTGTTGGAATCTTTTAATTGTTTCTTATTAACACAATCTTGTATCATCATGTTAATCTTCATTGATAAATTCTATATTTCCTTATCCTCATGTTCCAAGCACATTCTTGCTTAACCGATTGACTTCACAATAGGCAAACATACCTACTTATATATAATTTCAGTATGCTACTAGGGAAAGTCCTAAACTAATTATATGTTACGAGTAATGTTTTCACATGTTATCCCTCTCACAAACTCAACATTTGAACCTAACTTGTTTCTTGGTGCATGTTGTAGAAGAGAGGAAGGCAAGAATAAGAAACTACAAAAAAATTTAAGGTAAAATCAGGGACTTTTGAAGCTAATAAGGATTTTGTAGTAGGAAAGTAAACTTCTTTTCATTTTTTGGTCAAAAATAGAATTTGAACACATATCATCCGCATGGTGGTCACACCATATTGAGTAACCTCTGGTACTCATAAGACTACTCTTAGCAATTCAATATATTTTCCCATTGGAAAATTTCTTTAAACTACTTCAACTAAACTAGAAAGTGTATCTCTTTATTTGTGTTCCTTGTTAGGGAGCTTCATAGATACTTAGTTTCTTTAAGTAATTTTCTAAGAGTGATGGTAATTTCTTATTAAAAGATTTACACAGAACATATAACAAAAAAACAAAAAACAAACAACACAACAAATTCATTACCTCATGGCATTGAGTTGTTTGGAACTTAGCATGAAGTGTATGCCTTGAGCTAAAATGACCATCTCCAATCCAAAGGGATGTCAATGGTATATTTATTATTGAAGGTATGAGATAGCAAAGAGAAAGAGAGAGTACTTCATGAATGCCTCATTGTATAATTACATAACTTGCAAAGGGAAAAAACCTCAAGCACTAGTAATTCCATCAGTTGATTGGAACAAAAAATTTACCCAAATAAGTTGAACAACTATTTCTCCACTCCAATGCATTCCACCAACTCTCCTTACCTCTAATCTTCTTCAAATTTTTACTAGATATTTCCTTAATTGGAAGGCTCTTAAGATTTGGGTAATTATAGAAACTCATCCATTCTAGTTTTGGTTTCCTAAGAGCACCATTGGAGAAAGTAAACAATCCAGGCATGTAGTGTAGCAAAATCCTTTTCAAATTTGGAAAAGAGCAAATAAAGTTATTGTCAGCTGAAGTTACATAACTTACCAACATTGCCACAAAGGGGCAATATTCAACTATCAGCTCTTCCAAATTATAAAGGTTATCAAGCAAAGCTTTTATGAAAATAGTGATCAACTTAGGACAAGTTTGCAACATCAAGGACTTCAAAAGAGAAAAGCACTTTACTTCTACTTGCCTTCCCTATATCCTCTTTAGATTATTCATATAATAGATATAAAGGTACTTAAGGGAGCCAAGAATAATTTTGCTTGCAAATGATGTGGACCAAATTTCAGTGCAATCTTCCTCGTAAGTCTCTTCTTCATCATCTTCTTCATAAGCATCTATTTCATCATTTTCATAGTGATATAATGGGAAAAAGTGCATTAGAATGCTTAAAGAAGATCTACATAAATAATGTCCCAAATTAGTAAGCATTTGGAGATGAGTTGTTCATGTTGGAAGCCTAGCCCAACTAAAAACTCTAGCCTTATAGAAATGTTTGAGCCTCACTAAGATGTTCTACAACGGCATGATTGCAAAACTTTCTAAACTTTAATGTTTAGAAGTTATGGAGTGTTTTGAAATTGAAGAGATAATTAGAGTGTTTGAAAACCAAGGGTTAAACATGATGTGCTACCAAGTTCGAAGGAACTTGTAACTGCTAATCTTCCAAAAGTTAACAATATTTGGATTGATGGATCAATGAATTAGTCATCCTTAAAAAGGATTAAGATATCTACGTGTCCTGTATTGAGAAGGTTACCCTTTAATAATGAAAATACAATGAACTTGGTATGTGTTAAAGTTCAACAATCATGGTGGGATGCATTGGAATGCCAAAAGGATGCTTTCAAACAAAGGCTACAATCAATTTACACCTTCAAGTAGTTGCTCTAGTTTGTATCCTTTGCTACTTCTAAGGAATCAAGATTTACAATTTATTTCAATCTCATTTCTTAAACACATGGAAAGTTTATGAGTCCTAAACTTGTAAGGTATTGGAATTAAAGCATTATCATCATCTATATCTTACTTAATGTATCTTAAAGCACTCAATGAGAAAAAGTATTCATCTTATGAGGTTTTAGACATTTGACATACTAAAATCAATTATTTACCAATTGAAATTAGATATTTAACCCAATTGAAATCTTTATGTATGTCATTGTCAAGTTTTGGCATGGGGCAATTAATGGGTGCAAAATGTCATCTATATGTTTTGTCAAAACTTTCTTTATTGGAAGAACTAGTAGTTGATGCATTATTAAATAATCCATAAGAGGAGGAGGTTTCACAAGCTACCATTAAGGAAGTGGCTAACTTGGCACACTTGGCTTGACTTTTGATTTGTTTTCCTACCAAAAAATGTCTTAAGCTTTTTATCTCAAAAGTCCTCTATGGGAGGAGTCTTACTTCACATTCTAATTTTTTGTTAGCTACCATGACACAACAAGATGCAAAGATTTTGATTATTTTGATTATCAAATCAAAAAGTCTTTAAAGTTTGTGAATGGAATAAGTACACATTTTGTAATTTCAAAGGTTCTAGCAAAAACTTTTGCATTTAAACTTATTGGCTACCAAGGAGCTTTGAAACTTTTAGACTTTGATGTCAGTAGCTTGCAAGGTTGCTTGATTGAAGATGCTATGAAATTCAAATAATTGTTTATGGTGATACAATGGGAAAAAATACATTAGAATGCTTAGAGAATATGTACATAAATAATTTCCCAAAATTAGTAAGCATTTGGAAAGGACTTATTCATTCTGGAAGCCTAGCCTAACTAAAAATTTAGCCTTATAGAAATGTCCGAGCCTTATTAAGAACTTTTCAAGTAGCATGATTGCAAAACTTTTGAAACTTAAATGTTTAAAAGTTGTGAAGTGTTTTAAAATTGAAGAGATAATTAGTAAATTTGAAACCTAAGGACTGAAACTTGATGCACTACCAAGTTTAAAGGAACTTGTACTTGTTAATCTTCCAAAAGTAAATAGCATTTGGATTGATAGATCAATGAATTGTTCATCCTTAAAAAGGATTAAGATATCTGTATATCCCATTTTGAAAAGGTTACCCTTCAACAATGAAAATGTGATGAACTTGGTATGTGTTAAAGTCCAACAATCATGGTGGGATGCATTGGAATGGCAAGAGGATGCCACAAAAAAAAAAAAGGCTAAAATCAATTTGCACCTTCAAATAGTTGCTTTGGTTTGTATCCTTCTCGATGATATTCAAGTTTTAGCTTGTTAGAACTAGATGGTTATGTTCTTTCAATTTTAAGACAATGCACTAGAACACTTATTATTTATGATACATGATTGTGTTACTTTGATTGCATACTTTTTATGCTAGAACTATTACTTTACACGTTTAAAATCTTTTGAAGGCATGTTCAACACAATCATGAATCATTAATATTCATGCTTATCATAAGTCTTCATGGATCATTAATAGCGAAACATTTTTGCTTCACTAGAGAACTTTGTGTTGGTAAACCTATCCTTCTTTTTTTAAGTACTTTCAATTCCCATAGGCTATCGGGAAAACTTCTAGTCAAAATTAATTGTTTTATACATGAAAATGTATGAGTCCTTCATGTGTGTAAATAGGTGGTGGGAATTTTTGCTTCATTTATCCTCATTAAGAATTTTGATCTTTATGATATTTAAAGTTTAAGATAACATATGATGCAAGTCTAAATCATCTTGTTATTTTAATATGAAACTGGGTGATATTTAAAAGTACATGATATTATACTAGGACCTTATTATAGAGTATTGAAATATTGTTATTACTTATCATTGAAAATAGGCTACTGGAGATAGATTAAGTCATGTTTAGCTTAGGATGATGTGTTGAATTTTACTTTTATGGTACATATAAAAATATATAATTTGTTTGTACGTGTAAGCTAGGTGGGGTTAAAATGTTTGCTTCATCCATTTATAATTTGAGAGGCTTAAGAACTTTATTTCTTTCAATTCTAAGGCAACATATGAAGCAATTCTAAAGGCCTTTAATCTTGCATATGGTTATGTAAGAATATGAAGGTATCTGATTGTATGCATTAGTATAATCTTGGATAATTGTGTTAACCTTCAGCAATAAATTCTATAATTAATTATCATAGTTAAGAGCATTGTCTTGCTTAACCAAATGACTTTATAATAGTCAAACACATTCTTTCTTTTATACTTCTAATTTGATTATGTTGCTATGGTATGCAAGCTTATAAGGATAATGAGTTGAAATGTTTGTCTAGGGTTAGGGCACGTACAATGTTTAAGCAAAAAATGGGTAAATTTGCACATGATCCTAAAATTGAAAGGATCACTAAGTTAGTTACCGATGAATGTGCTTGTCTACCATTCTTGATAGAAAAGGTAGCAGGAATATTTGGAAGGAAGTAAAACTTTCAACTATGGTTTGATGGACTAAACAATTTTAGAAAATGGCCTAAGAGAGGGAATGCCACCCATGGATGAGTTACTTGACCCTTTAAGATTTTGTTATGGAGAATTGGATTATGAGGATGACAAGTTTTGCTTTGTCTATAGTGCAATATATCATGAGGAATCTAACATATGTATTAATTATCTGTTGGAATGTTGAAGGTTTTATTGAAGATGTGAATCAGTACATGGTTGCACATCAGAGAAGGAACACTATATTAGATAAACTCATCAATATGTCTTTGCTAGAAAGGGATGAAAAGGCAAATCATGTAAAGATGAACAAAGTGCTACGAAGAGTGGCCCATAAAATTTCTTTAGAAAAAAGCAACTTTAAAGTATTGGTTAAAACTTCCAAGGAGCAACAACAGGTAAGTTAAATTTCCCTGATAGATTATAAGTTATGTGCTTTACCAAAAATGCCAAATTGAGAGAATCTTTCATCATTGCTATTGCAAAAAAAGCAAGATCCACAATTAATTCCGGAATTATTCTTTAGATGCATAGAAAATTTATGAGTGCTAGACTTGTAGGACATTGGAATTAGGTCACTGCCACCATTTATATCTTCCTCAATGGCTCTCAAAGCGCTCTATGGGTCTTCTTGTAACAATTTTAAAGAACTCTCAATTAATGAAAATAAGCTTCCTCATCTTAAGATACTTGACATTCGACATACCAAGATTAATCATTCACCACATAAAGTTAGACATTTGACTTAATTGAAGTATTTACAAATTCCGTTAAGTTCTAATTTCGAACAATCAAAAACTATGGAATTCCTTCAAGATATTTCATCTATTTCTTTATTGGAAAAACTAATTGTGGAACTATCTCTTTCTTTATTGGAAGAACTAAGAGTGGACATAGTTTTAGATGGGCTAGGACTAGAGGAGTTTGTACAAGCTATTATTAGGGGGTGGCTGATTTGCCAAACTTGGCTTTACTTTTGATTTGTTTCCCTATAGCAAATTGGCTTAAGGTTTATATGCGAAAAAGTCTTTCATACGAAGAATCCTATTTCACATTCAATTATTCTATTGATAATCATGACTTAATCAATTATCAAATAGAAGGTGTTCGAATTTTGTGAATGAAAGTGGTATGCATTTTAAAATTTCAAAGGTCCTTGCAAAAATTGAAGCATTTGAATTGATTAGCTATAGAAAAACTTTAGAACTATTAATTTTTTGTGTTAACTGCTTGCAAAGTTGTTTGATTAAAATTTGCAACGAAATTCAAACAATTGTTGATGGTAATAAGACAAGAAGAAGTGTCTTAAAATACTTAGAAAAGATGTACATAAATAATGTATCAAAATTAGCAAGCACTTGGGAGGGAATTGTTCAAGCTGAAAGCTTAGCTTAAATAAAAAGTTTATCCTTATGCAATTGTCCAAGTTTAAAGAAAATGTTCTTTAATGGCACGATTGCAAAACTTTCTAACCTTCAAAGTTTAAAGGTTTACTAGTGTTTTGAAATTGAAGAGATAATTATGGAGTCTGGCAACCAAGGCCTGGAACCTAATGCACTACCAAGTGTGAAAGGACTTTGCTTCTTAATCTTCCTAAAGTAAACAACATCTAGATTAATGGCTTATTAAATTGGTCATCCTTAAAAAGGGTTGAGATATCTATATGCCCATCACTAAAATGGTTGACTTTCAACAGTAGAAATGTAATGAACTTGGAATGTGTTAAAGTCCAATACTCATGGTGGGATGCATTGGAATGGCAAGATAAAGATGCCAAACAAAAGACTATAGTCAATTTGCAACTTCAAGTAATTGTTTTGAATTAAATCCTTCTTGAAAATAATCAAGGAATGTTGGTTTAATCAAATTTGAATTTATTAGATCTAAGATGTTTATGTTATTTCAATTTTAAGACAATGTATTACAATGTTTACTATCTTAATATGTGGTTGTGTAATATTTCAATTGCATGATTATATGTTGGAAGCTTTATTTTAAAATGTTTGAAATCTTATAAGTATATCTATTCCAAAAGATCTTAGGCCTCTAGTGTCCATGGTTACCATAAGTCTTCATTGATAAACTGTACAAATTTTCTTATTCTAGTTAGTAGTACACTTTTGCTGAGCTTGATGACTTTTGAGTAGATTAACCTTTCTTTTGTTTTCTTCTTAAGTACTTCTTGTTTCCTTAGGCTACGGGGGAAAAGCTCTATTCTAAATTGATCATTCTATATGTGAAAGCATATGATGTCTTCATGCATGTATGCAAGTGGTAGGAATTTTTGCTGAGTTGATTTATACTTTTAGAGAATTTTGATCTTCATGTTATTTAAGCTTTAAAGAAAATATGATCTAAGTTTGAAACAAGTATTCATGTTGATATGAAATTGGGAAAACCTCA
Organism: Casuarina glauca; assembly: GCA_028551395.1. Classification (NCBI taxonomy): domain Eukaryota; kingdom Viridiplantae; phylum Streptophyta; class Magnoliopsida; order Fagales; family Casuarinaceae; genus Casuarina; species Casuarina glauca. Next base: position 29,890,124 of record CM052351.1, on the reverse strand, counting down.
AGGACTCAACAATCTCATTAGTTGCTTGCAACAAAAAATTTACCCAAATAAGCCAAACAACCATTTCTTCACTGCAATGCCAAAGTCTCCTTAATCTTCTTCAAATGTTTATTGGATACTTCCTCAATCATCAGGTTGTATAGATTTGGGCAATTATAAAAACTCAACCATTTTAGTTAGTGGTAATGAGTGAACCATTAAAGAAGGTAACTAATCCAAGCATGTAGTGAAACAAAATTCTCTTTCAAACTTAGGATTAAGTAAGAAAAGCTATTGTCAGCTAAAATTCCATAACTTACCAACTTTCCCACAGAGGATTAGTCTTCAATTGTTAGCTTTCCTAAATTATAAAGGTTATCATAAAGCTTTTGTGAAAATAACAATCAACTAGGGATATCATTTTTTAACCTTCTTAAAGTAAACAACATTTGGATTAATGGCTCACTAAATTGGTCATCCTTAAAAAAGGTTAAGATATCTATATGCCCATCACTAAAACAGTTACCTTTCAACAATAGAAATGCAATGAACTTGGAATGCGTTAAAGTCCAATAGTCATGGTGGGATGCATTAGAATGGCAAGATGAAGCTGCCAAACAAAAGACTACAGTCAAATTTACACCTTCAAGTAGTTGCTTTGGTTTGAATCCTTCTTGAAAATAATCAAGAAATGTTAGTTTAATCAAATTTGAGTTTGTTAAATCTAAAATGTTTATTTTATTTCAATTTTAAGACAACATGTTACAATGTCTATTACTTTAATATATAATTGTGTAATATTTCAATTGTATGATTATATATGTAAAACTTTTTTTCAAAGTGTTTGAAATCTTAAAGGTATATATGTTCCAAACGATTTTAGGCCACTAGTGTCCATAGTTATCATAAGTCTTCATTAATAAACTATACAAATTTCCTTATTCTAGTTAGTAGTACACGTTTACTTCACTTGATAACTTTTAAATAGATTAACCTTTCTTTCTTTCTTTCTTAAGTACTTCTCGTTTCCTTAGCTATAAGGGAAAAGCCTTATTCTAAATTGATCATTCTTTATGTGAAAGCATGTGATGTCTCCATGTGTGTATGCAAGTAGTAGGAATTTTTGCTTCATTGATTCCTACTTTTAGAGAATTTCAAACTTTATGTTATTTCAGTTTTAGAGAAAATTTCATGCAAGTCTAAAACAAATATTCATGATATGAAATTGGGAGTACTTAAAACTAAATGATTTTATGTTAGGACCTTATTTTAAAGGTGTTTAAAATCTTGTCATTGCTTATGATGACAATATCTTGGATTATTAATGCTCTTGCTTGTAAATTTGATAAATTTCTTCCTACACTTTTAAGTGTTTTAAGTTTCATAAGGCTATTTGGAGAAAGCCTAATTCATGTTTAGCTTAGGAAGCATTTTATGCTATTATGCATTACAAAAGTTATGTTTTTGTTGTATACATAAAAATATATGGCGTGATCATAATGTAAGCTAGGTGGGGTTAAAATATTTGCTTAATCAATTTCTGGTTTGTAAGATTTACGATGCAAATGTGATTGGTGCAATAATATGCAAGGATCTAATTGTAATCTAGAACCTAAATTACAATATTGGAATCTTATGATTGTGTAAGATTGACACAATCTTGGATTATCATGTTAATCTTCAATGATAAATTCTAAAACTCATTGTCCTAGTTAAGGGTACATTCTTGCTTAACTAGATAATTTTACAATAGCCAAATGTACCTTCTTTCTTCAGTATATCTAATTTCAATATGTTTTCATTATGTACATGGTGCTTGAAGTGTTAAGTAACTAGAAAAATAGGATGTTCTCTTTTGCATACTTGAAATTTGAGCCTAATTTTTTTCTTGGTGCATGCTACAGAAGAAAAGAAAGCAAGGGTAAGAAATTACGAAATTCCAATTGGAAATTAAGGGCTTTTGAAACAAAAAGGGTGAAGTTTGCTTGCACTTTGAAAGTAAAGTTTGTTGTTTGCATTGTGAAGATAAATTTTATTGCCTGTACTAGCAAATTAAACTTCTTTCTAGATTAGAAAAGTTAATTTGAACTCATATCATCTACATGATGGTTGTGCCAAAGTTGAGTAACCTCTAGGACTCGTGAGTCTGCAAACTATATGCATATCAGCATATTTTCATATTGGGCAATTTCTTTGGCCTAGTTTAACTAAATTAAGCAATGCCTCATTCTATTTGCATTCTTTGTTATGAGGCTTCATAGTTACATAGTTTATTCCAATTAATATTTAAAGAATAATGGTAATCTTTTGTGGCAAGATTTATATAGATAAAGACTGAGAACTTTATGGAATTTAAAGAAACTTATCCCTACATTCACAAATAACGCAAGATTAGAAAGTATAAGAAAAGAAAAGAATTGTCAACTCATTTCCTACAAATCCAGTTTCCTATTCACCAATAGTCTTCTATTGAGGGAGGAGGCAACAAACTTATTACCTCAAGGTATTGAGCAATTTGGAAGTTCAATGGTGTATTTACTATAAGGGTATGAGCATAGTAAAGAGATGGCAATTCATGAATGCCTCAATTTACAATTGTATAACATGCAAAAGGGAAAACCTCAAGCAGTCAGCAATCTCATCAATTGATTGTAACAAAAATTTTACCCAAATAAGCCGAATAACCATTTCTTCACTCAAGTGCCAAACTCTCCTTGATCTTTTTCAAATGTTTACTAGATACTTCCTCAAGCATCAGGCTCCATAGATTTGGGTAATTATAGAAAATTATCCATTTTAGTTAGGGTAATGAGTGAACCACTAAAGAAGGACTAATCCAAGAATGTAGTGGAACAAAATTATCTTTCTAATTTAGGATTAAGTAAGAAACGCTATTGTTAGCTAAAATTTGATAACTCACCAATGTTGCCATAGAGGATTAGTCTTTAACTATTAACTTTCTTAAATTATAAAGGTTATCAACAAAGCTTTTGTGAAAATAGTGATCAATTAACAATACAGACAAAAACTTTCTTTATGCATTTAAACTTATTATCTACCAAAGAATTTTAGAACTATTAAATTTTGTTGGAATACTTCATTTGCACTATGAAAATTGGTCAACAAATAGTTAAGCTATTATGATGCAAATGGTATCCTTTTCTTTTGGTTGAAGTTTATAACTCTTAATCTAAAACTCAAAATCTTTTTTACCAACACAAAAATTGCAAAGTGGTATTGGTTCTAGAGATCATCACATGTGCTTTGAAATGAATATAGATGTGTAGATTAAGTTGAAATATTTTTGTGAAGTTGATCATATAAAATGTTTATAACAAGATCCTTTAGACCAAAAGATAGGTTTGAACTATCAAATGATAGACTAAGGAACTTTTAGAGATGGTGTTGCATCAAAGTAAATGGCACAGAGAAGTTGAATGTGTATTAAAGTTTTGTTATGAAGATTTAGAGTATTAGCATAAATGTTTTGTTTTTGTATGTTATTGAACATTTTGCCCTTTCTTGCAAAAGCAGTAACTTCAAGGCCTTGGTCAAAACACTTGAAAAGCATATACAATGCCCCAGTGAGTAAGAATGGCAACATGTAAAACAAATGTTTTTTACAAGTAATAAGCTACGCATTTTAGTAGCATGCCAAATTGTAAGAATCTTTTGAGTTTACTACTACTAAGGATAAGGATTTACAATTTATTCCAAGGTCCTTTTTTAGACACATGGAAGGTTTATGAGTCCTAAACTTTTTTTATTTTTGATTTTCTTTTACACCTATCCACACGTGGAAAGGGGAGGGGATCAAACCCTTGACCAGTTGGACTTGCCAATTAGAGGGCTAGCTTACCACTAAGCCAAGGGGATTCCCCTACAAGTGCTAGACTTGTAAGGCACAGGAATTATATCGCTAACATCATCTTAATGTGTTTAAAAGTGCTTTATTTACTTTCTTGTGTCAATTTAGTGAAATTCTTCTTGTCTTAATGTTTTAGACATTTAACAATACAGAGGTCAATTCTTTGCCAATTGAAATTAGATATTTGACTTAATTGATTTTTTTATGTATCTTGCTGTTTAGTTTTGCCATGGGGCATTCAAAGGGTATAGAATTTCATTAGATTATTTTGTCAAAACTTTCTTTATTAGAAAAACTAGAAGTTGTTACACCTTTAAATAATCTAAAATGGGAAGAGCGTTTACAACCTACTAATATAAAATAAGCTAACTTGGCACACGTGGCTTTCTTTTTGATTTTCTTTCCTATAAGAAAATTGTCTTGGGTTTTTTAATCTTAAAGAGTGTTTTATAGTAGAAGTCCTATGACAAATTCCAACTTTTAGCTAAAGGCCACCATAACTCAACTAGATATACAAATTTTTTGTCATTTGAAGTATCAATCAAAAAGTCTTTGAAGTTTGTGAATGGGATTGGTGTACATCCATAATTTCAAAGGTCCTTCCAAAATCCAATGCATTAAAACTTATTACTTACCAATGAACTCTAGAATTATTAAATTTTATTAGAAGACCTCATTTGCACTATGAAAATTGGTCAGTAAATAGTTAAGGTATTGTGATGCAAATGGTGTCCTTTTCTTTTAGTTGAAGTTTATGATTCTCTTAATCTAAAACTAAAAAAAAAAAAAAAAAAAATTACCCACAAAAATAGCAAAGTGGTATTGGCTCTAGAGATTGTCACATTTGCTTGAAGATGAATATTGATGTGCAAATTAAGTTTAAATGTTTATATGATTTTGATCATACAAAATGTTCATAACAAGATCCTTTAGACCAAAAGATAGGTTTGAACTATCAAATGATGGACTACGGAACTTTTAGAGATGACCCCATCAAAATAAATGGTGCAAAGAAGTTGATTGTGTATTAAAGTTTTGTTATAAAGATTTAAAAGCTTTTTTATAAAGATTTAGATTGTTAGCATAAATTGTTTTGCTTTCTATACGTTGTTGAACATTTCATCCTTTCTCTCAAAAATAGTAACTTTGAGGCCTTTGTCAAAACTTTTCAAAGAGCACGTATAATGCCTCAATGAGTACAAATGGAAATAGCCAAAATAAATTTATTTTACAAGTAAAAAGTCATGGATTTTACGAAACATGCCAAATTGCATGAATTTTTTGACTTTGCTATTGCTACGAATAAAAATTTACAATATATTCGCCACCTAAAGTACATTTGACTTAATTGAAATCTTTACATATTTTATTTAAGTTTTGACTTCAAACAATCAAAAACAATGGAATTACTTCAAGATATTTCATCTCTTTCTTTATTGGAAGAACTAAGAATGGATATAGTTCTAGATGGGCTAGGATTGGAGGAGTTTGTACAAGCTACCATTGAGGTGTGGCTGATTTGCCAAACTTGGCTTTAGTTTTGATTTGTTTCCTTATAACAAATTGGCTTAAGGTTTATATGCCGAAGAGTCTTTCATGGGAAGAATTCTATTTCACATTCCATTATTCTATCGGTAATCATGACCCAATGAATTATCAAAACAGAAGGTGTTTGAAGTTTGTGAATGGATTGGTGCACATCTTAAAATTTCAAAGGTTCTTGCAAAAATTGAGGGATTTGAATTGATTAACAATAGAAAAACTTTAGAATTATTAGTTTTTATGTTAATTGCTTGCAAAGTTGTTTGTTAAAAGTTCCAAAGAAATTCAAACAATTGTTGATGTTAACAAGGCAAAAAGAAGTGTCTTAGAATGCTTAAAAAAGTTGTACATAAATAATGTACCAAAATTAGCAAGCATTTGGGGGTAATGAGTGAACCATTAGAGAAGGTAACTAATCCAAGCATGTACTGAAACAAAAATTTAGGATTAAGTAAAAAATACTATTGTCGACAAAAATTCCATAACTCAACAACTTTGCCACAAAGGATTAATCTTCAGTTGTTAGCTTTCCTAAATTACAAAGGTTATTAACAAAGCTTGTGTGAAAAATAATGATCAACAAGGGACATCGCTTCTTAACCTTCCTATAGTAAACAACATCTAGATTAATGACTTACTAAATTAGTCATCCTTAAAAAAGGTTGTGATATCTATATACCCATCACTAAAATGGTTACCTTTCAACAATAGAAATGCAATGAACTTGGAATGCGTTAAAGTCCAACAGTCATGGTGGGATGCATTAGAATGGCAAGATGAAGTTGTTAACTTTGGTTTGAATCTTTCTTGAAAATAATCAAGGAATGTTGGTTTAATCAAATTTGAGTTTGTTAGATTTAAAATGTTTATTTTATTTCAATTTTAAGACAATGTATACAATGTCTACTACTTTAATATATGATTGTGTAATTTTTCAATTGCATGATTATATGTTTGATACTTTATTTTAAAGTGTTTGAAATCTTAAAGGTATATCTATTCCAAAAGATCATGGGCCATTAATGTCCATGGTTATCATAAGTCTTCATTAAGAAACTGTATAAATTTTCTTATTCTAGTTAATAGTACATTTTTGCTTCGCTTGATGACTTTTGAATAGATTAACCTTTCTTTCTTTCTTAAGTACTTCTAATTTCCTTAGACTACAAAGGAAAAGCCTTATTCTAAATTGATTGTTCTACACGTGAAAGCATATGATGTCTCCATGCATGTATGCAGGTGGTATGAATTTTTGCTTCATTGATTTGTACTTTTAAAGAATTTTAATCTTTATGTTATTTCAGTTTTAAAGAACATATCATGCAAGTCTGCAACAAGTATTCATGTTGATATGAAATTGAGAGTACTTAAAACTAAATGATTTTATACTAGGACCTTATTTTAAAGTGTTCAAAATCTTATCATTGCTTATGATTGACAATATCTTGGATTATTAATGCTCTTGCTCATAGATTTGACAAATTTCTTTCTATGCTTTTAAGTGTTTCAAATTTCATAAGGCTGTTTGGAGAAAGCCCAATTCATGTTTAGCTTAGAAAGCATTTTATGCTATTATGCATTATAAGAATTATGTTTTCTTTGTGCACATAAAAATATATGGCGTGATCATATGTGTAAGCTAGGTGGGGTTAAAATGTTTGCTTCATCAATATATGGTTTGTAAGATTTAAGATGCAAATGTGATTGGTGTAATAATAGGATCTAATTGTATTCTAGAACCTAAATTACAATATTGGAATCTTATAATTGTTTAAGATTAACATAATCTTAGATTATTGTGTTAATCTTCAATGATAAATTCTAAAACTCGTTATCCTAGTTAAGGGTACATTCTTGCTTAACCAAATGACTTTACAATAGCCAAACGTACCTTCTTTCTTCAGTATATCTAATTTCAATATGTTTTTGTTGTATACATAATGCTTAAAGTGTTAATTGACCAGAAAAATAGGATGTTCTCTTTTGCATACTTGAAATTTGAGCCTAATTTTTTTCTTGGTGCATGCTACAGAAGAAAAGGAGGCAAGGGTAAGAAACTGTGAAATTCCAAGGGGAAATTAAGGGCTTTTAAAGCAAAAAGCATGAAGTTTGCTTGCACTTTGAAAGTAAAGTTTGTTGTTTGCATTGTGAAGATAAACTTTGTTGCTTGTACTAGCAAATTAAACTTCGTTCTAGGTTAGTAAAGTTAATTTGAACTCATATCATCTACATGATGGTTGTGCCAAAGTTGAGTAACCTTTAAGACTCGTGAGGCTACAAACTATAAGCATATCAGCATATTTTCATATTAAGCGATTTCTTTGTCCTAGTTCAACTAAATTAAGCAATGCCTTTTTTTTATTTGCATTCTTTGTTAGAAGGCTTCATAGTTACATAATTTCTTCCAATTAATTTTTAAAGAATAATGGTAATCTTTTATGGAAAGATTTACATAGATAAAGACTGAGAACTTTATGAAGTTTTAAAAAAATCATCCCTACATTTACAAATAATGCAAGGTTAGAATGTATAAGACAAGATAAGAATTGTCAACTAATTTCTTACAAATCTAGTTCCTTATTCTCCAATAGTCTTCTATTGAGGGAGAAGGCAACAAACTCATTACCTCAAGGTATTGAGCAGTTTGGAAGTTCAATGGTGTATTTAATATAAGGGTATGAGCATAAAAAAGAAAGTGCAATTCATGAATGCCTCAATTTACAATTGTATAACATGCAAAGGGGAAAAACTCAAGCACTTAACAATCTTATTAATTGATTGCCACAAAAAATTTACCCAAATAAGCCAAACAACCATTTCTTCACTCAAGTGCCAAACTCTCATTAATCTTTTTCAAATGTTTACTAGATACTTCCTTAATCTTCAGGCTTTTAAGATTTGGGCAATTATAGAAACTCATCCATCTTAGTTAGGGTAATGAGTGAACCATTAGAGAAGGTAACTAATCCAAGCATGTAGTGGACCAAATTATCTTTCTAATTTAGGATTAAGTAAGAAACGTTATTGTCAACTAAAATTTCATAACTCACTAATTTTGCCACAAAGGATTAGTCTTTAACTATTAGCCTTTTTTAAATTATAGAGGTTATCAACAAAGCTTTTGTGAAAATAGTGATCAACTAAGGACATAGGCAAAAACTTTCTTTATGCATTTAAACTTATTAGCTACCAAAGAACTTTAGAACTATTAAATTTTTTTGGAAGACCTCATTTACACTATGGAAATTGGTTAGCAAATAATTAAGGTATTGTGATGCAAATGACATACTTTTCTTTTGGTTGAAGTTTATAACTCTCTTGATTTAAAACTCAAAATCTTTTTACCAACACAAAAATAGCAAAGTGAAACTAGCTCTAGAGACCATCACATTTGCTTTGAAATGAATACAGATGTGTAGATTAAGTTGAAATACTTGTGTGAAGTTGATCATATAAAATGTTCATAGCAAGATCATTTAGACCAAAAGATAGGTTTGAACTATCAAATGATGGACTAAGGAACTTTAAAGATGGTGTTGCATTAAAGTAAATGGCACAGAGAAGTCGATTGTGTATTAAAGTTTTGTTATGAAGATTTAATGTATCAGCATAAATAGTTTTGTTTTTGTACATTGTTAAACATTTTACCCTTTCTCGCAAAAGTAGTAACTTTAAAACCTTGGTCAAAACACTTAAAAAGCATGTACAATGCCCCAATGAGGAAGAATGGCAACATGTAAAACAAATTTTTTTGACAAGTAATAAGCGATGCATTTTAGTAGCATGCCACTTTGCAAGAATCTTTTGACTTTACTACTATAAAGGATAAAGATTTACAATTTATTCCAAGGTCATTTTTTAGACACATGGAAGGCTTACGAGTCTTAAACTTTTTTGATTTTTGATTTTTATTTTTACACTTATCCACACATGGAAACAAGAGGGGATCAAAGAGATTCCCCTACAAGTCCTAGACTTGTAAGGCCTGGAAATTATATCACTAACATTAACTATATCTTGCTTAATGCGTTTAAAAGTGCTTTTGTCTCTTAATGTTTTAGACATTTAACAATACTAAGGTCAATTCTTTGCCAATTGGAATTAGTATTTGACTCAATTGATGTTTTTATGTATCTTTTTGTTTAGTTTTGCCATAGGGCATTCAAGGGGTGTAGAATTTCATTAAATTATTTTGTCAAAACTTTCTTTATTAGAAACTAAAAGTTGTTACACCTTTAAATAATCTAAAATGGGAGAAGATTTTAACAAAACTTTAATACACAATCAACTTCTTTACACCATCTACTTTGATAGGGCCATCTCTAGAAGTTCCTTAGTCCATCATTTGATAGTTCAAACCTATCTTTTGGTCTAAAAGATCTTGTTATGAACATTTTATATGATCAACATCACATAAACATTTCAACTTAATTTGCACATCAACATTCATCTTAAAGCAAATGTGACGATCTCTAGAGCCAATACCACTTTGCTATTTTTGTGTTGGTAAAAACAATTTTGAGTTTTAGATCAAGAGAGTCATAAACTTCAACCAAAAGAAAAGGACATCATTTACATCCAATACCTTAACTATTTGCTGACCAATTTTCATAGTGCAAATAAGGTCTTCCAACAAAATTTAATAATTCCAAAGTTCATTGGTAACTAATAAGTTCAAATGCATTAAATTTTGTAAGGACCTTTGAAATTATGGATGTAAACTAATCCCATTCACAAACTTCATAGACTTTTTGATTGATACTTCAAATGGAATTTGATGTATGACTTATCCTATGAAGGACTTTTTAAGATTAAAAAACCTAAGACAGTTTGCTTATAGGAAAGAAAATTGAAAAGAAAACCAAGTGTGCAAAGTTAGCTTCTTTTGTATTAGTTATAAAGATTTAGAAGTTTTTTTATAAAGATTTAGATTGTTAGCATAAATTGTTTTGATTTCTATACGTTGTTGAACATTTCATCCTTTCTCTCAAAAATAGTAACTTTAAGGCCTTTATCAAAACTCTTCAAAGAGCACGTATAATGCCTCAATGAGTACGAATGGAAATAGCCAAAACAAATTTATTTTACAAGTAAAAGGCATGCATTTTACCAAATATGCCAAATTGCAAGAATTTTTTGACTTTGCTATTGCCAATGATAAAGATTTACAATTTATTCTAATGTCATTTTTTAAACGCATCAAACTTACAAAACACATGAATTACATCACTAACTATCTATATCTTCGTTAATGTGTTTGAGAGTGCTTCATTTATTTTCTTATTTCAATTTGGTGAAATTCTCATTTATGGAAAAAAAAAAGTTTTTGTCTCTTAACATTTTGTACATTTGACAAGACTAAGATCAATCATTTACCAATTCAAATTGGATATTTGACTCAATTGATGTCTTTACATGTCTTGTTATTTTGTTTTCCATGGGGCAATCAAGAGTTATAGAATTTCATTAAAGTATCTTTTCAAATGAGGAAAATAGTGTTAAAAGGCCTTTGAAGTTTGTTAGTAGGAAAAAATGTGCATCTAACAATTTCAAAGGTTCTTCCAAAAACTAATGCATTTAAATTTATTGGCCACTAGAGAGCTTTAGAATTATCAAATTTTGATACAATAGCTTATAGAGCTACTTGTTTGAAAGATGCTATAAAATTCAAAAAATTTTCAATGGTGATATAATAAAGGGGGGGAAGTATTAAAGTGCTTGGAGTAGATATACATAAATAATGTACAAAAATAAATGAGCATTTGGAAAGAAGTTGTTCATACTAGAAGCCTAGCCAAACTAAAGACTCTAGCCTTACAAAAATGTTTATGCATAATAAAGATCTTCTCCAATAGCATAGTTGTAGCACTTAGTGAACTTAAGGAGTTAGAAGTTCAATAATTTTCTAAAACTAAAAAGATAATGATGGCATCTAAAAATAAGGATTTGCAACCTAATGCTTTGCCAAATCTAAAGACAATAGTACTTGTTGATCTTTCGACTATAAGAAGCCTTAAAGAACAAGAGTCATTATGAATTATGTAATGACTCCACTTTACTCCAAAACAAAAATACAAAAGAATACTGGAATAAATGAATAAAAGCCAATACAAGATGGCTATGTTGTTGGGCCAAGGCTATATATACAGGTACAAGGCTTGGGTCCAATAAATAATTACTATGTCTAACTAAGTAATATATTTTCTCAACATCCCCTTCAAGCTAGTATTCTATGCAAGTTTAACATTCCTAACTTGCCAAGGAGAAAATAATATTGAATGCTCAATACTTTAATCAAAAGGTCTATAGTTTGCTACTTAGAAAAGACATAAGTTGTAATGATTATATCTTATGCGATCTTCTCTTATATCAAATGACAGTCAACTTCAATATGTTTACTCTTTTCATTTATAACAAGATTAGTAATAATCTTCACAATTGATGCATTATCTCTTAAAAAAGCAATTGATCTCATGGACTTGAACTATAAGTCATCCGATAATCCTAACAACCAAATAATCTTATATAAAGTAGAGGTCAAGGATCAAAACTCTACTTCTTCAACCTAGAGATAATACCTTGTCTCTTGCATTTTCAAAAAATTAAGTCTCATCAACTATGCTAAGGAGCTAGATGTCTCTTCTAAAACCCCAAAGGTAAATGTAATGTGTTTTAAAAATTTCTATAAATTCACTACTTATTCTCTTTTTGAAAAGTTAAAAACACATTATTTACCTATCAGAAAAAATTCCACCAGAAATTTCCTTGTAATGTGATAATTGATGTTCATTTTGATGTTTGACATAAAAGACTAGAGGGAACATCTCTTATGTGAAGCCACGAACAAGGTGGAGCGGGCGAGTGTAAGAGGCTCCTTGGTGTTAGGTTGTTATTTTGCTGGGACGTGTTGGTTTTTTTTTTTTTTTTTTTTTTTTTTTTTTTTTGGGTGTTTGGGTTTATGTTATCGTTGTTATTGGATTATGTGCTTTGGGTGTCCTTGTTACCGCTTGGAACAGCTACTTTGTAGTTTTCGTCTCAGTCCAGAATGAACAATATCGTGTATTTAGACGCAACTCTTTCTCTCCGGAGACGCCGCCTGCGTTTTCCGGTAAATTTATTTGTTTCCATTTGTTTCACCATCAGTAAGTCGCGCAAGCACCTCCAATCACTCCCTGGGGATGCTTTCTGTGTACAAAGGTCCCAAAACTAGATCTCAAACCGCTGCTGCTGCCGCTGCCGCTGCTGGCTTGCAAGCACTGCTGTTATACAATAGAAAAGAATGTGATATATGTCTTCCCAACAATTATTTCTTTTGATGCAATGATATCACATAAAGATCTTAAGACAAGGTATCAAAGCAATGAGGATCTTTGGGCTTGGGAGACGTACAAAGTGGCCAATAAACCTACGGACTATTGTTGTAGGATAAAAAAGAAGAGGACATGCAGCTCACTAATTGCAACTGCTTTTGATTTAATGAGAACGCTTGAGAGACCAAAAAGTCACATCATTCAAGCCCTTCTAAACACCATCCTCTATTCGTTTATTATACTCACCTCCAACAGTCATCTGCTACACCGATTTGTGAACTTGAAACCCAATCTACCTGGACTAGCCGACTCATCCAATGCTCCACCTGTGAAACAATCAATATGTCTTGTCCTTCCTCTCCTGTGTCATCTATGCAAACTCCATAGTCCATCACTTCAAAACTCAAGGTTTTCTTTCTTTCTAGGCACTCTTGCCATGCGATGTATTAGAAGTCACAAACCAACGCGGCTATTAGTTCAACATGTGCAATATTTATATTTTTACCTACCTTTTCTTCAAACATCCCATATGCATCATCTTCATACTAACATTTCAACTTAATCTACTCTTCAGTTTCCATATCAAAACAAATGTCATGATATCTTGTTGCCAGTGCCACTTTTCTATCTTTTTGGTTGTCAGGGATTCCTATAACATGTAGATCGAGAAGGTCCCAAACTTCATTTAAAAGTAGATGATGCCCTTTGAATTCCAATCCATTAGTTGTTCGCCTACAAATTTCATTTGCAGTCCACATTTAACTTTGTCTTTGTGTGATTGTGTAAGAAAAGGGAAGAGAAACCACACCTGTATTCTTCTGGAGTCTTCATTCAGAAGCATGACAATTTTTTTTCACAAAAAGTTGTTTCAAAGTAACAAACATCACAAATTTTAAATCTTCCAGAAATTCCATATATGTATCTAATGGATGAACAAAACTATGAATTCAGCAGAAGGAATAACATCTAAAGAATATCATTTGCAAAAATATATATTAACTTGCAACATGTCTTCCGTCTGTGGTTGCAGCAATGTGTTTCTCACAACCTTAATTCTTCTGGGAATTATTATACATGTGTAATTTCTGTTTCACCATAAAGGTGCTGTCTCTCACTTCATTATTAACATTGCACGAAGTTCTGTTAAGTTCTCTCCGCAGTTTCTTTCCTAAGAGCTTGTAGTCTTTCCTTCAATTTCTTACTCTGCTCAAAGTTTGCTTTCCGTTTCAGAGCTTTCTATCCAGGTTTTTGAAGATCGTGTTATGCCAATAATAAGATAAACACCCCAACCAGAGACGCATAAAATCAGAAAATGAGAACTCACCTCCTCCCTGAAACAACGATCAAGCTTCATTTTGAGATTTGTGCATTCACCGAAGAATTTCCCAATAGGATGATTTATATGACACTTCTGGAACTCCTCAATGATCTGCAAAAAATAAGATAGAATAGTCAAACCAAAAACCCATTCACCACTTCCAACATAAGATGTTTCCACTGAAACAGACATAAGAATCAAAGTTATGACTTGACATTTATGACTTTTTAAGCAAAACACAGTTTACTTTACATGGCTGGCCGTAAAACTATTCCAATTTCTCTTGCTCATAGATGATGATATGGTTACATGCCAAAATCAGAGGACCATATAGCTCATTATAAGAACAAAGCAAGTGAATAACCATATTCTGTAAACTCAAAGCTATCCATTTGAGGCCAGGACCCTGCAGTTTAAAAAAAAATGTGGAAAATAAATCAAGAATAAAGCAAGAACATGGGGATGGACTCACTTCAGCACACATCGGGTGCTTGTGTAGTGTCAAAGGAGGATGCATTTCCTTTTTTTTATTTTATTATTTCTTTCCTCTTTATTTACAAAATCACTTCAACCTGTAGCCCCCTGCAACAACCGCCAGAACAACGTTATACCCTTCATATGCAGCTTTTCTAACGCAAAATCAAAGAGTGCACAGCTACAAGTAAACAAATTACAGGGAAAACAATCATACCATCAGCAACATGCAAAGTGCATGTTTATAATGCTTGCCAGTAGGTAAATACTTAAGAGACTAATCAATTACAGATGGTCTATATGGGATAATCAAAGACTGATCGGTTAGTTTGCCTTGACTCATACAATCTACGCTTGAGATTACACTGCTTGCCAGTACGTAAATACTTCTACGCATCGGAAACCCAAAAAATTGAAAGAATAGACAATAGCCCATATGAAGATAAAGCGATACGTGATTATCCCAAACAACCAAAGCATTTGTTCATCTAATCTAATGAAGATTCCACTATAATCGCATCCAGTAAACGGTCGGTTAGCTTCCAAAGAATAAGAAGAATGAAGACCAATCCCATGACAGCATCGAAACGCACCGTTCTGTAGGTAGCTGCCGTTGCCACGCTCTCCTCTTCCTCCCGATCATCAACTCGGTGGATCTAGGGCTGCCCGCAGAGACAGAACAGTTGTGGTCTCGGGGTTTTCAGATGTCCAGTGGATTTCAGAAAATGCAGCCCCAGGCCCAAGCCTCCCCTTCCATTCTTTCTTCTTCTTTTTTTCCTCCTACTTTTCAACTCGGATATATTATATGTAAAAATAAAAGCTAAAGGTCATGATAATGGGCAATCATTATTTTTCTAAAAGGGATTTTGGAAACATAGGATATCTATTGGATAATAAAGTCTCAGATGGGAAATAAAAATACGTATGATGTTTCTTATAAATTTGGACAATTCTTCTCTTGAAATAATGTCTTTTAAGAAGAGATAAACTTAAGCCTTCAAAATGGTATCAAAGCTAATATTTTTACCATGTTCCATTTAATCCTACAAATGGATCAATCTTTGGTCAACAAAAAATCTAGCTTAAACTATATGAAATATTGGACAAAGTTTCATATAGAAGAGGAAAGTACTTATAATGTGCCTTCTAAGCTTGAACAATCTTACTTTTTAACAAAGCCTTTTGAGAAAAGATAAACCTACAAATCACTGAACGACTAATATGTTAACCAATAGTTAATTATTATTACTTATACTATTAATTACACTTAGATGGCAATTTGGTCTAAAAGATAATAATATTGAACTAGAAAATTTTAGAACTCAAGTAAGCAACCAACCATCACTAAATTTTATCTTTTTTTTTTTTTTTCACTTTGCTCAAAAATATCTAAGTAATAACAGATATATTCTCATCATTTTGTTAGGTGTGACAATATCACATGTACCTAAGCCCATGAAATTAATTTGCTATTGAATTCGACCTTTTTTTTCCTCAATGGAATGGTAGAATTAATGAAAACATTAGCTGCAAAGATAAATAAACAAAGTAATGCTGAAACAAAAAAGAAAAAAGAAAAAACACAAGTACGTTTCTATGGTATTCTAATTGCTGAAATAAACTAATCTTTATGATCACAAACACAGCGACATATATACAAAGAAAAAGTGCTTCCTATACATTTTACACAGAATGGAAACCTTGGGAAACGAATATTTGCACTCACCAAAACTACCAAAATGTCATGCAAAGGAGCTTTCCTCACAAAATTTTGCTCTCTTTCGCCAAATATTGGCGTGATACCCTCCATTTCTATGACAATTCAAGACTCTGCTAGCTATTTATGGTGCAGTCCCGAGTTAAAGGCCCCTATGAATGGAGGAAACATCTCTCATTCCTTGCAACGAGACTGGCTGCTCTCTTACGCGAGATAAAAGGATAGAAACTTGCTCTATCGCAATATCTAGCCTCTCTTTGGACTTTGTGGACTCTGTTACCAGGGATGAGAGCATACTTTGCAAAAACTGTATTCTTTCAGCATGGTCACTTGGAGCACTCTGAAGCAGCTTTGCAGAGGGTGTGCTGTTCCGGCGCCATCGGATGGGAAGATACCTATCGGGGATCTGGAAGCAATTTTTCGTTGAAAGAACTCGGTGGGCATGCCGACAGAAAATTCCGTAGAACTCACAATAACGGCAGCTGCAACTTATGATGCCATCCCGAGGAACCCTGAAAACTTTCCGGCTTCCCTCAACTTTTGTGTGGTGTCTGACAAGGAAACCATCATCCATCTGAAATGGTGCGTAGTGGGCCGCCAGAACAAGTTGTTCTTGTAGTTTAGAGAAGACAAAAGGAGTTAGCATTGAGGCAGCATGGGATTCCATTGGCGCTCCAGTTTTCAGGCAAATATTTTGGAGATTCTGTTGCATTGTTTGTTGTTCTCCAGCTTGATCTTTGAAATCCACAGCAACCGCTACTTGCTAGGGAAATTACGTGTAAATAATGGGAAGAAGTCCTATTCGACTCAAAAAGGCCTTGATACCTACCAATTGATCTATACAATAATTAGGTGCTATCCTAACAGTTGTGACAGGCTTAATCAATCTGAACCAGAATTGAGTTCTAAATTCAACAGATAAAGATCAGAAAGGGGAGTAAACCATCTAGAACAATTCCAAATAATAAAAACAGGCAAGAAATTAGACAGCATCCCAAGCTGTCATTTGTCAGTTCGATAAGCTTCATTTGCATTACCTTCCGTTGCCTCTTCCAATCAGGATAGTTAAAGTTCCAGCAAAAAAACTCCTCCAGTGTCTTAATCGCTTTTTTTTTTTTGCTTTATACAACTAAAAGCCTTTTTTTAGAAGGAAAATGTGATTAACATCAAGAAATTAACGTTTTCATGTGATTAACATGTATCAGTTCAATGAATTGTTAGGCCAAATTCAGATTAACAAGTCTTCCAAGATACATGGCAAAAGTATGTTTCTCTTTTGCTTTTAATACGAATTCTACAGTTGACATTAACAAGAAGATTAACAACCCAAAAACTAAAAGAGAAAAGGCCAAAGCACTCAATTGGATTTTAGCCAACAGCTTATCATTAGTCTTCGTAAGCATATGTTTCACCTTCTTCTTCATTTGTGTCGAATTCATTTATAATAGCCTCATTACATTCTCCCACAAGAGCATTCTAGCTTCTCCATGTTTTTGATCCCGAATTCTTATAGGTTCTTCACAGTTGCTTGCCGTTCCAAGAAAAATGTAGTTAAATATTGGACTAGCTCTTAATTTCTTCAAGTATTGCCACACCATTTATGTATTTCAAACATTTCTTCGTCGATCTAACTCAAAATAGACATAATGGCCAACAGTAAATCTAAGATGTGACAATGATGGAAGTATCAAATAATTTGATAGCAATTGGCTCACAAACTCCTCCCTTGGAAAATAAAATTTAGGGCTGTCCAAACTCTTCAAGGAACATATTTCAATCATAATGGTTTCCACACATGCAATCCATCATTTGTCATTTGGATTCATACAATTACTTAACTCCTCTAATTGAAACAGTAGAGCAAACCTAAATCCTCTAGTTTTGATGTGACGAGTGAATTACTAGAGATGGTAACTAATCCGGACATGTAATGGGGTAAAATCATCTTCAATTCGAGAGAAAGTAAAAAACGTTATTGTCAGCTAAAATTTCAGAACCCACCAACATTTCGACAGAGGGGTAGCCTTCAACTACAAGCTCTTCTAATTTATAAAGGTTACAAAGTAAAGCTTTTCCCAAAATAGTGGCCAACTGGGGACGTGCACAATGTCAAGGACTTAAGAAGAGAGAAGCATTTTGGTTCCATTGGCCCTCTCCATATCCTCTTAAGATTTTTCACATAATAGATGTGCAGGTATTCAAGTGACTCAAAAACCATTCTATTAGCACCACGTGTCACTGCCATTATCTTCCTCCTGAGTCTCTTTTTCATCTTCTTCATAGCCATGAGAATCATCAACTTCGTGATGACCATATTCATCATCTTCTTGGTATCCATTTGAATACGAAGAGATTGAGGATCATTCACGTAAACAATCAAATAATGACTTCAATTTTCACTAATGAATCGGTAACAAATAAACAATTAATAAATTTACAACAAAAATATCCCTTATGCCATATGGTCTACTGCACGTCAGTTATTACCCATCAGTTCTACTTTCGCTGCAGCATGGGGACGTCAGATGCTCAAGCCTACTTTGGCTCACTTGGGCTGCAGCAGTGGGGCGCAGGCACAAGTAGGGCAGTCTACAAAGCTTTTTCGTCCTTCGGAAACAAATGGGTCAGAAAAAAATAATATAATGAAGAGGACAAAGGCACGGCACTGTTGATGCAGAGACGCTTGACGGTCAAACGTAACCTTTTTTTTAACCCAAATAAGCCTTCAGGCAGCATATGAGACCTGAATAAGCACGCGGAAAGTGTAAGGAGAGGGAAGTGCGTGTTTCAGAAGCAAGACCAGTAAGCAGGAATAATACGGTGGCCTAGTCAGGGAAGGCAATAAGTATGGGATGTCGTCTTGTTTTAGTTTTGAAATCAAAACTTGTATTGTTCATGAACTATTTATACAACAAACTTGTATAGTTAACTAGTTTTATATTTATATCCACTTTAAATGTATTACTTCTATATTAAATCATGTACAAACAATGGACAAATATTGCCAAGATGATAGGGTTAGTAAGATATTTTGTTTTTTTTTTACTATTTTTATAACGTATTGTTTCATTGTCTAGTACTAACAAAACCAAGCATGAAATCTTTCAATTTGTGAATGTTTACATTCTAAGGTACCATATATCTAGTCAAAAAATTTTAAGTTTGAATAGGAACTTATCTATCCCAAGCCCAAAGCAAGATACAACTATTTAAATTTTGTTCATATTAGTAAGCCACCTAGATTGTGGTCCATATCATATAAATAATGAAAAAATGGCAATCATATGCGAGATAAAGGAAAAAGGAAATCCCAAGCAGCACGATGTACCTTGTTTTGTTGGCATATGACTTGCTTTACAAATAGTTGTATGAAAGAAAAGAAAATCCTACTGAGATTGGTTGGCATTTCAGACCAATTCTTTAGATCATTATTTCTAAAGCTGCTTAGTGTTTGCTTTCAACTCTCAATACCAAGGAAAAGTGATGTATGAAGAGTTCGTCTACAGAACTCATGACGTACATGTTGGAGCAACCCAATAATGAATATTGACGGTTCTTTCACTTTTCTTTAGCCTGAGTAAACTCGTCATGGTTAAATCGATCAAATTAGTACTTCCAATGACCTGAGTTTGCATTAGATTGTCCTTTCTTTGAACCAGACAATTAATGCTTGAAGGTAGAAGAAGGCATAGCATATACCAAATATTCTAGCTAAATCCAAACTCCACATTTGAAAAATTCACAAGTTCAGCACCAAAATGGGGTTTCCACGTTTAACAAAATTTGGTTTTAATTGATGGAGATGTCAAATAACTTTTGTAGCATTTGCTTGTTTGAATTGCAAATGACCTGACAGGGCCACAAGAATTCGAGGCAAGCAATGATTATGTGGTGGTGTGAGAAAACCGCGGCGCCTTCTCTACAGGCAGCGGTTTCTCAAACGCAGTACTCTTCAGCGTTGGATTGTTTGTACGAAAGAACAACCGCCATTCTTTTTACGTACAGGGATAAGAACGGGACCAGTTTGAAGGAGTCTCAGAAGATCTTAGATGTTCCGAAAACAGTACGAAAAGATCCTAATTTTGTGATCCTTTTATTGGCTTGCTCCAACATACAAGTGAAGACCCTGCAGCCCCGACGCCGGTTCCTCTCCCTCCTCTTTTTTCTTGCACAAACCCGATTTTCTACACCAAAAATCTAAAGCCCTCAGCCTGTTCACCCCGCATGCGTGTTCGTTGAAAGCTACACCGCCAAAAGTGAGGCTGCGCGTTAAGTTTTAAAGGGAATTATGGCCTTCTGGCCGTTATTAATGACCATGGAGAGGCTTTAGTAACATTGGAAAGCAGGTGAAATGTGACGGGAAAACTGGTTTCTTTCCCATAATCTTGCCTTCTCTATCGCTAGACTAGGTAGAAGCTTATTTTACTTGTATCCAAAACGCGCTTCATGGTATCACTCTCTGATAGTGGAAGACGAACCCAACAGTAGGTAAGAACTGAATTTTTCAAAATAAATTTAATTGTTGTTTGCGAATAAAGTTTAGGGGTTTACATTCCATTTTTGGTTCATAACATCGCGGCTGTCGAACAAAGAATGGTGGAAATGGTTTTTGGATCTATTGCTCGGCCGATTTAGCACATGCATCTCGGTTATGTGTTTG
Source organism: Casuarina glauca (assembly GCA_028551395.1). Classification (NCBI taxonomy): domain Eukaryota; kingdom Viridiplantae; phylum Streptophyta; class Magnoliopsida; order Fagales; family Casuarinaceae; genus Casuarina; species Casuarina glauca. Next base: position 29,869,256 of record CM052351.1, on the reverse strand, counting down.
AATCTGCTTCTCTCATCTGCTTCTAATCCTAGATCTTCACCTTGTTAGTGTTAGTCCCTCTTTTGTATATCCTCGATGAATGCTAAAACGTGCAACTTTTGGGAGCAGGTGCTGGGTTTAGTTCTCAATACTAGAGATGGGAGGAGGGTTTATAGTGCTACATCTGGTCAGACCATGTCTCTCATTTCTGCTGGAAGTTCAGGGGTGCTGACTGGAAGGTTCCTGTCAGAGAGGTCATATATACGGTCATTTCCCTTTTTATCGATCCTTCTAGTGTAAGAAAGCAGAAAGGGGTTTCGCACAAGCTTCGGCTAGACATAGCGAAGATCCTGCGCTTGACGAAGAATAGAGGGGATTGTGGAATACTGCTTTGCAAGAATTGGATAATCTCTCCGAATGGCACCTACGTGATAGGTATTCTCTGGTCTCCTCTTCTTTCATTATGCCCATGGATGAGTTTAAAACTCCTCCAAAACAATCAATTAGACTTTGTTCTAAATTCATACCACCATTGCGGTTTGCTAAACCAAGCTTACTCAACTTTCCCATGGCTTAGCATAAGAAGTTTTACTTACATTTCAGGTCAATAGTAATGAGCAATTTCAGTTTTTCTAGACTTTGTTTCTTAATTGTTATTTCTTTTAAAGGTACCAAGCAACAGCTGTCAAAGATATTTGCACACTGTTAAAAGTGATTTCTTTTCTTTGTAGAAGATCAGTGGATGTTCTAATAGACATGGGTGGGATAGGTGGAATTGGAAAGATAAGGTAATTGTTTTATTGCTTGTCTTAGAGAATAGACTAAAACCATGGTTCTTTTATCTTAAAGATAGCAATGGCACTTAAGACTTGAAATCCATAACTATGGCACCTAATGTGATATCTAAAGGAGATTGAATTTGGTTATAAGTAGTGTGGCCAGTTTTAATTGTATCTTGTTCACCAATCGGTAAATTCCTCTTTTGTAAATTTTCTTTAGATTTATGCTGTTAGTGGTCCTTTCTATACGCATTTTATAATATCTTTCAACAAAAGGCTTAAAGAACTTAAAAATGCAAAGTTAATATTATTGGCTAAAGAACTTAAATAAATTTGGCAAAGGAGTAGGGGGAGTGTTTTAATGTTTATCGACATACAAATTAGGATACGACGTAATCTAAAAATCAAAACTTTAGATGTTGGTCCAATCACATATTTTAATATTTTTTTTTCTCAAAGTGGATTAACACTCACATGTGAAAACCCGTAATGTGTTAGCATTCAACAACACTTTTGGACGGCAGGAAGTCATGCTCAATTAACATTGATTGGCTGAGACTACAGCTCCTAACATTTTTTCTATCGGTACATCAATTTTGGAAAACCAGGAACTGCACCAAAGAGGTATCAGATCACCGTAACTGTGGCATCAAAGGTGCTTTCAGACGGAGGGTGAATTTGGATTCAACGACTGTTACCATTACTGCATTATGTCTGACTTGGGAAGGGGTAAATTCTTCTTTCTTCTTTCCTTTACATTTAATGCGTCTGATAATGTCCTTTCAACATGTGTTTTGCAATATCTTCCAATGGAAAGCTCAGAAGAATTTTAGAATGCAAGAGTTAATGCTGCTGGATGAAAAAGACTCGAACGAGGAAAGAAATATCTTTTTGGTACTTCTACCGTGCATGTATGCATAAGAATTTTAGGTTGTATTGCACTCACTGTCGCTAAGGTTACAGTTTACCGAATGATATGCTTTACATTTCCTAAATCCTCATATTTTACAGTTTACCAATGATATACTCTTCTCATTTTGGCTTTACATTTCTTATTTTGTTGAATTTTAAATCTAAGCAATATGCATGGAATTAGATTATCATGTTTTAAATAAATAATTCATTCATCTCAAAAATTGGAGCTCTTTGAGGTTATTTGTGCTTGTACTTCCCCTCGGCTCATAGTATTCTTTGTTTTCGTTTCCTTTCTTCTCCACTACCTGAACACCAGAAGTTCTGCTCCACCTTTTTCCGGGGAAGTGAGTTATCATTTAAAAAAAAGGAGAGCTATAAAAGCTCGCTTTCTAGCAAAAGTAAGGTATCGTGTGGGGTCGAATAAAATATAGATATCAATAGAATGCCTAACAGGCTACTGCACGGGCAACATTGGCGGCACGCCCGAAAGTTAAATCACAAATGTGTAACTCTCTAAGGTGATTTGCTCAAGATTGAGACCTTCTTTTTCAGCGAGTAGGATTACTATTAGAAAGTTAAATCCTATCTCAAAAGTTAACTTAAGAAAATATTTCTTTATGTATAAATCACTCTACAAGCTCATGTTTTAATAATGTGAGACAATTTCATATTAATATTTAATAATTACACTTGCTTCATCAACCATGGTGTCTTGGGAGTTTAGATGTCTAAGTTTGAGTAATTTGTTTATAGTACTAAGACAAATAGTGGATGCTATTGTTAAGTTTTTTCTTTGGTGGTGTTGTTGCCTAAAATATCCTTATTTATATGGTTATGAATTTATTGTTCAGATTTAGTCTTTCTCGATATGTCTTTGCTAGAGAAAAGGCAGATCACGTAAAGATTAAGAAAGTGCTCCAAAGAATGGCCCATAAAATATCATCAGAAAACAGCGACTTTAAAGTTTTGGTTAGAACTTCCAAGGAGCAACAAGATCCCTTGGGAATAAAGAAAGGCAAGAGGTAAGTCAAATTTCCTTGATAGATTATGAGTTACATGCTTTACCAAAAAGGCCAAATTGCAAGAATCTTTCATCATTGCTATTACAGAAAAATCAGGATCTACAATTAATTCCTTATTCATTCTTAGATACATGGAAAAGTTAAGAGTCCTAAACTTGGAGAACACTGGAATTAGGTCACTTGCACCATCTATATCTTCCTAAATGGGTCTCAAAGCACTTTATCTATCTTCTTGTAACAATTTTGAGGAACCCTCAATTAATGGAAATGAGCTTCCTTATCTTGAGATACTTGACATTAGACATACCAAGATCATTCATTTGCCAACTAAAGTTAGACATTTGAATCAATTGAAGTCTTTATGTGTTTCATTAAGTTCTATGGAATTCCTTCAAGATGTCTCATCACTTTCTTTATTGGAAGAACTAAGAGTGGATATAGTTCTAGATGGGCCAGGAGTGGAGGAGTTTATATAAGCTATTATTGAGGGGTGGCTGATTTGCAAAACTTGGCTTTACTTTTGATTTGTTTTGCTACAACAAATTAGCTTAAGGTTTATACGCCAAAGAGTCATTCATGGGAAGAATCTTATTTCACATTCCATCATTTTATTGATCATTATGACTCAATCAATTATTAAAGTATAAGGTGCTTGAAGGTTATGAATGGGAGTGATTCGTATCCTAAAATTTCAAAGGTTCTTGCAAAAATTGAAGCATTTGAATTGATTGACTGTAGACAAGTTTTAGAACTATCAAATTTTGATGTTAGCTGCTTGCAAGGTTGTTTGATTAAAAGTTGTAGGGAAATTAAAACAATTGTTGATGGCAAAAAGGTAGGAAGAAGTGTCTTAGAATGCTTAGAGAAGATGTGCATAAATAAAGTACCGAAATTAGCAAGCATTTGAAAAGAAGTTGTTCATGCTGGAAGCCTAGCCCAACTAATGAGTTTATCCTTATGCAATTGTCCAAGTCTAAAGATCCTTTCTAATGGCATGATTGCGGAACTTTCTAACCTTTAAATTTTAAAGGTTAATGAATGTTTTGAAGTTGAAGAGATAATTATAGAATTCAAAAACCAAGGGCTAGAACTGATGTGCTACGAAGTTTAAAGGAACTTATGTCATGATCTTAGTGGATCTGTGCGACACCTTGGTCTCAATAGAGATTTAGGTCAAGTTGGTTAGTCCCGAGACGACTCATTAGGAACTTAGTAATTTAAAATTGCACATAAACAACATATCAAAATGTACATTTTTATTGAACTAGAAAATCAATCAAGTTAGAAGCAACTAGAGCATGATTCCCTATATCCAACAGGGTCACATTTTATACAAGGGTTGGATTACATTTACAATGTAACGGAATACAAGTAATAAAGTTTACAACTACAAATCATGGACACCACCCAGAGGGGCAACCCAATACAAGGAAACTAGGTAGGTTGACGTAGTTTGAGCCTCCCAATTTGTTCCACGGGCAGGCCATGTCCTAGGTTGCCCAGTCCATTAGGTAGGTAGGTTGTGTCCTTGGCTGTCTGGTCCCTCAGCCCGTACTGCTAGTTTAGGACATTCTCCCCCACCCAATTGAGCAACGTCCTTAATGTTGCGAGTCAATAGGAGTCAAATTCATTGAACACAATCCATTGGCTCATATGAGACCATAGAAGCCTAACTTGTACTTGGTTGGCCAGCCTTTATCTTCACAGCACTCTTGGTGTAGACTCCTTAATCCATCCAAGGCCTTTTTCAGTGTACTAGTCCGTCCCACCTCTGCATAACACTTTAGTAGGGCTTTCTAACCTGTTAAAGATCTTTTCTGGCTCATGCTTATGTCGGTGATGCTTATGTTGCTTCTAGGTAGTTGTCGATGAGATTTTTCAACTACCATAGATCATCTTCAAACTCCCATGTCGCTTCCTTAATTGGTAGGCCTTTCCACTTGATAAGGAACTATCATCGCAAAGGGATTCTCTTCTTATGGAAGATGCAATAATCTAAGATTTCCTTAATGTCCCTTTCAAAGGACTCCAGCATCACCGGGGGAGCCTGCTTCAACTGACTCCGTTCTGCCTCCACCTTGTTGGCGTGGAAGGGCTTTAACATGCTCATATGGAAGACTAGATAGATCCTAGGGTTGGTTGGGAGGTCTAACCTATAGGCCACCTTGCCAATCTTCCTCATGATCTTGAACAACCTTGCATATTTTTGAATCAAACCCTCGTGAAGGGATCGATAAGACTTATACTAATAAGGGAGAAATTTTACCAAAACTTGGTCCTCAATGTTGTAAACAGTTGGTTTGCACTTCTTGTTAGCCTACTTTTTCATCCTCTTAACAGCCTTATTCAAGTAGGATTTAGCTACATTTGAGTTTCTTTTCCATGATCTCATCATTTCGTGGGCACCATGACATTGCCCCGATGGCCTTGTCTCTTGAGTCGAAGGAGTCAACAATTATTGCCCCATCACCAACTCAAAGGGGTTTTTGTTCGTTGACTTGCTTCTCTAGAAGTTGTAGGAGAATTGGGCTACATCTATCAACTTCACCCAATTCCTCTAGTTCTCGCTAACAAAATGTCATAGGTACAATTCCACAAGGTTGCTCACCCTCTTTGCCTATTCATCTGTCAAAGGATGGAAGCTTGTAGAGAATCGAAGTTCTAAGCCCAATAAGCCGAACAATTCTCACCATAGTTGGTTGGTGAACCGTGGGTCTTAGTCACTCACAATGTTTTATGGCAATGCCTAATGTTTCACAATGAGCTTAAAGAAGAGGCAAGCTATGACTTTTGCTGTACACTCCACTAAAACCAATATGAAATTCCTGTACTTTGAAAAATAGTCCACTACTACCAAAATCGAGCTATACCCATCGACCTTTGGCAACACTGTGATGAAATCCATTGAGATGCTCTCCCATGGTCGGCTTGGTATCAACAAAGGCTCCAATAATCCCCTAGGAGCTTTCCTCTTTGGCTTGTCCTGTTGGCAAATAAGGTAAGTCTTCACAAATAATTTGATTTGGTCATGCATGTCAGGCCAATAGTATAAGGCTTCAATAAGAGTCCTCATCCTCTATTGTCTATGATGCATTGTCCACTTACTATCATGGTACTCACCAATGAGCCTGTAATGGAGATTTTGCCACTTAAGCACATATAAGCGCTTACCCTTAACGTAGAGTAATCCATCTTCCAATTAGAATTATTTTGTTTTGCCATCTTAAATGAGTTGCACCCACGACCTTGCCACGGGGTTGTGAGCCATTCTCTCCTTAATGAGTGGTAGCGTTTCTCCCACTACTATGCTCATGGTAGCAAGCTTGGTCTTTTGGCTTAGGGCGTCAGCCACCACATTGCTCCTCCTGGGTTTGTATTCCATCGTATAGTCAAACTTAATCAGAAAGTCTTGCATTTTGCCTACTTTAGGGACAATTTCTTCTGAGTCTAAAAGAAGCTAGTTGCCACATTATTTGTTTGAATCAAGAATTGTGAACTCAACAGATAGTGGTGCCATGTCCTTAGACAATGACCTATCGCCATCATTTCTTTCTCCTGCACCATATATCTACGCTTTACCTCATTTAGCTTCTAGCTTTCAAATGCAATAGGATGCCCCTCTTGCATAAGTACACCTCCATTAGCAAAATCAAAAGCATTGAAGTGCACTTCAAATTGTTTAGAGAAGTTTGGTAGTACCAACACTAGTTCCTTTGTCATTGCAACTTTCAAATCTTTGAAAGGTTGCTGAAATGTCTTTGTCCAATCGCAAGGATTAAACTTCTTTAGTAATTCCATCAAAGGTGTAGCCCTCACCAAGAACCCTACAATAAAGCACCGATAATAATTTATTAAGTCTAAAAAAGATCTCAACTCTGTAACTTTAGAAAGAGCTTCCCAATCCTAGATGGCTTTAACCTTTGTAGAGTCCATATGGAGAGTTCTTTGTCTGATCACATGGCCCAAGAAATGCACTTCTTCTTGGGTGAAAGAACACTTTTCCCTTTTTAAATTAAGCTTGTTCTTGCATAGCACCTCAAACAAGACCTTTAGGTACTCTACATGCTCTTTAAGGATGTTGTTGTATATAACAATGTCGTCCAAGTAGACGACCATGAACTTGTCCAAATAGGGATGGAGCAAGTTATTCATCATAGTGCAAAATGTAGTTGGCGTATTGATTAGCCCAAATGGCATGACCAACCACTTGAAGGAACCATATTGGGTCACGCAAGTGGTCTTTGACTTATCTCCTATTGTAATTCAAACTTGGTGGTAGCTCGATCGCAAATCCACCTTTGTGAAGTAACAAGCATGGCCTAGCCAATCAAATAAATCTCCTATCAGAAGGATAAGATACTTATTTTTCACGGTCAACTTATTTAGTGCCTGATAGTCGATGCAGAGTCGCATGGACCCATCTTTCTTTGACTAAAACAGAATTGGTACATTGTATGGGGGCTTTTGTTGGTCAAATGTAACCCGTGTCAAGTAAGGACTTTAGTTGTTTCCTAAGCTTTTCTAGTTCAGGTGGGGACATCCTGTAAGGAGCCTTTACTAGTGGCTTTGCCCCCTATTCTAATTTAATCACATGATAAACTTCTCACTTAAGGGGCAATTGCTTTGGCAATTTTGGGGGCAATGACTTTAGGGAGATTGTCCTCCATTACAATCTCTATTTCCTTCAATATGGCCAAAGGTCTCTTCACCCTTCTGCATGCCCTTTTTCAATTGCATGGTGGAAAGGCTTTTTTATGTTGAACCCATGACCTAGGTTGGAACCATGCACAACATATCACCCTAAAAAATGCACAGGCAACTGTGTGTGGGGTAGGAGAAGGCATTGACCTCACAGAGAAAGTCCAACCCGAGGACTAGTTTATAGTCGTCCATGGCCACCATGGTCAGATCTATTTTTCTTTCCATTTACCCATGTGCAAATCCATTCTTCAAACTCTCCCAACCACTGGCCAAGAAGTGTTGTTCACCATCTTCATTGACAGACCTAACTTCTTAGCATCTCCCGGTGTAACAAAGTTATTGGTTGCATCTGAGTTGACCATGGCCTTAATGTGCTTGTTGTTGATAGCACATTCCACGTATATCAAAGACCTTATAGTAGACTTTGAGGCCTCGCCCTTTATCAAAGTAAACGCTTAAAGGGCCTTTGTGTACCCCTCCTCTACCAGAGTTTCTACTGAGGCTACTTCTTGCTCCATTGTGTTCATTAATCCCTTTTTTGGGCAATTTTTCATAAAATAAGGCCTCTTACAAATGAAGTAGGAGATGTTTCCTTTTCTCGCCCCACCATTATGGCTAGACATGAGTCTATTTCTACTGTTTTGGTTGAATGGGGGACAGTTCCCCCCATCTCTTGTTGAATTCTCACTTCGGGGTGGTGGCCTCGCACTTACCACCTTTGTGCATCTCTGATCCTGTAGAGACTTGATGATTAAGATCGCCTGGTTTAACTTGCATACATCTATTTTCTCCACTTTGTCTTTAACCCACTTTTGAAGCTCACTCGTGAAGAAGAATAAGAGAGTCTCCTCTGGTATGTTTTTGAGGTATAAAGTTGCCTTTGTGAAAGATTAGACATAAGCCTGTAGTGTCATAGTGTGTCTTAGGTCATGAAGGGTCTCATGAGCCCTTCGGTTCACATTCATTAGAAGAAATTATTTTTTCAAGGCCTCTTTAAAGGCATTGTAAGTGTTAATCTCTTTTTCGCCGATTTCTACTTCTTGGCACTTTCTTTCCCACCATACATTCGCACTGCCTATAAGGTAATAGGCTGCAATCTTGACCCTGAACTGGTCATCCAAGATGTTAGCCATCTTCAAGTATTGTTCCAGTGCTAGATAAAGTCGTGAACTTTGGTTGCATCTCATTTTCCATTGTAATACTTAGGTTTTAGAACATCACGGTGGGAAGCAACAACAAGGTTAGGTCTTGTCTGTAGTTGAGCTACTACCTCTCTTAATTCTCGGATTGGTTCCACATTGCCCTTCAAATCAAACATTTGTTCCTCAATGTGAGAAATGTACCCTTCAACTAAACTAAGTTTGTCCTCCATGGACACCATCACCTTAGTTTTTCTCTTTAGTGTATTAAGCCAAGCTTTTATAAACCCTATCATCTTGGTTCGTTATTCTAGTGCATTGAGTCTGCTTTCAAGAGACACCCCTTATCTCTCTAAGACTTCTTGCGTTTTGCCTTCTTGTTTAAGTGTTGTGAATCTCCCACACGCTCAAATACTATCTCCCAATCTGTCTCGAGAGAACTTGGCTCCTTGATACCAAATGTCATGATTTTAATGGGTCCATGCAACACCTAGGTTTTAGCAGAGATTTGGGTTAGCCTTATTAGCAACAATGGGACAAGTTGGTCAATCCCGAGATGACTCATTAGGAACTTAGTGATTTAAAGGTGCACACAAACAACATATTTGAATGTATATCTTTATTGAACCAAAGAATCAACTAAGTTACAAATAACTAAAACAAGTTACAAGCAACTAGACTATGATTCCACACATCCAATGAGGTCACATTCTATATAAGGGTTGGATGACATTTACAACGCAGCGGAATACAAGTAATAACATTTATAGGTACAAAACATGGGCACCACCTAGATGGGCGACCCAATACAAGGAAACTAGGTAGGCCAGCCTAGTTCGGGCCGCCCGGTCTATTCCACAGGCAGGGTGCATCCTAGGTTGCCTAGTCCATTAGACAGGCATGTCGCATCCTTGGCTGTCTGGTCCCTTGGCCCATACTGCCAGTTCGATACACTTGTGCTTCATAACCTTCCATAAGTAAATAACATCTAGATTAATGGCTCACTAAATTGATCATCTTTAAAAGGGGTTAAGATATCTATGTGCCTATTACTAAAAAATTTGTCCTTTAACAATAGGAATGCAATGGACTTGGAATGTGTTAAAGTCCAACAATCATGGTGGAATGCATTGGAATGCAAGACAAAGTTGCTAAACACATACTATAGTCAATTTACACCTTCAAGTAGTTGCTTTGGTTTGTATCCTTCTAAAAAATAATCAAGGAATGTTGGTTTAATCAAGTTTGAGTTTGTTAGATCTAAGATGTTTATATTATTTTAATTTTAAGACAACGTATTACAATGTCCACTATTTTAATATGTGATTGTGTAATATTTCAATTGCATGATTATATGTTGAGAGCTTTATTTTAGAGTGCTTGAAATCTTATGAGTATATCTATTCCAAACAATATTAGGCCACTAGTATCCATAGTTATCATAAGTCTTCATTGATAAATTGTACAAATTTCTTTATTCTAATTAGTAGTACATTTTTGCTTCTTTTAATCACTCTTGAGTAGGTAAACTTATCTTTCCTTCTTTTCTTTTTCTTTTTTTGTTATTTTTTTTAAAATAATTAAGTACTTCTCATTTCCTTAGGCTATGGGGGAAACCCTATTCTAAATTGATTATTCCATATATGAAAGCATATGATGTCTTCATGTGTGTAAGCGGGTGGTAGGAATTTTTGCTTCATTGATTTCTTCTTTTAGAGAAAATATAATTCAAGTCTAGAACTAGTATTTATGTTGATATGAAATTGGAAATACTTAAAACTAAATGATTTTATGCTAGGACCTTATTTTAGAGTGTTCGAAATCTTCTCATTCCTTGTGATTGAAAATATCTTGGATTATTAATGCTTTTGCTTGTAAATTTTATAAGTTTTTTCAACCTAGTTAAAGAAGCAGTCTTACTTTACATGATGACTTTTGATGAGCCAAAGCTATGTTTTTAAGTGTTTCAAATTTCATAAGGCTATTTGGAGAAAGCCCAATTCATGTTTAGCTTAGGATGCATTTTAAGCTATTATGCATTATAAGAGTAATGTTTTCATTGTACACAAAAAAATATTTGACATGATCATATGTGTAAGTTGGGTGGGGTTAAAATATTTTCTTCATCAATTTATAGTTTGTAAGATTTAAGATCTTTATTTTTTTCAATTTTAAAACATATGATGCAAATGTGATTGGTGTAATAATATGCAAGTATCTAATTGTATTCTAGAACCTAAATTACAATATTGGAATCTTATGATTGTTTATGATTTATACAATCTTGGATCATTGTGTTAATCTTTAATGATAAGTTCTAAAACTCGTTATCCTAGTTAAGGTCATAGTCTTGCTTAACCAAATAACTTTACAATAGCTAAGTGTACCTTCTTTCTTTAGCATATCTAATTTCATTATGCTATAGGGAAAGTCCTAAGCTAATGATATGTGATGAGTCTAATGCTCTCATTATGTACGTGGTGCTTGAAGTGTTAGGTGACCAAAAAAAACATGATGTTCTCTTTAACATACATTAAATTTAAGCCTAGTTTTTTTCTTGGTGCATGCTCTAGAAGAAAGGGAAGCAAAGGAAAGAAACTACGAAATTCCAAGTGGAAATCAAGGGCTTTTAAAGCAAAAATGATGAAGTTTTGCTGGTACTTTGAAAGCAAACTTTGTTGCTTGTACAAGGAAATTAAACTTTTTTTTAGGTTAGGAAAGTTAATTTGAGTTCATATCATCTACATGACCGTTGTGCCAAAGTTAAGTAACCTCGGGGACTCGTGAAGCTACAAACTATAAGCAAATCAGTATATTTTCATATTGGGTGATTTCTTTTGCCCACTTCAACTAAATTAAGTAGTGCCTCCTTCTATTTGCATTCTTTGTCAAGAGGCTTCATGGTTACATAGTTTCTTCCAATTAATTTTCAAAGAATAATGGTAATCTTTTGTGGAAAGATTTACATAGATGAAGACTAATAACTTTATGGAATTTGAAGAAAATCATCCCTATAAACACAAGTAACGTAGGGTTAGAAAGTATAAGAAAATAAAAAGAATTATTAATTTGTTTCCTACAAATCCAGTTCCTTATTCTCCAACAGTCTTCTATTGGGGGAAGAGGCAACAAACTCATTATCTCAAGGTATTAAGCAATTTGGAAGTTCAATGGTGTATTTAGTATCAGCATATAAGCATAGCAGAGATAGGGCAGTCCATGAATGCGTCAATTTACAGTTGTATAACTTGTAGCGGAGAAAACCTCAAGCACTCATAAATCTCATTAGTTGATTGCAAGAAACAATTTACCCAAATAAGCTAAATAACCATTTCTTCACTCTAATGCGAAACTCTCCTTGATCTTTTTTCAAATGTTTATTGGATATTTCCTCAATCATTAGACTCTTAAGATTTAGGCAATTATAGAAACTCATCCATTTAAGTTGGGGATAATGAGTGAACCACTAGAGAAGGTAACTAATCTAAGCATCTAATGGAGTAGAATTCTCTTTCAAATTTGGGATAAAGTAAAAAATCCCTATTGTCAACTAATTCCATAACTCATTAATGTTGCCATAAAGGATTAGTCTTCAATTGTTAGCTTTCCTAAATTATAAGGGTTATTAGCAAAATTTTTGTGAAAATAGTGATCAACTAGAGACATAGGCAACAAGTGCTTTGGTTCTATTGAGATTCTTCACACAATAAACATACAAGTACTTAAGGAAGCCAAGAACAATTTTTTGCACACTAGATGTTATAGACCTAATTTCATTGTTTTTGTCTTCCTCATAAGTCTCTTCTTCGTCTACACTTGTTTGATCATCTTCATGAATTCGTCATAATTGTCCAATTCATATATAATAACCTCAATCTCATTACACTCCCCCACAACACAACATTTTAGCTTCTCTATGTTTCCAATTTTGATATCTAATAGCTTCGCATAGTTCAATATTGGAGTAGTGTCTTAATCTCTTCAGGTACTAACACACAATTTATGTATTTCAAGCATCTATCCAATCATTTTCAAACTCAAGATCACAATGGAGTCAAGACAAAATGCATTCAACATGATGGCCAATAGTAAATCTAAAATGTGACACTTTTACAATTCTAACCATCATAAGTGACAATGCTTGTTGTTGGCTAATAGTATTTGCTCCCTTGTAAATATGTTAAATTTCCCTTATGGTTTTTTTTTTTTATGATTGATTCATTAATCTTTGTATCCCTTGATAAACGGATGCTCTCATTCTTGGTCGGTAATAAAATCATTTGCTAAATTATTATGCATTTTTTGGTGTTTAAGAGTGATAGTGATGGAAGTATCGAACTATTTGATAGAAATCAGCTCACCAATTCCACCAATGAAAAATAGAATTCAAGATTGTCCAAACTCTCAAAGGAACATATTTCAATCACAAGCTTTGATACGTGCAATCCATCACTTGTCATCTGGATTCACATAGATATTTAAATTCCCTAAATAAAAGTGTTGAAATTATGTCACAATGAACCACTAAATTTGATTGCTTGTCACTTCAATCATCATCCAAATATGAATAGAGCAAAACTTTCAAGTGAGTGAGATTAGTTAATATATGTGCCTTCAATATCCAAAACCTCAAGCTCCTTAGGTTCTCCAACTTTAGGTAACATCTTGAAATAGTGGCACTCATTTAGAAATAGTTTTTTAAGGGTAACAAATTTAAGAATGGACTCTAGCAAAGACTTTGATGCTAGTCCTAGATAAGTTTAAGATCTAGAGAGCTAACATGTCATTAAAGAATGAGGGAAGAACGGTTCTCAATTTGTAGTTTCTTTGAAGAAATAATGCCAAGAAAGTATGGCTCCTTGGATTCTTAGGTAAACAGACAATTCATTATCTATAAGTTAGATCCTTTCCACCTTTTCCCAAAGCTTATCATTTGGCGGCTCTTTTAATCGTAAACCACCTTGCATGAGACGTATTTGTACATCTCCTCCGATAACTGTATTAGAGTACTTTCCCAAGCCCATATCTGTAGTTTCAGGTTTTATTCCAATTTCTTCATGATCTACCGGCACATTTTTCGATTCTTTCACCAAATTTCAATTTCACATCAGCGGCTTCAATTTCAAACGACACTCCTCGGGTCTCTAAGGTTAATTGCTTTTCATGCTTCCGTTCCACCGGTTTCCGCCATGTAATCTGCATTGAAAATGAAAAATAATACAATAAAAATCAGATTAGAGGAAAATTTCTATATTTAAACAAACATGATTTTAAGTTTATTGCAGTCTGTAAAATACCAACATATAAATCTCTGTCTAAACCAATTTTTATCTCCACTAAATTAATAGCTGACACCCCATAAAACACTTGCATTATGCTTAATATTTCATGTTTCTCGCAGCCAGTTCCATTCCATTTATAAGGTAACTAAAGTCAACGACAACCAGTTCTTCATCTAAATTAATAAATAAGGTCCTAAAAGGTTGGAAGAGCTAAACAGAAAAAGAAAGATTCATGCAACCAATCAATTGGCCTCGCTTACTCATATTTATATTGACATTTTGCGGAAGCCGTGGTGAAGAAAATTCTCAAATTCATTAACTTAAATCTGATCCATCAGCATGGATTTATGAACCTTTCTGAGCCTACAAAAACATGAAAACATTTTATCATAATAGTGGCATAATGATCAAGCTTTGGAGCTTCAAACACCGAGACCATGTTTACTGAACAGGAACCACAAAAGCCAACTCGGATTCAATTTAACACCCAAAAAGTTCAAAAGCACCGCTTACTAAAAGGCATCAGCCGTGACAATATGTCAATTATATGTGGTACGTGAAAATTTTCTGAAATTATTACTCATACTTGTCCAAAATTGTAGATTTTTGGTAAATATTAGATTGTCAGGGACCTGGTTATCGGAGTTACTGATACTTTTCAATTGTAATAGCTGACGTAGCCTTTGCCTAGGATGAACTAGTAACGGTTTACCAAACAGTTACCTATAAAAATAGAAGAAAAAACTGTCATATACGAAAAGTTAAAACCTATAAATTAATTTGATAAGACAAAAAAAAAAAAAAAAAAAAAACTCAAGCAATAACTGGTATATTCATTTTGAGTTTTTTTTTCTCTAACTTCAACTCTTTTCATTTGGTATTTTTCTTTCCCCGCTTTTATTCCTTGTTATAAGTCAAAGAAAATTTGGCTGGATGTTTAACGCATTACACAAAGACTGCTCGTCTCATGCACAAGCCTTCCTGCATAGGAGGAGCTCGGCATGTTTGTGGTTATGCAACAAACAACATACAGAATAAATACAAAAGAAAATAAGGATTTACGCGATTTGGGAATAATTATTTTATCCACAAAAATAGCAATTCATTCTTCACAATTTTGTTGTTCTGAAGCTGTTATCTCTAAGGCTCTAACATACTTGAGTTCTCCTTAATAGCTTAAATTACCGCTACTTGAAAGATTATCGTGTTTCCTAAGACTTTAAGTTAACAATCTTATACTTAAAACCAAACTTGTTTAAATATCCCTAGACCATAGGATACATTGTTACTTAACCTAAGATTTCAGTCTCTAGCGCAACAAAAGTTGAATAGAAGTTCAACTTCTATAATTCCATCATCTCGGTGAGTATATCAACAACTTTCTGTGAAATATGGGTCTTCTTCAACTTCGCTAACCCTTCTTTTAGTATTATCTCAATTAAGTAACATCTCCGTTGAATGTTCGTCACTTCTTTTTTTTAATCAAAGTTGAATTCTCTACAAGATGGGTTGTACTTTGACCCTCATTTCACACAATTCCATCTTCCCGTTTTTGACCCAGCCCTTCAAGCTATCGTTAGAAGCATGTGAATTCCTGTCACATTCAGTAATAACAGCATATTTCACTCTTGTGCTGGAAAGGGCCAGTTATGGTTGTAATCTCGACATCTAAGTAATATCTCTTCTATTAACTGTATGTCCATGATTTTCCTTGAATCAATTGAAGAGAATAATAGATTGCTTTACTTCACTCTTCTGCTCAAATTTCCTGCATGAATGTTAATAAACTATTTATACAACAAACTTGTATTGTTAACTAGTTTTATATTTATATCCACTTCAAATGGATTGGTTTTATATTACATCATTTACAAACAATGGACGAAAAATCCCAAGATAATAGGGTTAGTAGAATATTTTGTTTTTGTTACTTTTCTACAACGTAGTGTTTCGTTGTATAGCACTAACAAAACCAAACATGAAATCTTTCGCTGAATTTTTATATTCTAAGGTATCATATAAGGTTTTGATGCTGAATAGAAACTTATCTATCGCGACCCTAAATCACATAGCTCACAAATCATTCCAATTTCTGATTGAAACTATAATTTCTACTCTTTAAACACATCACATAATTAAAGGAAAAAGTTTGCGTGAGGTTCTTTGAGCACGGCAGTTGTTGGCCCAACTCTTTATAACTAAAGTTTAGTTCAATCTTTTCAGCTGATAGAACCATTCAAAATTTTCACATATTAGTAGAACAAATAGATTGTGGTCCTTGTCATATAGATAATGGAAAAATGGACAATCATATGCTATGATAAAGGAAGAAGGAAATTCCAAGCAGTACGATGCACTTGTGTTTTGTTTGAAAATGATATGTGCTTAATTAATAGTTGCTTGAAAGAAAAGAAAAAAAATACTAAGATTGATTGGCATTTCAGATGAATTCTTTAGAGCATTATTTCGAAAACTGCTTAGTATTTACTTTCAACTCTTAATATCAAGGAAAAGTGATGTTTGAAAAACTCATCTACAGAACTCAATGATGTATATGTTCAAGCAACCCAATCTGAATATTAACTGTTTCTTTCACTTTTCTTTAGCCTGAGTAAACTTGTCACAGTTAAATCGATCAAACTGGTACCCTCCAAAGACCTGGTTTTGCACTTGGTTTTCCTTTCTGTCAACCTAACAACTAAAGCTAGAAGGTAGAAGAAAGCCCAGCGTGTACCAAATACTCTAGCTAAGTCCAAATTCCACACTCGATAAATTCACAGCTTCAGCACCAAAATGGGGCTTCCTCGTTTAACAAAATTTGGTTTTGATTAATGGAGATGTCAGCAATTTTTATGGCATCTGCTTGGTTGAGTTACAATTGACAGGACAGGGCCACAAGAATCACTGCCAAGCCAGGATTTCGGTTGGGGTGAGAAGACCGTGGTGCCTTCCCTACGGACAGCGGTTTCTCAAACGCAGTATTCTTTGGCTTCCTCTGCCTTTGTCTCTCTCTCTCTCTCTCTCTCTCTCTCTGTGCCTTTATCTATCTTTTTGTTTTAGAAGGATTTCGTCTTTTTCCTGGAAGCTAGAGAAAATCTTGGCTATCAAAAGGATCGCAGCTCCTCACAAGGCTTTTCCCGGCAACAAAAGAGTTGGCAACCTCGCACTCTCGTCAAAAGACGTGTTAAAGATCCAACGTAGCAGCTGTAATGAGAGAAGTTTCGAAAATATAATAATGAAAAATAATAACGTTGATGGTTACTGTAAATGGCTTCTAGCCTCTTCAACCTCACTCGCAGAATAACTCATAAAATAAATAAATAAAAGAACAATTTGCTGCATGAAAGAAAGATCTCACAGGTTCACCAATGATCTGGGCTTTGTAGCATATGGCAATCAATTAGAGGAACACGTAACTGATCTTTTGCAAGACTAATTAGTAATTATTTTAGACAATAATAGTATTTTAGATAAAGAATATGACCATTTGGATGTAGGAATATTTAGTTGATTAAAAGAGAACCAAAATCCTTATTTTCACGGAGAAAAAAATATATCCTTTAATCTTTTTAATTTCAAAACTAGTTCTCTTTGTATAAAACTGCCTAAAATCCTCAAACATATCTCTTGCTTATTACCTTCCCTCACTAGTCTTTGACACACCGTACTTTTCCGGTTTATTATCCTCTCTTGGTTTTGCTTCTGACTTATGCACTCTCATCGTGCTCGTTTAAGTGTCGAAATATGATGCCAGTGAAGGCTTATTGGGTCGAGTAAAAGTCAAGTTTCAATCCGTCGAGCGTCTTGCATCCTCCGTACCGAGCCTGATTACAGTAACACTTATCATAGCTTTTGAGAGGCTAATTAGTAATTATTTTGGACAAATAATAATGTTTAACTAAGGAATATGACTTTTGGTTTATTAAGAGAACGGAAACCCTCAAGCCTAGCTGCCTAAAAGCCTACCTCTGTTACGGCATGGATGGAATCTACGACACGATATCCCCATAAAAGTAGACGTGGTGATTTGCTTGCGATCTTCCCTCACTAGGCCTCTGACATACGCTCTTTTCATGCTTAATGGTTTTGCTTCTGAGATGCACTCTCCCTCCCTCCACTCTTTGCTCGATCTAATTCAAGTCTATAAATATTGGAACGCAGCAGATCCTCAGGTGGTGCGAGTGAAGGTCTTTTTGGGGTGAGGAAAGGCCATGTTTGAATCCGTCAAGGGTCTCTGCAGCATACATGCCGTGTCATGTTCATTATTATTATTATTATTTTCTGCCATATTTGTTTGCAAAGGACGAAAAAGCTTGGGAGATTGGGGTAAACCATTGACCTCATGCAGGGCCGTCGTTGGCAGCGGTCAAGTTGTACATGGGTCGGTTTCTTTGTTTCTCCTGAATGAATGCGTTCCCTGATCCAATTTCTTAGCTTTGTGCGTAGTCTTGGTTACCTTCGGATTCACTTCATGCTGTAAATCTCGTGGTTTTCAGAATGTAGTGCCGCCAATTTGCTTGTTTGTCATGAACCTTTGCAATGGTGCGTCTCGCTTGTGTGAATTTGTAATTCCATACCCTGGTCCCATCTTTTTAATGCATACGTTTTGCTTGATAAGGGATTTATGTGATGAATCAAAGCTATACAGCATGGCTAATACTATATTAGATCGAGCTTGGGCTAACACTATATTAGATAGAATTAAGTAGGCATATAGATGACAGTAAGCGGTTGGCCTCTTTGTTTGATTTGCCTGCTTGAGAATATTTTTTGTTGTTTTTCTGTTTTTAATGTGATTGATCTTAATCTGATACTCGCCTCATAAAATTATTCAGACCTGAACCTTTCCTCGGCATATGTATCGATGATCTAATGATGCTAAAATGTTCAACTGTTGGGAGGGGGTGCTGGGTTTAGTTCTCAGCACTACAGATGAGAAGGGTTTAAATTGCTGCATCTGGTAAGACCATTTCTCTCATTCCTGTCAGAAGTTCAGAGTGCTGAACGGAAGGTTCTTTTCAAAGAGAAGGTTATAAACACTGTTATTACTCTTTTCATCGATCCTTCTGGTGCAAGAAAGCAGAAAGGGAGTTTTGCATAAGCCTTGGCTGCACATAGCTAGGACCCTGCGTTTGATAACTTTTATAGATTTCCTTATGGTAATTATGAAGGTGATCTTACTTTTCTCGTTGACGTTTGACTAGCCAAACCTACCTTTGTCCTAAGGACTTCAAAATTGATGTGTTACTGGGTCAAAGCGCTCGTCAGGCCTAGTTTGGATAATTATTTTGATTTATGTGTGTTATGAATATTTTGTTTTGGCTGCGTACATGGTTGGAGTTTTAGGTGAGCAGAAAAACGGCATATAGACCACTTCAGATAGACAACATTTGAGCCTTTAACTTGTTCACTGGTCATCCTGAAGAAGCAGGGGACTCCCATCGGAAAATTCACCATCCAAAATTTAAAAGGAAACACAACCTTTACAAATGTACAATGTACAATGAAAATTAAGACTGAACAAAAAGTGAAGAAGATTTATTATGTAAGATTCTGGATTCCGAAAAGCTTTTGGTCTTTTAAAGGTGCCTAAGACGGAACTTCTTGAAGTCTTTTACCGGGTGTATAGGCCTACACCAATCGCAGTTATATCGTGGTCACATTTGTTTTTAGATTATACACATCATGATAAGTGCATATGCCTCTTCCTAACGGAAAAAAAGATGTACTTTGAGAGACGTTAAAAGTGTAGGCAGATGGAATCGAATTTACAGTTCGCAAGTGAGAAAGAAAGGTTGCCGATTCTTTTAGTGATTTTCCTGCAGTGCCTCATTTCCCGTTTGGTTCATCAAATTATCTTTGTATACTGTCATAAAACACTGTGAACCCGTTAGATTGTTGATATCCTGAAAGAAAAAATTGATTGGAGTTAAATTCATTGAGTAAATAAATCAAATTATAATGGCGTTGCACTTAGTAGTCGGTTTTGTCTCAGTAAATAATGCTGGCCAGTTTCTGAACCACATTCCTTGAATTCCATTGTTTTACGCGGGTTGTGGTAGGACGAATGAGGTATTTGGGTGGCTGAGTGGGATGAAAATAGCGGCAGCTGATCTGGCACATTCCATAAATTATTAGTTCAATAATGGTAAATGCATTTTTTTCTTAACAGGGTTTGACAAGAAAGGCAGGCGAGTGTCGGAAACTTGGAAAATTCAAAGGGGAAATCAGGGGCTCTGGAGCTGAAAGGATCGAGTTTGGCTTGCACTAGGAGAGTAAATTTCTCTTCATTTTTTGGTCAAAAAATATGACTTGAACTCATATCATTCCCATGATGGTTGTCCAAAAGTCAAGAAGCCTGTGGAACTTGCGAGGCTGCGGACATTAACACATCGAAGTATTATTTTACTGAGCGATTTCTTCTGCATGTTTCCACTCGTTTAGCGTGCTTTCATTATTTTGGTTCTTTTTCAGGGCTTCACAGCTACTTGGGTTTCTTCAAAGTAATTTGTAAGAGTAAGGGAAAAATTTTATAGGAGATTCGCACAAATTATGCAGCAACCATAATCAAAATAAAGACGGATCAATATCAAGTATTTACGTAATTTAACAAAACTGGTTCGACATACACAAAGACAATAATTTCCTGCATGTACTAAGTTTCATATGTTTTGGAATTGTCATTAAAGTGTTTCTCTCTAATAGCTTTTTCTTTAATTCTTGAAAGGACTCACCACACAATAATTTACATATAAAATTTTTCATCCCCTCATATTTATATCAATGACTGGGGACAATTCCTCAATAACAAAATTTTTGAGTTGTTGAATTATTACTTTTCCCCTTACATCAATTTTGACTCTATCTAACATTTTCTAAGGTTTCAATGGTAGCTTTACATTAAGAGTAGTGTGCCACGGAACAAAATAAACGCAGCTATCCTTTGTCGTAATGGAAAAGCCAACCGCCCTTCCTCGTATGCCGCAAGGTACCTCAACTATCGTTAAAAATAAATAAATAAATCAAATAAGACAGCTGTAGAAAGTATAGGAAAATATTGGCAACTCAAACAAATTTAATTCCCCATTCTAGAACACGAGTTTTGTAGAAGTGATAATATAAAATTCCACCATGTGATGCACACTTCATTGTTTGCTACTTGAGCAAAAGATTTAACAAGGTCTTCATTCTTCTTAACCTTTGTATAGAAAGAATATTCATAAGGACTCTTCTTAAAACCATTACTTTGTAAGTAACTATCAATTCTTGCATTCCAACGTCTTGGTGCTTGTTTCAAACCATATAAAGCTTTCTTTAACTTGTAAACCTTATTTTCCTCCTCCTTTCTTTCATAACCATGTGGCTGCTTAACATAAACTTCTTCTTCTAAGTATCCATTTGGGAAGGATGACTTAACATCCATTTGATGCACTTTCCATCCTTTTGCAGTAGCTAAAGCTAGAATAAGTCTTATTGTATCAATCCTAGCCACTGGTGCATACACTTCTTCATAGTTAATTCTATATTTTTGCTTGTAACCCTTGGCCACCAACCTAGCTTTATACTTCTCAACTTCTCCAACTTGATTGGTTTTGGTTTTATACACCCATTTCAGTCCAATAGCACTATAACCTTTAGGCAATTCAACAAGCTTCCAAGTGTCATTCTTTTCTATTGTTGCTAGCTCTTCTTCCATAGCCTTTCTCCAATGCTTCTCCTCTACAGCCTCTTCAAAGCTTTTAGGATCACATGCAGCCATCAAACAAAATATAGAATACTCACTCAACTCAATTGGAACTGAATCTCCATAAATATCATCCATACTTCTCAATCTTGTAGGTGGTGCTGACGAATTTGTTAGACTGCCTCTATCACTACTTGTTTCACCTTCTAAACTATCTAATTTGGACTCATTTCTTATTCCAACATCCGCAACACCTTCTCCTCTATCTTCATTCACAAAATCTTCATAAAACATGCCCCTTTGACTCTTTTTTTCTTCACTTCAATTCCAACTTGTATGCTCATCAAATTCTACATCTCTAGAAACTATAAGTTTTTTCTCTGCTGGATTATACAACCTATAGCCCTTTGTTCTCTCATCATACCCCACGAAAATATACTTAACTCCTCTATCATCTAACTTTTTCATCCCTTGATCAAGTACTCTTCCATAAGCTACACAACCAAAGACTTTCAAGTGACTAACTCCTAGTTTTTGTCTAGTCCATGCCTCATTTGGGGTTCTATTCTTCACACTTTTAGTAGAGCTTTAGTTTAGGAGATAAATGGCACATCTTACTGCCTCTCCCTAGTAACTTTTAGGCAAATTCATCCCTCTAAGCATACTCCTTACAAGATCTAAGATAGTTCTATTTTTCTCTCAGTAATTCCATTTTGCTATGAAGTGTAGGTTACTATAAGTTGGTGTCTAATGCCTTCCTTTTGGAAAAAATTCTCAAACTCTCTTGAGGTATCCCCTCCTCCTCTATTTGATCTAAGAACCTTAATCATCTCCCCACTTTCTTTCTCTACTAAAGCCTTAAATTCCTTGAACTTCTTAAATGTACCAGATTTTTCTCTAAGGAGATACACCCATGACTTTCTATTAAAATCATTAATAAAAGTCACATAATATCGATTTCCTCCTAATGATTCAATATCAAAAGGTCCTGCCAAATCAGTATGGACAAGTTGAAGGGGTTTTTGGGCCCTTCAAGACTTTCCAACTTCAAACTTTTTCCTAGTTATCTTTCCTTTCACACAAGATTTACGCAATACCTTTGGATTGTCTATCTTTGGTAGTCCTCTCACCATATCTTTTCTAGGTAAAACACTCAAACCTTCAAATGCTAAATGGCCATATCTTAAATGCCATAACCAACAATTATCTTTCACAACAGATTTAAAACACCTCATAAACTCAATTTGTAAATTTAAAGCAAACAATCTATTTTCTGCATCCTTGATTTGACTATTAGCTCTCCGGACTGATTCCTCACAAACATGACACCATCTTTCATACTAATCATAAACCCCTTTTCTAGTAGTTGTCTTAAACTTAACAAATTACTCTTAAGGGCTGGAACATAGAAAACATCCTTAATAAAGCTTTGCTTACCTTCTTGGGTTGTGATAGCTATATCACCCAAGCCTTCAACCTTAATCTTGGTTAAATCTCCAAAAGCAACGTCACCTGTAAACCTCAAATTTAGCTTACAAAACAACTCCTTTTTACCACACATATGGTTGCTTGCACTGGTATCTAAGTACCAAACGTTTTCAACCCCATTTATAGTACCTTCCTTAACAGCCAGCAAAACAGGTTTTTCATCACCTTCCTCTTCTTCTTCTTCACTGTTATTTTCAACATGATAATTTCTATCATCCCTTCTTGGCTCTATTCTACAATTTCAAGCCATGTGACCAAACTTTTTACACTTAAAGCATTAAACTCTCCCATTTCTTGAATCAAACCTACCTCTAAAGCTCCCCCTAGCTTCTAATTTTCTGCTCTAGTGGAGGTTTCACCTTGCTCACTCCTCCTATTGCTATAGTTGTTCCATGAACCTCTTCCTCCTTGTCTTCCTCTTTGTCTTCCTCTCCTCTAGGATTATTTCTCCCTCTAGACCATGAGTTTCCTCCTCTATTTCTCCTTTGACTAGATTTGCACTCTCTCTCATTTCCAGCTTACTTTCGAAAGCATGTTCTAGTCTTTGCTTCCTCTCCTTCTTTTGTCTTATCTTGATCTCATGTGCATGCAAGGTTCCTAAACCATCATCTAATGATAGCTTTGGATAGTCTTTGGATTCTTCTATAACAGCCACAATAAAATCAAAATCATCCACCAAAGTTCTCAACAATTTTTCAATCACCTTTTTCTCATTTACCTCCTCATCATACCTATGCATTTCATTTACTACATCCTGAATTCTACACACATCGCTATCAATGGTTTCATTCTCTAACATTTCTAATAGCTCAAAATCACGCATAAGAGATTGAAGCTTTACCCGTTTTGATTTTGCTTCTCCCTGGAACATCTTTATGAGACTGTCCCATGCAGCTTTTGATGTAGGTAGTACAGAGATCTTCTTGAACAACTTGCTATCCACGCCTTGCATGATCACAAAAAAGGCTTTTTGGTCCTTTTGCCTATGCTCCTGCAAGGTAGCTCTCCTAGCATTTGACATGACTTCCTCAGCCCTCCTTGTTGTAGGTTCTTCAGAACCTTCTTCAACAAATTTCAACAAGCCATGGGAACCAAGTATGATTCTCATTTGCATACTCCAGTCACCATAGTTTGTTTCATTAAGAAGGGGAGTCATGTAATGGATGGATTCTGACATCTTTTAAGGCTTGGAGGTTTAAAAAAAAACGGTTGATTTCGAAGGAAAACTTAATGGAATAGTAAAATAGATTCTGCAAAAATTCTGGGTAACAACTTGGCTCCGATGCCACCTTGTGGGATTGATATCTAACTCAATACGCGAAAGAATAAGACGAAACTTGTTTCTAACATAAACTAGACAAGACAAGGAAGAGATCTGGGCAATAAACACGAAATTTCATTAAGTAGGGAGAAAGTTACAAGCTTTCAAAGTTGACATAAAAACTGCTCTGTTTTTAGTTTTTGCAGAAACTGACTTTTCTTTAGGGACTTCTTTCTTACGTTTTCTAACACAAACTGATAACTCTATTTTTATAGAGTTTTTTTAATCTATTTTAGGTAATAAATAACTTTAATAATTGTGAGAAAACATTTTAACTCCTCTTTATTTACCTAAATTTATCATTTTTATGTAGCACAAGGAGGCAAGGAGAAAAGGAATGAACATGGAGAACCTGATGCTTATTGTGTGACAAAATCATAATATCAAGATCAAGAGAGTCAAGATGGGCTTGAGCTTTGGATGATGTTATTAGATTTTCTATTGTTGTTGGGTTTTCTTAGAAAACCCAGTCATGTTAGGAATTTAAGTCCCAATTAATTTAGGAGTTCAAAACCCAATTGTTTTAGGTTTCTAGAACCTAGTTCTACTAGGATAGGAGATAGGTCTAAACTTAAACCCTATTTAAGAAAAGAGAAGAGGCAAAAGGGAGGAGGAAATTGAGCACAACTCAAGATAGAGGCCAAGAATTCAAGGTTTTCTTGAAGAGAAGACAAAAAGGGTGACAAACTTCTTGTTCTTAGATTCAAGATGCCTTCTTTGTTTCTTATTATTGTTCTTCCTCATTATTTCTTTATGTTTTAGTTTATTTTTGTTAGAGCTACGATGTAACCTAATTATGATGGTATGAATCTTATGATTATTATGCTTTGTAAGATATTTTGTTTATATGAAGTTACACATTACTGTGTTTAATGCTTTTAAGTGATTAGCTACCACTTGAATGATCTGATTTGCATGTTTGAGACCGACAGGAGATGATATGCAGTTGCTTCTTGTAATTTGTAACCATAAATTAAATATGGATAGACATATATCATATTGTTTGTGTGGCTTTCGGTGTAAATTGGGAATGTTCATAAATCCTAATGCATTTAGTTTGTGAATTAATGAACTAAGTGGGTTTGCTATACCTAGACATAGGATAGTAAATAAATTAGGAAGTCCAACCATCACATAGATATTATCTCTCTTGCAAGCATAAATAATCAATATTAATACCTAGTAATTATGGTGAAATCATATGCTCTAACATATTTTTTGTATTTAGTTTTCTTAGATTTAGTTGGTTAATCTATCATCTATCAATTTGGTTTGTTAGATAAATTCTAGAAGTTATTCACCGTTAGTAATTAGTTAGTCTAGTAATTGCCAATTTCTGTGAGACGATATCTTTCTTATCATTATATTACTTGTTCGACATATTCATTTGCATTTAGAATTTCACCAAACACAAACCTCTAATTTATAGACAAACATTAAACACTAGAAACATAATACTTGATCTTTAAGAGAGTTCCAGGCTGTTCTATAGCTGTTTCTATGTAGATAAGATGATTACAAGACAATACACACCATGTTGTCAAAATCTGCAGAGTCAAACTTTGCTGCTGCCTGCTGCTGTTGCTGCATCCATTTTTGACTTCAAACTTTTATCCTTTTATCTTCTTAGCTATTTGATAAGGATGAACTACCAACAATAATGAGTTCCTTTGTTAATTTCCTCAACTAAACACGAAATCTTAAAATAGCATGAGAGAAAAGCTAAAGAACCACAACTAAAAAGGAAAAAAAAAAAGACACCGATTACAGCAAATGAAAAACAAGAAAAGCTAAAGATCCAAAAGTTTAGGGATAAAAAAGAAAAGAAGAGAAAAGAAAAGAGAGAGAGGGAGAAAGACAGAACACCTAATTGAGATTTGAAAAATAACGAGTTCCTTTGCTAATTTCCTCAACTAAACACCAAATCTAAGAACAGCAAGAAAGAAAAGCTAAAGAACCACGATCGAAAAGAAAAAGAAAAAAAAAAGTCAAGGGGAAAATGGAGTAAAAACCACTTGAGGTGGCGAAATTTCCGATCAATGCTGCCATGAAAAGGTCCGCAAAAGTTGCTGGCGTCGGCAGTGCTAAAGATCTAAGGGCAGCTGGAGAAGAAAGAAGGCGGGAGAAGGAATTTTGTTCAGCAGGAGAAGAAGGAAGGCGGGAGAAGTAAAGTGGGCAGCTGGAGAAGAAGGAAGACATCAGGACGCATTTAAAATGTAGAAAAAAATGAAGTAATTTGTTCACAAAATTAAGATTGAATAGAAGGTAAAAGGTGTACTCACAAGTCCCTGTTACGGCTTTTTTTTTTTGTTTAAAAAAATTATCAAAAAAAATAAAAAGAGTGGATGCACGTACATGAAATTTCTATTCATGTAACCAATTTCTTTGTCTTTTACTTTATTATTACTATTAACTAATTTTAATGCGCTTGTTTAGTTGATGGTGAAATCTTTTGTCATTTAGAGAGAAAGAAAATACTCCACTAAGGCTTAATGCACTTCTCATGAGTAACAAATAAAACCATTAACTGTATGATTGAATATCCATAGAGTATTAGAAAATAAAGATAAGTGAAAGCACTAAAAAATACCAAAAAAAAAAAATTCATCTTGACGTGATTTGAAATAAAAAATAACCACAAACGTCCTTAGAAATCACCTCCTCTGTTTTGCATTAATTACCAAACCATCACTGCATAAAGCATCAAAAATTCATAGCTGGTAGAAATTCATCAGAAAACATCGAAGAGGCTCAGTAAACAGCTTTTTAATCATCCAGTGGATTTGCACCACGCCCATCTTTAAGGCTATTGATGACAAGCCAAAAAGGTATACGCATGCATAGATTACTCCTGTATGGACTGGGCAGAGCCATGTGATGGTACGTACACCTTATAGGAAATGGTTTGAACAGTCGTCGTCGTGAGACTTAAAGCATGGATCGAATGAATGTTAAAGACAGTAAGGCCCATTCCATACGAAGCAGAAAAAGGCAAACAATAAAGTGCATTAAAGAGGAAAAGACAAATCAGTGATATTAAGGTTTTCCAAGATACCCTGTTTTCTTTCATCTTCGTAATCTCCGATATTCATCTGGTATGAGAATTGATCCTGTGACTGAGTGGCGGTCCTGGGGATGAAGTGAACTGTCAAGTTGTTAGCTTTTGGTGGATTTTTTTTTATCTGTTTTAGTGAATGGAAATAGAGAAAGATTACCACAGGTTAAGCAGTGAATCATGGAACTTTTTAAGCTTGTTACGATTATCCAGTGGGAAGTCCTCCCACGTATAACTAAACGCCTTCTTTTTACTGTACCCAATCCTGTTATGGGTATAACTAAAGAATTTGATAAACTCTTGTATGTTTGGAAGAAAAGCTTGTTTATTAATCAAGCAAAACCAAAACTAGTTACAAGAGAATCCAAAGCCGTAGAGAAAAGAACTCTTAGTATACGGCTAGGTAGTTTTCAATGTTAACCTAAGAGGCTATATATAAACAAGAATAAAGCTTATACAAGGAAAACCCTAGTATCTTACAATATAGGAAAATATATTAGGCCTTATTCTAGGCCCAATATATGGTAACATAAAGATAAAATCATCAACCTTCAACACCCCCCTTCAAGCTGAGGGTCGAAAGAAGTCCAAGACCCCAAGCTTGCTAAGGAGATGATAGTGTTGATTTGTCCCTAAAGCCTTGGTCAGAATATCTGCAGGTTGATCACCACTCCCAACATGTGCTGTGCTAATTAGACCATGACGTATTTTTTCTCGAATAAAATGACAAGAAACATCTATGTGCTTGGTCTTCTGATGAAAGACTGGGTTTTCTGCCAATTTTTGTGCTGCTTCATTATCACAATATAACAGCACTAGCTATGAAACATTAATTCCCATATCTTTTAATAGACCAACCACCCAAACGATCTCACAAGTGGTGGTCGCCATGGCCCTGTATTCGGCCTCTGTTGAAGAAAGAGTCACAACTAGTTGCTTTTTACTTTTCCAAGAAATTACTGAATGTCCAAGTGTAAGACAAAAGCCAGTAGTAGATCGACGTGTCATAGGGCATTTTGCATAGCTAGCATCACAGAAAGCTTGCAAGAGAAAATCACCATTTGAAGGAAAGAATAAACCAAGCCCTATTGTTCCTTTGAGATACTTAACAATGCGGAGAGTTGCCTCCCAGTGGGATCGCTTGGGAGTATGCATGAATTGACTTAAGAGATGTACTGGAAAAGCTATGTCAGGGCGTGTCATATCAAGATAATTCAGCTTACCAATCAATTGCTGATAACTCAAGATGTTCTCAAATGGTGGATCATCTATTTGTGGACGAACTCGCTCATCATATTTCAAGCTAGTGAATAAGACATTTGTCTCCATGGAATTTCCAACAGGCTTGATAACAGATAGTCCCAATTCAGAAATCAATTCTAAGATATACTTACGTTGACTGAGATGCATGCCATTTGAATCTCGAAGGATCTCAATTCCAAGAAAATATTTGAGTTCTCCCAAATCCTTGATTCGAAATGTAGAATGAAGATAGGCTTGTAAAGCCTCAATTTCTTGTATGTCATCACCAGTAATTAAGATGTCATCCACATATATGAGCACTAAAACAATATTACCATCCTGTCCTTTAGTGAAAAGAGAATAGTCATACAGTGACTGTTGATAGCCAA
Source organism: Casuarina glauca (assembly GCA_028551395.1). NCBI lineage: Eukaryota > Viridiplantae > Streptophyta > Magnoliopsida > Fagales > Casuarinaceae > Casuarina > Casuarina glauca. Next base: position 29,840,260 of record CM052351.1, on the reverse strand, counting down.
CAGTTACTAAAGCTTCTGTAAACTTCTCATTCCACTGTCGTGAAGCTTGCTTTAACCCATATAAAGATTTCTTCAACCAACATACTTTGGACCCCCCTTCAAAAGAACTCCCAGGTGGTGGTTTCATATATACTTCCTCATCTAAGTCTCCCTGTAGAAATGCATTATGGACATCCATTTGTCGAATAGTCCATTTACGTTGTGAAGCAATAGATAATGCACTTCTAACCGTCACAGATTTTACTATAGGAGAAAAAGTCTCATGATAATCGATACCTTCTGTCTGACTATAACCCTTCGCTACTAGACGAGCCTTAAACCGCTCAATACTCCCATCAGCATGATACTTAATCTTGTATACCCATTTACACCCTATGGGTTTTCTCCGTGGTGGTAGGTCTATCAGTTCCCATGTTCCATTCGATTCTAATGCTTTCATTTCCTGATCCATGGCATCTCGCCATCTAGAATCCTTAACTGCCTCATGGTAGAACAGGGGTTCTATCTCAGGTGAAATGGCTGCAATGAAATGTTGATGTAGAATGGGTAAATGTGTATAAGATACATAGTCAAATATGGGGTATTGTATGGATGAGCTAACATTATTGCAAACATAATCTTGAGTCCATATGGGTGGCCTGGAAATTCTAGTAGAGCGTCTAGGAGGTGAAGGGACTGTGGGATTATGCATGGTTGGTGAGAAAGGATCATCCTCTATCTCTTCATAAGTGAAAACATGAGGTGATGTAGAAGGAGGATCTATAATCTCCAAGGTAGAATCATTGGGTTGGTTACCTGATATATTCGAAGTGATAATATCTGGTGTAGTATGAATGGTTGTATCAGGAATGGAATTTGATTGGATAGGAGAGATTACCTGAGTATCTGAATTAGGGTTAACTCTGATAACTTGTTGTGCAGGCTCCTCATCTTGAGATGACATCATAGGGAATTCTGAAGAATGGGACCCAGTCTCTATGTTTGTAAAAGGGAAAACATTTTCATGAAAATGAACATCACGGCTCACAAAAAATTTCTTTTTTTCAATATCATAAAGTTTATACCCTTTTTGCCCAAAAGGGTATCCCATGAAAATGCTAGGAATAGCTCGAGGGGCAAATTTGTCTTTATGCCCCACCACTAAAGCATAGCAAAGACAACCGAAGACTCGAAGTCTAGAAAGGTCAGGAGCTTTCCCACGAATCATCTCATATGGAGATTTTCCATGTAAGACTGAAGAAGGAATGCGATTGATAATGTGTGTGGCAGTGAGTATACACTCACCCCAAAAACATGTAGGCATGTGACTTTGAAATTTTAATGCCCATGCAACATCTAATAAGTGACGATGTTTACGTTCTACCACACCATTCTGTTGTGGGGTATATACACATGAACTTTCATGCATTATACCCCGTGATGAAAACAATTTATCACATGAGGAATTAAAGAAATCAGTTGCATTATCAGAACGAATGCGCTTGATTCCAATGCTAAAATGATTTTGAATTATGTTAAAGAAACGTTCCAAATGTGATACTGTTTCAGTCTTATGTTTCATGAGGAAAGTCCAAGTCCCTCGTGAAAAATCATCAACAATGGTTAGAAAATATTTCGAACCATCATAATTTGGGGCATGATATGGTCCCCAAATGTCCACATGAATTAAATCAAAAAGATTTTTAACATTCTCAGTGCGAACAGTGAATGGATCACGTGTTTTCTTAGCAAGAAGGCAAACTGAGCAATGAAAATCAGAAGATGGAAAATCTTTGAAATCATTTAAAAATTTAAATTTAGATAAAGACATGTGACCAACTCTTGAATGCCATAAATGAAAATTAAGGTCATTACATGCTGAAGTAATTGAAAGGGCCGGTGCAGTACCGGAAAATTTGCTAACATGCTTATTCCTAGGGTGCAAGAAAAAATAAAGTCCATGTCACATTCTACCAATTCCCTTGACGTCACCCGTTGAGAGGTCTTGAAACACACACAAATCAGCATAGAAAACCACTAAACAGTTATTCTCGGCAGTGAATTTAGCTACGGATAACAAATTATAAATGAAATCACGAGAATAAAGAACGGTATGTAATTTTAAACCGTCAGCTAGGGTTATGGAACCAGTGTGGGTGACTTGGGTTAGTTCCCCATTTGGCAATTTAATAGATCTAGACTTAGACGTGCATTTAACAGGAAATTCTAAGCAATTAAAATCGGCAGTAATATGATCACTGGCCCTACTATCTATAATCCAAATGTAAGGAAAAGATTCTGAAATACTTGCTCCATTAGCATGAGAGGTCCTACCATAGTCTTCCTTGATCAGATGCATAATGCGCTCATATTGCTCTGGTGTAAAAGTGCAGTGACTAGGCTCAACAGTAGCCAAATTGACAGTAGAATTACTACTAAAATTCTTGTGACCCGGTGGATAGCCATTAAGCTTGTAACAAGCTTCCTTTTTGTGTCCAAAAAGCTGACAATGCTCACATTGAGGCCCCTTAAGACGATAACAACTTTCCTTGCGGTGCCCTTTGCGTCCACAATGCTCACATTTGGGTTTGCCAGAAACCCTAGACGACACATCATTTTTCCTTGCTTTGAGCGAAAACGATGTGTCATTTTCATTATGCAGAGATGTTGTCCCAGTTGATCGCTTAGGCCCTAGTGCCACAATAAGTGGCTCAAATGTAGACCAGCTTGTTGCGTCGGTCCCATATGTCGTCGTAAAAGCCTGAGAATCACTAGTCATCTTCTCTGGTCCTCCATATCAGTATTCAGCATTATTGGCGATAGAGTAAGCTTGCAAAACGTCAGGAAGTGGCTTCATGAGCAAGATCTGGTCTCTGAGATGAGAAAAACGATCATCTAGTCCTCTCAAAAATTGATAAAACTTCATGCGTTCTTGATGAAGTTTCCAACCGTCAGTTTTGGACATTTCCGGTGAATCCAAAGCCATCAATGCGGCATATTCGTCCCATAATGCTCTCAATCGATGAAAATAAGAAGCAATTGATCCACCAGATTGCTTTCTGGAGCTCAATTCATTTAGAAGGTCGTAGATTCGAGTCGGGTCAACTTGGCTGTAACGAGTACAAAGCTCCTTCCAGAGATCGGCAGCACTGACCGTGTAGATAAGACCCTCATGAAGCTGTCCAGATAGTGAATTGAGGATCCAAGAAAGACAAATTGCATTACAACGCTCCCAGATAGGCAAATATGATGAATTTTCAGCCGGAGCGGGGTATTTACCATCCACGAATACCAACTTGTTCTTGGAGAGAAGGGCAAGTTTCATAGCACGACTCCATACAGCATAATTACTGGAGCCATTAAGTTTGAAACCAACCAAAGGAGCTCCGCTGGTGTCACCAGGTGGTAGATATAGGGGATCGTTCGGGTCTGTGATGATCGGAATTGGGGAAACATAACCCTCATGATGATCCAATTTAGAACCTGATTGATCCCCCTTCTCTTGGTGAGTTTTTCGAGCATGAGGAGCAACAGATGGAGTAACCGGTGGTTGAAAAGGATCCGACTCAGTAGCCATGACAAAATCAAAAAAATCTCTAAACTACTCGTACCAGGAAATATCCAAACCACAATAGCAAACCACAACAGCAAACCAAAATAGTCACAAAGCGCGGAAGCAAGAAGAAATACCAAGGATCGTGTGGCTGCTTGGTGTAGTCGGCAAAGTCAAATCGTATGATTTGATGCAGTGCCAAAGAAAACCCACAAAACAAAGGGTAAAGCTAACGGCAAAGGGAACCTTTTTCTTTAATTCGAAGAGAGAAAACCCATTGCCGCACCTTGTTTTGGAATTCGGAGAGAGAAAAGCATGCACCTTTTTGCTTGGAAGAGAGAGAAAACCACCTTTACGTTTGAAAAAGCCAAAAGAAAACACTTAGCCGAGTGTTTTACAAGCACACCACACCTTTCTTTTTAGTTTGGAGAAAGAAAGCTGTCCTCGTTATGCGCAACCAAAGACGAAAAAGCTTGGATAGGCCGAATCACAACAAGAAATCCCAAATTGTCGGCTCAACAACGTGAACAAAAAACTAACCAAAGAATCCAACAAAATCGTTGGCTCTCGATACCATGAAGAATTTGATAAACTCTTGTATGTTTGGAAGAAAAGCTTGTTTATTAATCAAGCAAAACCAAAACTAGTTACAAGAGAATCCAAAGCCGCAGAGAAAAGAACTCTTAGTATACGGCTAGGTAGTTTTCAATGTTAACCTAAGAGGCTATATATAAACAAGAATAAAGCTTATACAAGGAAAACCCTAGTATCTTACAATATAGGAAAATATATTAGGCCTTATTCTAGGCCTAATATATGGTAACATAAAGATAAAATCATCAACCTTCAACAATAACAGGCTGTCCTTGCCACGCTTCAGTATAACAGACTTTGGCGTTGTGTGATTCACGCCTGCGGCGTGCCGCCCCTCGGCCAAGGACCCACGAGCTCCACGTGGCGCAGCTCTGTAACAATGCTTTCAAATGTATATCCATTGGATAATCTTTTTGTCATTTAATTTTTGACAATCGGCTCAATTATTTCACATTTTACCAGACAGTTTTTTTAATAGGAAAGCCATTAATAAACATGGTCGGTTCACATTCTAGTAGTCTTCTAAGAGGAAGAAGAATTTAAAGCTTTGGCAATTGAGTTCAATGCTCTTATACCAAATTGAAAGGAAAAAAGTCTTAAATAGTTTGTTTCCTCCCTCAGAAATGATTTTTAAAGGAATAGAATATTTTTATATATAAAAATTACAAAATCTGATATTTTCTACGAAAATTCATCCAAATTGATGCTTAAATCTAGGCTTTTATACCATGAGAGAAGATTTATTTCATCCCTCAAAATTGGCAAGTAAGGAAAGAGAATCCTTCAAAGTCCAAAGAACAACAAATAAATACATTAGTAAAATGAGATATATATCAAATTTTAACAAAAAATAAATAAAAGGATAAAGAAAGAAAAGAAATGTATAGAATGTAAAACTTGTAATTGCATTTTACATAATGATTTACACAAGCCTTGATATAACTAATTCTGCCTTAATCAAACCGGTTAACTGCTGGTATGTGCAATTATCTATCTAAATTGGTTTTTGTTCTCGTGGAGGACTTATATTTCTAACGGTGACGATAGTACAGCGGCTACCGACGGCCATGGAGATGTTGGAATGCGATTTCGGGTGCGAGCTACATGGATTGTCCACCATCCTTAGCTGATGAAGATGACGAAGGTCCAATCTTCCTCTTTCCCAAGTATGATTTTCCAAACCATGAAAACGGAGAAGAGAGTGTCACAAGTTGATGATGAAGAAGACATGGAATGGGAGAAACTTTTGTGTATTGGCTTAGTGAGAGAACTTTACATATGGTGTCCTTATATAATGGAAGGATTAACCATAAAGGAAATTATACAAAGAATTAATGTAATATAATTCTACCTAACACAAGAATACTTTCGCAAATAAACCTAACATACATGGAATAATAATTGTCCTAAATAAGGGAATATATATTCTCAATATGCACATGTATCTCCAACACTCCCCCTCAAGCTGATGGTTTTGGCGATCTATAGATGTTGAACACACCAAGCTTGTTTAGTAGATACATGTGTTGTTGTTGATAGAAAGCCTTCATGAAAATGTCTGTAAGTTGTTCTATAGTGTTTATTTCATAAGTCTTGATAACTCCTTCCTGAATCTTGTCTCTTGTGAAATGGCAATCTACTTCAATGTGTTTGGTCCTTTCGTGAACTATAGGATTTGCTGAAAGCTTTAAAGCTACATCGTTGTCACAAAATAGCAAAGTAGGACATTGCATCCGTATGCCAAGATCACGTAATAGTCCTCTCAACCATATGACTTCACAAGTCGTCTTTGCCATTGCTTGATATTCTGATTTAGCAGAAGATAAGGAAATGGTAGATTGCTTCTGTCTTTCAAGAGAGAAGAGAATTACCTAACTTAATGCAGAAACCTGTTATCGATCGACGGCTCATAGGACACATGGCATAATTAGTATCACAGTATGCCTTCATTTCCATGTTACAATTTCTAGATAGTAAAATTCTAAGACCAGGGCATCCTTTTAAGTACTTAATAACTTTAAGGGCTGCATTTATGTGAGACTACTTCGGTGCATGCATGAACTGACTAAGTATGTGGACTGCATAACAAATATCTGGTCTCGTCATGGTGAGATAGATGAACTTCCCTATTAAGCATTGATACTTAGAGGGATCCTTAAGCAACTGATCCTTATCAAGGGATGACGTGCCAATATCATATTTTGGTGTAATAAGACTTAAATTCTACTCAAAAGGGATAATAGCCGGTTTATAACCTGAAAGACCAGCATCAAAGAGGATTTCCAAAACAAATTTGCGTTGACTAAGAGAAATCCCTTTTTCTAATCGTGCAATCTCTATACCCAAGTAATATTTAGGTGGTCCAAGGTCCTTGATGTGGAATGTGGAGTGGAGATAAGACTTAAAATGATCAATGGCGGAAATATTATTTCCCATGATTAAGATGTCATCCACATATATGAGTAAATAGATAGAGGAAGTACCCTGTCTCCAAGTGAAAAGAGCATAATCATGGTGAGATTGTCTGAAATTCGCCGAGAGAAGAGCAACTGTGAACTTGGCATACCATTGTCTAGAAGCTTGCTTAAGACCATATACGGATTTACGGAGACGACAAACCCTAGACTTCCCCTGTCTGCGTAATCCAAGAGGAAGGTCCATGTAGATTTCTTTATCCAAATCACCATGAAGAAAGGCGTTATTGACATTCATCTGATGAAGAGACCAGTCTCGAAAGGCAGTGACGGTAAAAAAGGAACGGACTATGCCTGCCTTGGCGACAGGAGAGAAGATGTCATGATAATCAAAACCTTATTTATGGGTATAGCCCTTAGCAACGAGGTGAGCCTTGTATCGCTTAATGGAGCCATCAGCACTGTGCTTGATCTTGTAGACCCACTTGCAACCAATAGGACGACAATGAGGAGGACGAGGAACAACATCCCAAGTGCAATTATCAGCAAGCGCATGAAGTTCAGCTTCTATGGCCTGTTGCCAGGGAAGGTCAAAAGTAGCCTTATGATAAGAAGAAGGTTCCACTTCAGCAGAGATCCAACTGATGCAGCAAAGATGGTTTGGAGAGAGACGAGCAAAGCTAACATAGAAGGATATAGGATAGTGGGAGCCAAGAGAATTAGTGGTGGAGCAAATGTAGTCTTGGGCCCAGGTGGGGGAGCGGGTAGCTCAACCAGAGCGCCGAGGAGTAGGAGGGGGTGGGGAAAGGGGATCAGTGGGAGAGGGTACATAAGGAACAAGGGCTAGGGAATCATTAGGAGTAGGATCTAGTAAAGGAGTATCTAGGGAAAAGGGAGTGGATTCCAAGGGTACTGGCTAAGGAACATGTGAAGGTGGCATAGGAGAAGGGGGGGTCAGGAGAGGCGGGAGGAGCGGGAGCAGGCGAAGGACAAGGAGGGGGCCTTAGAAGGAGAATCTGAGGCGATAAGGAAACAGGCTCATCAGCTAAAAAAGGCCGAGGAGGCATCGGCGGGGTATGGGAAACAACATCGGCAGAGTCATCTTGAAAAGAAAAAATAGCTTCATGAAAAATGACATCACGGCTGATGAGAAAATTACCGGAAGTAGGATCATAAACACGGTAGCCCTTCTAAAGGGAGGGGTACCCTATAAATATACACTGAGTGGCACGAGGGGCAAATTTGTCACGATATCCAACAGTAGTGGCAAAGTAGAGGCAACCAAAAACTCGAAGATGACCAAGATCAGGTTTTCTCCCAAAGAAGAGCACAAAAGGCGTCTTCCCATCAAGAATCCAAGATGGCATGCAATTGATCAAGTAAGCAACAGTAACCACACAATCGCCCCAAAATTTTTCAGGAATAGAGGCTTGGTATTTTAGAGCTCGAGCAACCTCAAGAAGATGATGATGTTTACGTTCAACAACACCATTTTGTTGAGGAGTATAAGGACAAGAGCTCTTATGAAGAATGCCTCGATCAAAGAAGAAGGACGAACAAGCATGATTAAAGAAATCACGGGCATTATCAGTACGGACTCTCTGAACAGAGGTGTGAAACTGAGATTGAATGAGAGCAAAGAAGCGGGTAAGGTGCAGAAGGACTTGGGTTTTGAATTGCATGAGAAAAACCCAAGTGCTGTGGGAAAAATCATCCACAATGGTAAGGAAGAAGCAGGATCCATCAAGATGTGGGGTGTGATAAGGGCTTTAAATGTCAAGATGGAGAAATAAAAAAATGGAAGAAGCACAAGAGGAGCTGAAGGGAAAGGAAGAGCGAGGTTGTTTGGCAAGAGGGTAAATTGGACAAGATGGGTGAGGAAAGGATGCACTATGGCCTAATCGTTGGTGGGAAAGCAAAATATTATTATTGAAATTCACATTACTAAAGGTGCCTGCAATGGGAGTATTACATAAAGATAGATTTGAATTTTTGGGAATGAAGGTCAAAAAATAAAGCCCTTGTTTAACATTACCTAAGCCCATCAGTTTGCCAGTCAAACGGGCCTGAAAAAAGCAAGAATGAGAATCAAAAAGAGTGCAATAATTATTGTTGGCACAAGCTTTGGAAACAAAAATAAGATTAAACAAAAGTGAGGAACATAAAGGACATTTTTTAGAATAAATTGGGGGGTGAGTTGAACATCACTAATTTTGGTTACGGAGGTTACATCTCCAGTGGGGAGACATACAGACATGGAAGAACAAGAATTATGGATGGTGGAAAAAAATTTTGGATCGCATATAATGTGGTCACTAGCACCTGAATCAATAAGCCAATCAGATGATAAAATGGAACTCATAAAATAGAAAGAAGTACCTCCAAAGCTAGTAATTTTGTCAGGTTGGCCCATTTGTTGGAAGGCCTGAATAATTTGGTGGAGCTAGGCTTCATTAAGAGGTTTGTTGGATTTGTCTTGAGAGGTCACGGAATTAAAGCCAAATTCTGGTTCTTTGGAGTCACGTTACCTAGGGCGGCCATGTAATTTCCAACATGTTTCCATGGTGTGATTGGTGCGCTTACAATGGTCACAAAACATGTGATTGGATTAGGCTCGAGAAGCAGTTGGGCCGTTGGGCTCATTCGGCCCGCTGGACCGACGCGCGCGCATGCTAGACAACCCATTATGAGACCTGCGTGATCCTCTGTGGGCAGGTACACTGAGAGCAAGTTGGGAGCCATCCATCTGCGGGGCATGGGAGATGAAGTGAGGACCATCAGATAGAGGCGCGTTTATGAAGGCCTGGGAGCCGTCAGATGAAGCTGGAGCCATGATCAAATGATGTCTGTCAGATCTAGGTAAAGGCCTAGAGCCATCGGATCCAGATAAGGAAAGGTTTCCCTCATGAAACCCTAGGGAGCCCTCCTACACAACCCAGCCACCGCTGAAACCACGGGCAGCAATGGCTTTCTGAGCGGCGGTGGCACGTGCAGCAAAGATCATAGAGTCGCTAACCCGAAGATATTCTGCAAAAGCTAAACAGTGGTTTTCTTCCTACACAGCTAGGAAAAGGAGACGGCAGAGTAACGGCAGTGGTTCCATGGCCAAAACTTGAGATCGGAACGATGTGAAGGAATCGTTCAAAATTAGGAGGAACCATGTGAGCCACTATTCTTCCTTAAGGCGATGAGATTGTTGAAAGGTTGATTCAGGGCCGACGAGCGGTTCAAAAATTTGATTGAGTTTATGGTAAAGAGCCACAAACTGATTGTAGATGACGGAGATGGCGAGGGAGCCTTGCCATAGGTCAGCGAGGTGCTGTTCAATCTGGAAGAGGCGCATGCGGTTAGAGTGGCCATAAAGGTCGCAGAGATTATCCCAGATGACTTTAGGATCTTCGGTGGGCAGAAGTGCAGTGGCGATGTCAGGGGCCAAGGTATTGCTAAGCCATGAGTAGACCAATTAAGCGCATTTGCACCACTAGTAGAGAAGGCGCTCGGTGGTCAGGAGTGGAATGCTATTGTTGAGGAAGCCATCCTTGTCTTTCGTGACAAGGGCATGACGGAGGTCTTAGGACCAAAGAGAATAGTTTTCAGCACCGGTGAGAACGTGCGAGATGAGGCGGAGTTTGAGGCCATCAAAAGAGGCCGTGAAAAGAGGGTCGCCGATTTCAGGGCAGCCGGCGACGGAATACGGCAGTAGAATTGAGGATGAATTCGGGTAGGGATTTGGCCCCAAACCCAGAATGCCCAAGTAGGGATCCGGACCCGAATTCGGACTCGAGGGAGTTGATGGGTCGGAGTGAGCTGGGCCACCCAGAGAGCCATGCGGAACGGACTCGAGGCTAGGGTAGAGATAGTGGGCCTAGGGGAAGGAGGGCCAAGGGTAAAAAAGAGGTTGACTGGAGGGGCCCGAAAGGGGCTGAGAGGAGCAAGTAGACCCAGCACCAATCAAGGTGTCTTGGGCCAGAGTGGAGTCTGTGCCAGAGAGGGCTTGAGAAGGGAGGGTGGTAGTCGGTGAAGAGATATGGGTGAGGTTATCAAGGCAAGGGCGTTGAGGTCAGTAGAGGTGGTTGACATGGTAAAAAAAAAAAATGTCGAAAGGGAGTAAAAGATGGGTGAAAAAAGTGCGGAAGCGAGAAGCCAGGAAAAAAAACTAGGCTCGTGATACCATGTCACAAGTTGATGATGAATAAGACATGGAATGGGAGAAACTTTTGTGTATTGGCTTAGTGAGAGAACTTTACATATGGTGTCCTTATATAATGGAAGGATTAACCGTAAAGGAAATTATACAAAGAATTAATGTAATATAATTCTACCTAACACAAGAATACTTTCGCAAATAAACCTAACATACATGGAATAATAATTGTCCTAAATAAGGGAATATATATTCCCAATATGCACATGTATCTCCAACAGAGAGTTTTAGGCTCTAGGCGAAGTGCTACTATCACAAAGCGAGAACGAAGAAAGATGTAGAATTTGAAAATTATTGTGTTGCTTTCTTATGAAAAATTCATAAGCCTTGTCCTTTTATAACATAAGGACTGATCATAATAAAAAATATACAAAGGAAAAAAAAATCTCCTTATTATACACAAAAAATAAAAGGTATCCTAAAAAACTTACACCGAACAAAAAGAATATTAAACTATATCAAGAAAATATAATAAAAAACATACACAAGTATCTCAAACCGCCACAAATACAACCAACCAATAGTACACTGTAAAGAAGTATGAGAACTCAGTCCGAAGAAAAGGAGTTTCCTTTGACAATGAGAACACAATCCTTGATCTCTGTCGAAAGCCTACCGCTGAATGAGTTATTCGCTCTGTTCAGCTCTTCCAATCTGAGAGATTTCCAATGGCCGCCAGGATTTCACCAGAGAAGGAGTTATTGGAAAGATCCACCACAGTCAACCAGAATATTTTTGTTATTATCGGGGAAAATAGGCTGCGTATCTGATTGTGTTGAAGATCCAGAAACTGAAGCACGCTGTAACAAGTTTCCATGTCAGGGTTGACTACATACGTAAGTGCATTAAAATCCAAGATGAATGATCCAAAGCAATGTGATATGGTCAGAATCATGGCAGAGCGTTGAGCCCGGAACTGAGCCAGAGAGATTGTTGTGTGAGAGCATCAGCACCTGAAGATTCGACAGAGCCCCGAAAGCCGACGTGACCTCGCAGTTAAGAGAATTGCCATCTGCGCTAAGGTGCACAAGAGGAGAAGTTGGCGATGGCTGAGGGAACTGTTCCTTCCAAGAGGTTGTGGTCCAGCGAGAGGTACCGGAGCTCTTGGAGCTCCCCGAAGCTCGCAGGAATCTGCCCTTTGAATTTATTGTACGAGAGGTTTAGAATCTGGAGGCTAGTCAGGTTCCCGATCTCCGAAGGGAGGTTGCTGGAGAGAGAGTTGTTCTGCAGGAAAACATTGTGCAGAAGCGTGCATTGGCACAAAGAGTGAGGCAATGTCCTATTGAGAAAGTTAGACTGGAGGCTCAGATTCTGTAACATACCAAGTTTTTTGAGTCGATCGCTAATTTGGCCACCAGGTTGAAGCCTAGGCAGGCTTAACTCGGTGACTATTATTTTCGCACGCAACTCCATGCCAGTCGTGCGGAGCTGATGGCGTGGAGGAATTCCAGTCTTCAAGCACCCCAACCGGATCGTGGAGATTGATCTTCAAAGACATCAAGGCCCCGACTTCCACCAAGGTTTTGGCCTCGAGCTGAGTACACGAGACCAGGGGCGAGCAGAGCACCACTACAAGAATCATAGCAATGGTTAGGGCCATGGAAACAGTAACAGAACAACACTGATTGCCTTGCTGTGGTGCAGGTTAAAAGAGTGTGCATAAGGAAAGTGTGTTAATTGATACGAGAATAAGTTGATTGACAATGAATACATTTCTAGGAAGTAGTTTCCTAGCTCAATTACATTTATAGGAAGTAATACGAGATTATATTAGGATTCCTTTTTGGCTTTCATGTAGTATTTGAGTTTCTTTTTTTTTTTTTTTTGAATTATTATCGTCTTATAAGATTTCATATGTTTATACTAGTATGTCTGAATGTGCATTATATATTGTTACCTAATATAAATTCAATAATAATACAATTTTCATAATTTGTTGCCTTTTACTCGTCTTTTGAATTCTCTATATTAGGACTCTATTTCTGGCACCATTGCACTAGGTTTTTCTTTTTTAATTATTATTTCCTTATAGGGCTTTATATGTTTATACGGGTATATATAGGAGTATGCATTGTATCTTATCATTTCATATAGATTCAACAATAATACAATCCCTACAACTTGTTGACTTTTGCTCTATTTCTCAAATTCTCTCATGTTCACATTGTGACAGTATTAAAATAGAGCCAACCTTTGTGAATCGAGGGGGAAGGAGGACTACAAGGGCATAAGGATTTAAAATCTCAAATTGAGGGAAGAAGTATAAAGAAAATTGAATAATTGAACGGTTGATACAAAAGTTAGTCTCACTTTACTTTCTTTCTTTTTTTTTTTTTTTTTTTTTTTTTTTTTTTTTTTTTTTGATAACCAAGGTGTCCGGGCCAGCTTGCGCGCACCTCGACTAATCCTCGGGGAAGGCTAGACTAATAAAATTATAAATTCAAAAGATTTATGAAGTTGTCTTTGATAAAGACTTCAAACACTTGCACATGAATGTTTATCAATCAACAAACCTATTTTTATCATTAAATTTTATCAATTCTGTAACAATACAAAATCTTTAAGTCTTGTCTCCTTTTTTTATTTTTATTTTTTCATGTTTTACAAATAGATTCAGACACTTCCTCCTCCGTTCAATATCATCATATCAAAATCTTTAATTCTTATCTCCCCTTTTTTTTAAACAAATAGATTCAGACTCTTCCTCCCCCCTTCAATATCAGCATATCATACCTGTGAAGCAAAATCATTCCACAATCACTAACTCGCTTATCTCTGCTCATGTCACACACGTTTTCGAAGATCATATTTTAATAAGGCTCCATATTGATAGTACCCTTCCATTTTTTTTAACATATGCACTCCAACTCACATATTCAAGTATTAGACTTAAAACTTATTACTTTTAGGTAGTTCCTATTTTCAACTGAGCTAATTAATGAAATTGCACCGATGAAATTGTGCGTCATTGAACACAGACCCACAAACAATCACTCGACCACAGACACTGTAAACAACTTGCTCCTTCCCTCCCACTCTCCTTCCCCCAAGCACCTTCGACGAAGCACGTAACGGAACTCCCACTCTTGGACCTCTTATGGCGTTCATGGGTTAGGTCATCGACCCTTGTTTGTGCTGTTTCCATATTTACTTTGTTCTTCATTAAGACCTTTCCCTTCAATCGGGGAAAGACCTCGTTGGGTGGGCCATGACAAGTAAATCTTTGCCATTTGGTTATGCATAGGAAATTCATTATACATATACGTAACTCGTAATTGGTATATGTACGTGAGTTTCGGAGTGTCCAACCATAAATATCAGTGAAGATCATAAAAGAGTGTCTTTACTTCCTCTAATAAACCCCACATGCACAATCACCTCGTTCTGTGACAATGACAGTTTTTGTCTCTTTCACGAATAGTTATCATTGAAGAAGGTCTGTCTCGAACAATTTTTTGGTCCCATTGTCCGAGATGTTGGAGCTCTTATGCAGGATGACAGAATACTCCTTTTTTCCGGAGAGTAGAATGTCGTTTCTCTTTGCCAAGCCATTTAAGCATAGGTATGGGTCTTGGTGGCTTTTCATGTGACAACAATCTCGTAACAAAATTGGTTGATGCCCACGCCAGGAATCACAAAGAAAGAGTAGTTTATAAAGTAAACAATTTTGTGAAAATTCTAATTGGAAATTATCTTTAACATATGTTAAACATAAGTTGTGTCTTATATTCAAAGCATGAGAATGGACCTATAATTTTAGAAGTGGTAAAAGTTCTTAAGTTATTACTAGTTAGTTTTAAGATATGTACTCACACTGTAATAAAATAAAAGAGATGTTTCTTTCTTATAAATAAGTGCTAAGAAAAAAGAAAATGAAATTTTTTGATACCGGGAAAGAAACCTTTCTTATACCGAGAATATAATGAGATTACAAATTTCTCCTTTCTTTTTTTTTTTAATTTCATTTATTATTATCTAGACTTTGGGCATAGAGGTAAAGCTGACCACGAACTTAGGGGTAGATTCATGGCGATGTACTGTTTGGGGGAGAAGGAAGATGCAGTGTCTTTGGGACATAACTGGTGAAGTGATAAAGGTCATCAACATCAATCTGGTTGATGTCCCTATCACTTTCTTCGACATCCTCGCCAGCGGGATGCGACGGTCGAACCTTTTCATAACCTCCATTTACAAGACGTCACAATCCTTTCTTTAGAAACTTGATTATCGTTCTTTGCATCTTCAAAACCCCTACCCAAGATCACCCAGCCGGCAAACACATACTAAAATTTGCTTCTTCTGCATTTTTTATTCCTATTATGCTTTCAAGTTTGTCTTGAAGACGATCGGGTTTTATTCTAAGATTATGGCAGTTTTTTTTTTTTTTTTTTTTGGTTTTTAATGTAAGTTGCATTAATGAAATTAATATACAAAAGCACAGGGGCATACCCCAGTATTACATCAATTTCCAAAAGTAAACTAAGAGTAAGCAAAAATAGAGGTTGGAAGCCTCCAAATCTCACTCAAAAATACATTACCTTGAGAGGGTTTGATATTGTGAAGCAGAGAAGCTCTTCCTCGTACAATTTTCCTTACTTTAGCCAACAGGATTGGAATGTCAACTAATGTATTTTTAAATCTTCTTCTATTCCTTTCTGCCTAAATGCAATAAATACAAGCTAGAAAAGATATTTTAAGAATTTTTGCAGCCAGATCTTTACCTTTTGATGCTTTAATCATCCAGTTTAATTCTTCATTCCATCCTCTGATGTGACGTCGAATTCCATTTTGAGTAAGGATATTTTTCCAAATCACCATTGTGCATGGACATTCAAAAAAGAGATGACTCCTGTTTTCTACTTGAACCTGACAAAAATCACAGTATTGGTTAATTGTAGGAAGCCATTGTACCATTCTCTCTGCTGTAGAAAGTCGATCATGGCAAACTAGCCATCCAATAAAGTTATGCTTGCAAATCCCACCAGTCCAAATTAGTTCATACCAATCTACTTTTTCATTAACTGGTTGCAAATCTTGATAAGTAGCTTTGCAACTGTAGGCAGGGCTAGAAAGAACCGAGGTAAGCATAGGCCTTAACTTGAGGAGGCCTCTCCAACTCCATGCCATTGAACCTTTGATTTGAATCTGCATTACTGAAATTCTTTTACATTTAGTGCTATGTATCCACTTACTCCATAATGATTCATCTGGCTAATTTATAAGAGTCCAAAGCATACGTCCTAGAAGGACTTTATTCCAAAGTTTAAGGTTCGGCAATCCCAATCCCCCTTTCTTCTTTGGTGAGCAGACAGTTTGCCAAGCAATTTTGTAGGAACGTTGTATATCCATACTTCCTGCCCATAAAAAGGGGGATTGGGATTATGGCAGTTTTTATCTCCTTCACGAAAGCCATCATTCGGACAGCTCCATTTCGAACAGTTATCTTCTTCCGTTTGCCGAGGTAGTGGGAACTATTATTCTAGAACAGGAGTCTTCTTTCGGCAGAGAGTAAACCATTGGAAGGAGCAGCCATGGCTGGATCTCTGTCCCGGTATGACAAAATATACGTAGCAATCTGGGTACTGATGGGCATCGTATGTTTGGTTTTGGGCGTTGCTCTGATTCGAGAATCTGTAATGAAGCTCAGACATCCAAAACCACATCGGAATATGGCGTAGGTATGCATCACAATGTTAGTCGGCAGCATCACTTGCTGCCTTTTTATCATCCCTGCTTTTGTAATTTGCAAGGAGGTGTTTGTGGATTGGTGGAAGACTGCATCTCGGTCACCTCCTCTCTATGGGACGAAGACAGTTGTACCTTTACCGGATTTAACGACTGTGGAAGTTGATGATCCATCTCCGGTATAGTTTGAACTCTCCAATCAGCATTGTGTATCCCACGAATCCATCGTTTTGGTCTCAAAGTTGACGTGTATGTATGGCTTTCTATTGGGATCTCTAGCTTGCTTTCTCCTTTTCTTCTGTCTCACAGAACGGAAAAAGTTGCAGCATTTATCTTGTAAAAACAATCTTTTGACTCTTGCGTCTCATGTATTTGGATTCATCATGATATAATGAAAGAACATTAGTCTCAAAAGGATCACAAACAAATTCTGATTTCTTCCTCTAAATTTTTGTGTTCGTGATTATGTTTTACGTGGAGGAGTACAATCATATTTAAATTCATCATAAATTAATGAAATTAATATTTGCTATACATCACATATATTTTTAATTTTTTTAAAGACACATATCTGTTGTTAAACCTTAGGACTAACCAGTAACCACTCTTACTCAAGCAAGGCACTTATCAATTATTTTTAAATTTTCTGCTATTATCGATATGCTTTTCCAAAATTCACCACACAAAACGTGCGGCCTTCTGGGTCTGGCCTCGAATTTCATTGCTTTCATCTTCTTCACGAGCCACTTCTCTATCTTCCTTGTGAGTATCTGCTTCATCTATGATAACTTCAACCTCATTACATTCGCCCATCACACAACACTTTAATTGCCTCATGTTTCCACTGTTGATCTCCTTTCTACATGCATTTCATAATATCCCTTAATAGAAGTCTTAAAGGAACTTAATAGTGCGTAGTTAATGCTACTAGCTAAATAACTTAAACAAATTGGACAGAAATACGGTTTTGGCACTTGTTCTCCTACTCAACATTTATGTAATAGAATTCCAATCCATAGAGAGTAGTGAATCCATCTAGGGATTGATTTGATGACAAATAAAAGTTGGATATTTGTATGGTTTCATGCTTTGGAAGATAATGACATCTTTTTTCCAAGTTTTTAATTCTTTTAAACTCTTAAATATATGCTATAGAATAAATGATATTTCTCATTTAAATAAAAGATATGCTCCAGCGGCATGGTTGTAGCACTCGGTAGACTTGAAGGTTTAGAAGTTCAAGAATGTTTTTGAATTGAAGAGATAATTATTGTGTCCAAAAACAAGGATTTGCATCTTGATGCTTTGCAAATTCGAAGATTCTAATATGTGTTCATCTTCCAGTGTAAGATGCATCTGGATCAGTGATCTTATGACATGGTCAGCTTTGTGGAGAATTAAAATATATGAGAGTCCATCTTTAACAAGTTTACCATTAACTGATGAAAGTGCAAACAATTTGGAATGCCTTCAAGTCAAAAGATTGTGGTAGGTTGGCTTGCAATTGGAAGATGGCCTTAAAAGAAGATTGTAGTCTGTGCATATTCATCCAGTGATTTTGCTTCTCATATTTCTCATTAGTTGTCCGTGGGTGTTAGGTTTGATCTCTGACTATCAATTTTAATTTGAAAGAATTGAAATCCTTATGTTCATTTAATTCTAAAACAACCTATGATGTGTCTTGAACATCTTTTATCTTTACATGCGATTATATGTAATAGTATGATTTTCTACTTGAACTTTATCTTGGAATTGTTGAAAGGTTATGTTTTATGATTGATATAATTTTTGGATAATTAATACTTGTACTTGTCATAAATATTTTTGATAAATGTTATAAATTTTCCAATCCTATTTAAGAGAATCGTCTTGCTTAAGGAGATGACTTCTGAGTTGCCTAACCCATTATAAGTACCTCCAATTTTCAATAGGCTATTAAGGAAAGACAGATGATTCTAGGCCATGTTATGTTATGATTATTTTTTTTTTTTTGGTGGTACACACTATAGCATATGACGTGTTACTGTATATAAGTTGATGGTAGGATTGTTTGCTTCATCGATTTTCAGTTTGTAAGAATTGAGATCCTTATGTTCCTTTCATCGTTAAGATAATATCTAATGCAAGTCTAATATGTCTTTTATCTCGACGTTATTGTTAATATTTGCAATTAGTTTATATTGGAATGTTTAGTCTTGAAATCTTATCAATGTTTAACATTGACCCAACTTTGGATTTTAAGCTTCCATGCTTGTCATAAACCTTCGATGATAAATTTTATGGATTTCCTTGTTCTAGTTATGAAGGTGATCTTACTTTTCTACATGACTTTGGACCAGCCAAACCTACCTTTGCTCTTAAGGACTTCAAAATCGGTTTGTTGCTGGGTCAAAGCGCTAGTTAAGCGCTAGTTAAGCCTAGTTTAGACAATCATTTTGATTCATGTGGTATGAGTATTATGTTTTGGTTGTGTATATGATGTTTGAAATTTTAGGTGAGCAGAAAAACAGCATATTAACTCTTTCACATAGACAACATTTGGGCCTTTAACTTGTTCCCTGGTGCATCCTGGAGAAGCAGTGGATTCCGAAAAGCTTTTGGTCTTTTAAAGCCGCCGAAGACGGAACTTCTTGAAGTCTTTTACAGGGTGCATACGCCTATACCAATCGCAGTTACATCGTAGTCACATTTGTTTTTTGATTATACAGATCATGATAAGTGCATATGCACAGAGTTGGCATCAATCCTCTTCCTAACGGAAAAAAAGATATATTTTGAGAGACATTAGAAGTGTAGGCAGATGGATTCGAATTTACAGCGTGCAAGTAAGAAAGAAAGGTTGCCAATTTCATTAGTGGTTTTCCTGCAGTGCCTTATTTTCCGTTTGGTTCATCGAATTATCTATGTATAATGTTATAAAACACTGTGAACCGTTTAGATTGTTGATATCTTGAAAGAAAAAATTGACTGCAGTTAAATTCGTAAATAAATCAAGTTACTATGACATTGCACTTAGTAGTCGGTTTTGTTTTAGTAAATAATGCTGGACAGTTTTTGAACCACTTTCCTTGAACTCCAGTTGTTTATGCGGGTTGTTGTAGGACGGATGAGGCAATCGGGGGGCTGAGTGGGATGAAAGTAACAGCAGCTGATGTGGAACATTCTATAAATTATTAGTTCAATAATGGTAAATACACTTTTATCGTAATAAGGTTTGACAAGAAAGGCAGGCAAGTGTCGGAAACTCAGAAAATTCAAAAGGGGAGATCAGGGGCTTTGGAGCTAAAAGCATCAAGTTTTGCTTGCACTAGGAGAGCAAATTTCTCTTCATTTTTCGGTCGAAAATATTACTTGAACTTATGTCATTCCCATGATGGTTGTACAAAAGTCTAGAAACCTGCGGCACTTGCGAGGCTACAGACATTAACATATCAAAGTATTTTTTTACTGAGCAATTTCTTCTGCATATTTCAACTCATTTAACATCCTTTCATTATTTTTATAATGCAAGTAAACATGTTGAACAAGTAATATAATGATAAGAAAGTGTATCGTCTCACAAAGATGGGTGAATACTAGACTAATTAAATACAAACAATGAAGTAATCTTAAAATTTATTTAACTAATCAAAAGAAAGTTGATGACGAAATAAAATTTAAAATTTCCAAAACAAGATTCAAGACTAATTGAAATTAAATCCAAGTAAGAAAGATCAATATAAGAAACATGTTAGAGCATATGATTTCACCATAACTAGTATGTATGAATTTTCATAGTTTATGCCTACAAGAATGATAATACCTATGTGATGGTAAAATTTCTTAATTTATTTACTATCCTATTTCTAGGTATAGTAAACTTACTCAATTTATTAATTCACTATATTTCTATATGAATTGAAATAAATAAAATACATCAGGATCTATGAACATTTTTAGTTTACAACAAATCTTACGATCATCTTATCACCAAAAGTCACACAAACAACATGGTATATATCTATCCATATTTAATTCATGATTATTTATTATAAGAAATAATTGCATATTATTACCTCTTAGTCTTAAATATACACATCAAATCATTCAAGTGGTGGCCAATCACTTAAAAGCATTAAGCATAATAATATGATATATAACTCATATAAATAAAATATTTTACAAAATATAAAAATTTATAGGATTTACATCATTATAGTTAGGCTACATCATCACTTTAATAAAAGAAATTTAGAACATAATGAAATAGTGAACCAAAACAATGGTAGAAATTAAGGAAAACATCTTAAATAAAGAAAAGCAGGAAAGTTGTCATCACATTGTCTTCTTTTAAAGAATTCTCCCTTGATTTTCTCTTTCTTCCTTGGTTTCAGTGGCACCTCTTTTCTCTCTCTTATCCTTCCTTTGATTTTCTTGTGCAACGTTCCTCCTTTATATAGGGTCCGGGGTTTAGAATTATCTCCTTATCCTAATAGAAGTGGATTTTGGATTCCCAAGATAATTAGGTTTTGGACTCTTATATTAATTAGGCCTTGAATTCCTAATATGACTAGGTTTTCTAATTATTTAGAAAAGTCAATAACAATAAAAATCTAATAACAATCATCTCAAAGCCCAAGCCCATCTTGATTTTCTTGACTTTGATATTTTGACCATCTTTTGCCATATAATAAATATCAAGTTCTCCATACTTGTCCTTTTTCTTCATGCCTCCTTATGCTATATAAACAAGACAAATTTAAGTAAATAAAAAGGAATTCAAATATTTTCTCACAAGCATTAGATAATTTTTTACTTAAAGTATGTAAAATAACTCTATAAAAATAGAGTTATCACTTGTCGCGGTTAAATTGATCAAATTGGTACCATCCAAAGACCTAGTTTTGTACTTGGTTCTCTTTTCTTTGAACCTTGCAACTAATACTAGAAGGTGGAAGAAAGCCCAGATTGTACCAACTCTGCTAGCTAAATCCAAATTCCAACTCGATAAATTCATAGCTTTAGTACCAAAATGAGGCTTCCTTGTTCAACAAATTTTGGCTTTGATTAATGAAGATGTCAACAACTTTTATAACATCTACTTAGTTGAGTTACAATTGACAGGACAGGGCCACAAGAATCATTGCTGAGCCAGGATTTTGGTGAGGGTGAGAAAACCATGGTGCCTTCCCTACAGACAGCAGTTTCTCAAACACAGTATTCTTTGGCTTACTCTGCCTTTATCTTTTTGTCTCTCTCTGTGTCTTCATCTATCATTTTGTTTTTTTCATCTTTTGCTTCGAATCAAGAGAAAGAGTTGGCTATCAAAAGGATCGCAACTCCTCACAAGGCTTTTTCGAGCCAACAAAAGAGTTGGCAACCTCGCTCTTTCGTCAAAAGACATGTCAAAGATCCAACATAGCAGCTATAATGAGAGAAGTTTTGAAAATATAATAATGAAAAATAATAACATTGATGGTCATTGTCAATGACTTCTAGCCTCTTCACCCTCACCCGCATAATAAATCATAAAATCAATAAACAACAATTTGCTGCATGAAAGAAAGATCTCACAGGTTCACCAATGACCTGGGCTTTGTAGCATATGCCAATCAATTAGAGGACCATGTAATTGATCTGTTGAAAGATCAATTAGTAATTATTTTGGACAATAATAGTATTTTAGATAAAGAATATGACTATTTGGATGTAGGAATATTTAGTTGATTAAAAGAAAACCAAAATCTTTATTTTCACAGAGAAAAAAATAGGTCCTTCAATCTTTTTAATTTCAAAACTAGTTCTTTTTCTATAAAATTTTCTAAAATACTTAAACAACTCCATATCTCTTGCTTATTACCTTCACTCACTAGTCTTTGATATTAAATGCCATGTCAACAGTCCACCTCACCATGTCCACGTCAACTTCATTAAATGATGTGGCAAGCCAGCTCACCCACTCACGTCACATTAGCCCTTCTCATCGCAAGCCTCAAGTGCTATCTGCCTCACCAAAAACATTGGCCACCTCTACAAGAACCTGGTTGGAAATCCAGCACCTAAAAACCTTCCATTCCTGTCCAATTATTTACAAATCTTCGCCTCAATGCCAAGAAGGCAATACCACTAACCAGCATTTCCAATCAAGGTCAACTTTGGGAAAGATTTCCAATTCTTTCCAAAGTCTCTCTACTTAGGTCAAATCTTTGATTCATTCTCTCAAATGTAAATTGATTACAATTAGATTAGGTTTTGTATTTTCCTTATTGCATAGCACAATCTAGTCTATAAATTGAATGGAACTTGTAAATATTTTTTAATCAATTTCGAATTCCCTTTTTTGCAACCTAGGGTTTGAGTTCTCATGAGATTCTTCAATTTCTTGAAGAATTTAACTGTCAATTTGGTATTTAGAGCTTTCTAGCCAACGCCTTCAATCAATCCTCCTTTAATTCCTCTCAAATGGCCCCAAATCACCCCGATTTCATCCCCACCCAAACCATTACCCCTGTCTCGCCGAAAATATCTCTATTTCGGCCACTACTGTGCGCCTCAAAGGACCAAATTACCTGGTATGGAAGGCCAAGATTTTGCCCTATCTCCATGCAACGAAATTATTGTTGATTGTCGATAGGTCCCTTCCTTATCCAACTAAGTTCACCACCACCACTGATGATGGTAGCTCCGTCATTCAAGTCACTAATCCTGAATACCTTGAATGGTAGAAGTGGGATCAAAACACTCTTGGTATGCTATTGAACACTTGCTTTGACACCATCATCGGTCAACTCACAAAGCAAGAAACATCGACCAACATTTAAAGTGTTCTTATGGTTGAGTTTGCTACACAAAGCTCCGCCCTCACCTCCAGGCCATCACCAAAGGCCACCGATTGGTCTCTGATTATCTCCAGGGGATTAACTCCCTGGTAGATGAACTTGGCAGCATGGGTGAGGTCATATGAAACAAAAAATACCTCAACCACCTCTTTTGCAGACTTGGCATTCCCTATGCCCCACTAGCCACCATTATCTTTGTGCACACTTGCACCTCCAACCTTACCCAAGAAGACCTTTGTGGTCTTCTTTTTACTCATGAGGCTCAACTTGAATTGGTTGAGCAATCTCACACCATCGCTACCGCATTTTCCACGATCTAGAACTTTCCTCGTCCTCAGATGGTGGTCCAAACCCATACCAAGACCTAAATTCAGTGTTAGACAACACTCGTAACTGACAAACATGTGTTTCCCCCTCCTACTAATGGTCGATTTAGTCATGATGGTGGTAATCGCAGCCATGCTCCATGTTGCCAAATATGTCATCGAATAGGCCACTAAGCTACCACTTGTCGAGCCCATTACAATCCCTCAAGCCAACTTGTTGCTTACGGCCCATAAGCAAATAGCCCAGCCCAGTCCAACCTACCCAGCATCTACTCAGACAAGCCTCTATCTGACCAAGCCTCTATGGATTGGTATCTAGACTCGGGTGTAACCAACCATGTTACACTCAAGCTTATGGGCCTTGACCCATTAATTTCGTACAAAAGAGATACCCCTAAGTAATTGTTGGGGATGGAGTGGGCCTCCCCATCACCTATATAGATAACCTTTCTAACCCTAATAATTTAAATCTCTCCAATATTTTAGTTGTTCATAATATTTCTAAAAATTTATTATCCGTTTCTCAATTTACAAGAGACAACAATTGCAAATTTATTTTTTATCCTAATTTTTGTGTTGCATAGCATCTTTCTACGAGTTAGATACTACTTCAAGGTCCACTTGATCACAATTTTTATCACGTTCAATTGAATAAATTGGTGCACAAGCCCATCGCACTATCATTAAACTGTAATATGCTTGAAAAATGGCATCCATGTATAGGGTATAATTCTTTCCCTATTGTATTAAAGGTTCTCCAAAATAATAAAATAAATATTGAAGGTCATTTTCCTCAATCTTGCAATGCTTGTCGAATTAGCAAAAGTACCAAACACGCTTATCCCCCTACCAATAATAAATCTTAGGGGCTCCTTGATCTTATTCATTTTGATATCTGGGGACCTACCCCAATATTATCTAACCTAGGCAACAAATATTACATTGCCTTTATTGATGATTTTTCAAAATTTACTTGGATTTATAATTTCCAATCTCACACTCAATTTATCTCTATATTTAACCAATTTCGAATTTTTGTTAAAAATCAATGCAATCTTAAAATAAAATCCATTCAATGTGATAGTGCTGCCGAATTTACTTCTACTAAATTTTTCACTAAACTATCCTAATTATCAATGCATATCTAGTACTTATGCTCTATTCTAAAATGGATCCGTTGAAAGAAAACATTGGCATATAGTTGAAATCAGGCTTTCCTTACTCAATCACACCTATGTTCCACTACACTATTGGGACTATGCCTTTGAGATTGCAGTCCACATAATTAATAGGCTCCCTACTCTTATTCTTGATCCTAAGACACCATGGGATTTATTTTTTGGCAATTCTCCCTCTATCTCCCATTTTAATGTGTTTGGATGCCTCACTTATCCATACCTTTGGCCCTATGCCAAGCATAAACTTGAACCTCATTATCGCTCATGTATTTTCCTCAAATATCCCTAGGTACAAAGGTTATCATTGCTATTATCCATAGACAAAATGATTCTTTATTGTTGTAGATGTTATTTTTGATGAGACACAATTTTCTTTTAAAACATTGTCTTTGTCACCTACCCTACCAAGGCATAGCTATATTCCTCTTCAAATTTCTTGTCCATCGTGGCCTCTTCCTACTACATCTCTAAGGCTATTACCCGATGTGACTACTTCTACAACCTTATCTAGACCTCCATCTCCTGCACCATAATTGGTAGCTCCTTTTCTTGGGCCTTCTCAATCCTTTTTACCTCTTCCACTTGGTCACTCCATGACCACCTGCCTCAAAGGTGGAACAATTGCTAGGCAAACTATAACTCGCCAACATACATATGCTTTAACCACTACTACAAATTCTTATAAGGAAACTTCATGTTTCACTAAGGTAAATTCCTCCCCAAAATGGTGTAAAGCCATGACTGAAGAATATACAGCCCTTCTTAAAAATCAAATGTGGGACCTTGTCCCACCTTCACCTAATGTCACACCCATAGGGTGCAAATGGGTATACAAAATGAAATTGTGTTTCGATGGTACACTTGAACGTTATAAGGCATGTCTAGTTGCCAAAGGTTTTCACCAACACCCTGGCATTGATATAATGAAACTTTCAGTCATATGGTCAAACCAGTTACCATTCGCACCTTACTTTCTCTCGTTTACTCTAAAGGTTGGACTATTAGGCACCTTGACATCAAGAATGCCTTCTTACATGGTCATCTTGAGGAAACAGTTTTTATGACTCAACCTCCTAGCTTTGTTAATACCCAACAACCTAATTATGTATGTCACCTAGATTGTTCCTTATATAGGTTGAAGCAAGCCCCTTGGGCATGGAACCATTGCTTAAGCCAATTTTTACTTAAAATTGGTTTTTCTATTTCCAAGGTTGACCACTCCTTATTTACACTTCATACCTCAAAATATAGTGCCTTTCTACTTATCTATGTCGATGACATAATTTTTACAGGCACCAATGATGCTCTTCTCACTCATATTATAAATTAATTACAACGAGAGTTTGGCATCAAAGATCTTGGTGATCTTCATTTTTTCCTTGACATTAGAGCTCTCACCACCCTGAATGGATTTATACTCCATCAAGCTAACTTTGCCCAAGATATCCTTAATCGAGCTAACATGGACTCTGATCGTGAAGTCTCTACACCCTATCCAAAGGGGCATCCCTTATCTATCACTGATGGTGAACCCTTCTCTGATCCCACACATTATCATAGCATTGTCGGCACCTTTTAATATCTTACTCTTCTTCATCCAGATATTGCCTATGCTGTTAATACAACCTACCAATATATGTATATGCCTACTACTACTCATTAGACATTCATTAAACAAATTCTTCGATTTCTTCCTAATACTATCCATTATGGACTCCACATTACAAAATCCTCCTCTAAACAACTCCACACATATTCTGATGCGCAATGGGCTAGTGACTATGATGATCGCAAATCGATGGGGGGATTTTGTATCTTTCTTGGTTCTGACCTCATTTCTTAGTGTGCTAGAAAATAGAAAACCATGGCTCGCTCAAGCACTAAGGCTAAATTCAAAAGCCTCGCTGATACTGTTACCAAACTTATTTGGATTGAAGCTCTACTTTGGGACCTTCATCAACTATTATCATCCCCGCTAATACTTTGGTGTGATAATTTATCTGCCTTGTGCCTCTCCATTAATCCAGTCTTCCATGCTCGCACCAAAGATGTCGAGATTGATTTTCACTTCGTCCGTGAGCATATCAAGAATCGACAATTTCACATACACTTTATCTCCTTTGTTGATCAAACTGTGAACATCTTTACCAAAGGCCTCTCCTCCACACACTTCAAAGTTCTTCAAAACAAGCTCATGATTCACTATGACCCGTTCATTTACGAGGGGGTATTAAACGCCATGTCAACAGTACACCTCACCATGTCCACGTCAACCTCATTAAATGACGTGGCAGGCTAGCTCACCCACTCATGCCTTATTAGCCATTTTCATCACATGCCTCAAGCTCTGTCTACCTCACTGAAAACACCGACCACCTCTGAAAGAACATGGTCGAAAATCCGGCACCTAAAAACCTTCCATTCTCGTCTAATTATTCATAAATCCCCCAATGTCAAGAAAATAATACCACCAACCAGGGTTTCTAATTCTTTCCAAAGTCTCTCTAATTAGGTCAAATCTTTGATTCATTCTCTCAAATGTAAATTGATTACAATTAGATTAGGTTTTGTATTTTCCTTATGGTATAGCACAATCCAATCTATAAATTAGACGAAACTTGTAAACATTTTTTAATCAATTTCAAATTCCTTTTTTTGTAACCTAAGGTTTGAGTTCTTGTGAGATTCTTCAATTTCTTGAAGAATTTAACTTTCAATTTTTGACACACCATACTTTTCTGGTTTATTATCCTCTTTTGGTTTTGCTTCTAACTTATGCACTCTCCTGATGGGAAAAAACATATAGAGTTTCCCACTTTGATTAAAACTATGAGAAAATACTAAAACACTAACAATGTATTTTAAATCACAGGTAAAAGATGCAAACACCATAATCAACACAAACGAATTTTTACATGGAAAACTCTTCCAATGTGAAAAATAAAAACCACTCAAACTGAGAACATATTCATAACAAGTGAGAAAATCTCATCATAATCAATTCTTCTTTTTTTTTTAACTAAAATCTTTAACAACTAGTCTAACTTTGTATTAGGGTTGTGAAGAATTTTCATCATACTTCAATCTGTAAAACCAACGATTCTTTAAAGATTTCTTTCCCTAAGGCAATGTCATTAACTCAAATGTCTGATTATCATGCAAAGATTTCAACTCATCTTACATTGCATCAATCCATTTTTTCTTATTCATATCCTCTGTTGCTTCTTTAAAGCTCTCAGGCTCACCTGCATCAATCAATAATACATACTCCTCAATAGAGTATCTAAAGGATAGATGACGATCTCTAATAGACCTCCTCAATAGTAAAACTAAAGATGGACCCTACTGAACATCAATAACATTATTTGTCCAAGTATTATTATTATCTACACCATGTTGGTCATTCTGAAATTGATCCTAAACATCATGTTGAATATCACTTTCAACTTGTTTTGAAAATTGTCTTTGTAGATTATTTGAAGGAATTAGATCAATATCAATACTAATCTCAAAGCCTTGTAACATATTCTTCTCATTTTGGCCAATATCTATCATATTTTGATTCTAAAAAAATACAACATCACAACTTCTCACAATTTTCTTCACAGTTGGATCATAAAACCAATAGCCAAATTCATTAGAATCATAATCAATAAATATACATTCTCATGTCTTGACATCTAACTTAGACCTCTCATCTTTTGGAATATGAACAAATGCTTTGCAACCAAATACTCTCAGATAGTTATAGGAAACATCCTTACTAAACCAAACTCTATCTAACACATCACCATCTAAAGCAACAGTTAGAGATAAATTAATAACATGAACTGTTGTAAGTAATGTCTCACCTTAAAATGTCTTTGGCAGGTTAGCATTTAAAATCATATATATGACTCTCTTAATCAATGCCTTGTTTATTCTTTCTACCATACCATTTAACTAAGGTGTTTTTGAAGGTGTCTTTTGATGTTGAATGTCATGTTACCTGCAATACTCATTAAATGGTCTAATGTACTCACCATCATTGTTTAATCGAATGTATTTCAACTTCTTTCCAGTTTGCCTCTCTACTAAAACTTGAAATTGCTTAAAAATATCTAGCACTTGATCTTTTGATGTCAAAACATAAACCCAAAGCTTTCTTGAGTAATCATCAATGAAACTCACAAAGTAGGATGCTCCACTAAGCGTCCTTGAGGTAATTGGGCCTTAAACATCCGAGTGTGCTAACTCTAAGAAATCTGATTTTCTTGAAGGAGGGTGATTATAGAATGAAACTCTTTTATATTTTCCAGCTAAATAATGTGCACATTTCTCAAGTTTTACACTCTTTATCCCATATAGCAAGTTTTTTACTAACACATTCATGTATTTCTCACTCATGTGACTAAACCTTTTGTGTCATAAAGCACTTGCATTCCTATCTTCTACTACATTACAAATGTTCTTGGAAATCTTAGCCTGAAACAAATACAAAAAAGACTCTTTCTTACCTCTAAGCATAACTAATGAACTCTTAGTGAGTTTCCATTGTCTATTATTGAAGATATTGCAAAAACCTTCATCATCAAGTTGTTTAATAGAAATCAAATTCAAACAAATTTCTAGTACATGTCTAACATTCTTGAGAACTAACTTGGATCCATTACGAGTCTCTAAGTATACGTCTCCCACACTTGTAACTTTAGCCAAGCAATCATTACCCATCTTCAACATACCAAAGTTTCCAAGAGTATAAGAAGTAAGGAACTCCCTCTTAGAGGTGATATGAAGAGAAGCACTACTATTAATAATCCAACTTGTCTCATTACTTATAAAATTCACATTATTATCATAACTCACAATAACAAGTTCATTAGTAGTTGTTGTAACTCAATCATTACCATTATTATCTTTCTTCTCATTACTTTCATTAACTTTCTTCTTCTTATTTCTACCTTAACGATTATTCTTTTCATTTTTCGGCTAGAAGCAATTTTTCTTAATATAACCCATCTTGCCACAATGATGGCACTTTACATTTTTATGCTATGATCTAAACTTACTTAAACTTTTGTTATTACCTCTCAGACCTCTACTCTAACTTCTCCCTCTATTTTCAACAACCAAAACTTCAGAATAAGACAAAGAACCCTAACTCTTCCTTCTCATCTCTTTATTCAAAATACTAGTCTTGGCAAAATCCATAGTGACAATACCATTGAGAGCAGAGTTACTTACTGACATACAAAATATCTCCCAAGATTCTAGTAAAGTACCAAGTAACCAAAGTTCTTGTACATCATCTTCAAATTTTATAGTCATGGCTGAAAGTTGATCTAACATTCCCTAAAACTCATTCAAGTGATCAAATCTGGATTGCCCATCTTTGTATTTCAAGCTAATTAAGTTGTTTTATCAAATACATCTTATTGTTTCCAGTCTTTTATGCATATAAGGATTCAAGCTTGTTCCATAGAGTCCAAGCATGTGTTTCTTTACTAATTGATTCAAAACATTCTCATCTACAAATTGTTAAATGAGCCCACATACAATTTTATACTTAAGAGTCTAATCAACCTCACTTATGTTGTCTGGTCTTGTTTCACTAAACACTGATAAGTGCCAATGCTTTACATAAAGCAAATCTTCCATCTTACCCTTCCATACATGATAATTTCTTCCATTCAAACTAATCATCCTATTAGTAATTAGTTTCATCATTCAATCAAATCCAAAAAATAAAACAACCACAACCTAGGCCTTTGATACCACTCTTATGGGAAAAAATGTATAGAGTTTCCCATTTTAATTGAACTTGTAAGGAAATACTAAAACACTAACAATTTATTTGAATCACAAATAAAAGATGCAACATCATAATCAACACAAAAGAATTTTTACATGGTTTTTATTCTTTACATTGGAGGAGTTTTACATGTAAAAATTTTCTTATGTTGATTATGATGTTTGCATCTTTTACTTGTGATTCAAATATATTATTAGTGTTTTAATATTTCCTCATAAGTTTAATTAAAGTGGAAAACTCTATGTTTTTTCCCATCATCTCCCTCCCATGCACTCTCCTCATGCTTGTTCAAGTCTTGAAATATGGTGCCAGTGAAGGCTTATTGGGTCAAGTAAAGGTCAATTTTCAATCCATCAAGTGTCTTGCATCCTCAGTGCCAAGCCTAATTATAGTAACACTTATCATACCTTTTGAGAGACTAATTAGTGATTATTTTGTACAAATAATAATGTTTAACTAAGGAATATGACTTTTTGGTTTATTAAGAGAACGGAAACCCTCAAACCTACCTGCCTAAAAGCCTACCTCTATTACGGCATGGATGAAACCTACGGCACGATATCCCCATAAAAGTAGATGTGGTGATTTGCTTGCGATCTTCCCTGACTAGGCCTCCGAACACGCTCTTTCATGCTTAATGGTTTTGCTTCTGAGACACGCACTCTCCTTCCCTTCCCACTTTCCTCGTGCTTATACAAGTCTATAAATATGGGAACGCAGCAAATCCACAAGTGGTGCAAGTGAAGGATTTTGGATTGAGGAGAGGTCATGTTTGAATCCGTCAAGGGTCTCTGCAGCATACCTGGCGTGTCATGTTCATTAGGGTAAACCATTGAACTGCCCTTTCATGCAGGGCCGTCGTTGTCAGCAGTGAAATTGTTCATTTCAGAGAACTTTTTTCTCTCTTCAAGTTGTTATTAGGTCGGTTTCTTTGTTTCTCCTGAATGAATGCGTTACGTAATCCAATTTCTTAGCTTTGTGCGTAGTCTTGGTTTTCTTCGGATTCACTTGAGGCTGTAAATCTCGTGATTTTCATAATGTAGTGCTGTCAATTTGCTTGTTTGGCATGAACCTTTGCAATGGTGCGTCTCACTTCTTGTGTGAATTTGTAATTCCCCACCCTAGTCCCATCTTTTTGTTTTGTGCGATAAAGGTATTTATGCGATAAATCAAGAGTATACAGCATGGCTAATACTATATTGGATAGAATTAAGAAGGCATATAGATGATAGTAAGCGGTTGGCCTCTTTGTTTGATGTGCTTGCTTGAGAATACTTTTTTGTTGTTTTTCTGTTTTTAATGTGATTGATCTTAATCTGATACTCGTCTCATAAAACCTTTCCTTGGCATATGTGTCAATGTTCTACAGATGCTAAAATGTTCAATTGTTGGGAGCTGGTGCTAGGTTTAGTTCTCAATACTACATATAAGAGAAGGGTTTAAATTACTACATCTGGTCAGACCATTTCTGTCCGAAGTTCAAAGTGCCGAACAGACGGTTCTTTTCAAAGAGAAGGTCATAAACACGGTCATTACTCTTTTCATCGATCCTTCTGGTGGAAGAAAGCAGAAAAGGAGTTTTGCATAAGCTTTGGCTGCAGATAGCGAGGACCCTGCGCTTGATACAATCAAGCTTTAGAACTTTCAATTTTGATTCCAATAGCATGCTAGGTTGCTTGATTGAAAGATGTTGTGAGATTCTTAATTCTGATCCAATAGCAAAAAATGCGTTAGAGCACTTAAACAAAATGTGCATAAATAATTTACCAAAATTAGTGAGCATTTGGAAAGGAGTTGTTCATGTTGGAAGCCTAGGCAAACTAAAGCCTCTAGCCTTATAGAAATGTCCAAGCCTAACGAAGATCTTCTCCAACAGCATGATTCCAGCAGTCGGCAGACTTGAAGGTTTAGAAGTTCAAGAATTTTTTAAAATTGAAGAGAAAATTATGCAGTCCAAAAATAGGGACTTGCAAACTGATGCTTTGCAAATCTAAAAACAGTGGTACTTGTTGATCTTCCAAACATAAGGGGCATGTAGAGCAACGTTTCAGTGACATGGCTTGCTTTACGGAGAATTAAGATACATAAGCATCCGACACTAACAAGTTCATCATTAAATGATAAAAATCTAATCAATTTGGAATGCCTTCAAGTCAAAAGATTGTCATGGGTTGGCTAATCAATTTGGAATGCCTTCAAGTCAAAAGCTTGTAAAGGTTGGCTTGCAATGGAAAAATGGCGTGAGAGGAAGATGGCAATCTGTGCGCAAAGTCATCTAGTGGTTTTGCTTATCATCTTTCTCGACAACGCTTCTTGGGTGTAAGTTATTGATGTTCGATTTTCAATTTTAATTTGAAAGAACTGAAATACTTATGTTCATTTAATTCTAAAACAACATACGATGTGAGTCTCATACGCCTTTTATCTTAACATTTTATTACATGTAATTGCATGATTTTCTACTAGATCTTTATCTTGAAATTCTTGAAATGTTATGTGTTTATGATTGATCTAATTGTTGGATAATTAATGTTGTTGCTTGTCATAGATCTTCATGATAAATGTTAGACCTTATCCTAGTTAAGAGAATTGTCTTGCTTAAGTGGATGATTTTTGAGTTGCCCAACCAACCTTAAGTATCTCCAATTTTCAATAGGCTACTAAGAAATGCCATACATGATTTTAGGCCATGATTTGTTATGAGGTTTTTCTTTTTCTTTTTCCATTTTACACACAAAAACATATGATGTGTTCATGTGTATAAGTTGGTGGTAAGAATGTTTGCTTCATTGAATTTTAGTCTATCAAGGTAATATCCAATGCAAGTCTAATTTGCATTTTTTTTCTTAATGTGATTGCATTATATTTGCAATTACTTTACATTAGGATGTACAAAGTAGAGTGTTTGAGATCTTATCAACATTTAAAATTGACCCAATTTTGGATTGTGAGTGCCTATGCTTGTCATAAATCTTAAACGATAAATTTTATAGTTTTCCCTACTATAGTTATGAAGGTGATCTTACTTTTCTTGTTGACTTTTGAACAGCCAAAACTACCTTTGGTTTTAAGGACTTCAAAATCTATGGGTCAAAGAGCTCATCAGGCCTAGTTAGGATAATCATTTCGATTTATGTGTGCTATGGATATTATGTTTTGGTTGTGTACATGGTGTTTGGAGTTTTAGGTGAGCAGAAAAAGAGCATATTAGCCCCTTCAAATAGACAACATTTGAGCCTTTAACTTGTTCCCTGGTGCATCCCGGAGAAGCAGGGGACTCCCATCGGAAAATTCACCATCGAAAATTTAAAAGAAAATACAACCTTTACAAATGTACAATTTATAATGAAAATTAAGACCCAACAAAAAGATTTATTATGTAAGATTCAGGATTCCGAAAAGCTTTTGGTCTTTCAAAGCTGCCTAAGACGGAACTTCTTGAAGTATTTACAGGGTGACTAGGCCTACACCAATCGCAGTTACATCATGGTCACATTTGTTTTTAGATTATACAGACCATGATAAGTACATATGCATAGAGTTGGTATCAAACCTCTTCCTAACGGAAAAAAGATGTATTTTGAGAGACATTAAAAGTGTAGGCAGATGGATTCAAATTTACAGCTCGCAAGTAAGAAAGAAACGTTGCCAATTTTTTTAGTGGTTTTCCTGCAGTGCCTTATTTCCCGTTTGGTTCACCGAATTATCTACGTATAATGTTGTAAACACTGTGAACCGGTTAGGTTGTTGATATCTTGAAAGAAAAAATTGATTGCACTCAAATTCATCAAGTGAATAAATCAAATTACAATAACATTGCACTTAGTGGTCGGTTTTGTTTTAGTAAATAATGCTGGACTGTTTTTGAACCACTTTCCTTGAACTCCACTGGTTTATGCGGGTTGTTGTAGGACGGATGAGGTAATCAGGGGCTGAGTGGGATGAAAGTAACAGCAGCTGATGTGGAACATTCTATAAATTATTAGTTCAATAATGGTAAATACACTTTTCTTAACAGGGTTTGACAAGAAAGGCAGGCAAGTGTCGGAAACTCAGAAAATTCAAAGGGGAAATCCAGGGCTTTGGAGCTGAAAGGGTCAAGTTTGGCTTGCACTAGGAGAGTGCTTTCTTTATTTTTCGTTCTTTGTTCAGCGCTTCACAGCTACTTGGGTTTCTTCAAAGTAATTTTCTAAGAGTAAGGGAAAATTTTAATTGGAGATTTGCACAAATTATGCAGCAACCACCATCCCAATAAAGACAGATCAATATCAAGCATTTAAACAATTTAAAACAAAACTGTTTCGACATTCACAGAGACAATACTTTCCTGCGTGTATTAAGTTTTCATCAGTTTTGGATTAGTCATTAAAGTGTTTCTCTTTTATGGGTTTTTCTTTAATTCTTGTAACGACTCACCAAATAATAGTGTAAATATAAAAATTTTCATCGTCTCACACTTATAAAATTGACTGGGGGCAATTCCTCAATAACAAAATTTTTGAATTGTTGAATTATTACTTTTGCCCTTACATCAATTTTGACTCTATCTAACATTTTCTAAGACTTAAATGGTGGCTTTTCATTAACAGTAGTGTGCTACGGAAGAAAATAAATGTATCTATCCTCTATCCCAATGGAAATGACAACCGCCCTCCGTCCGCCACAAGGTTACCTCAACCATCGTTAAAGACATTACTCAAATAAGGCAGTGGAAGAAAGTATAAGAAAATATTGGCAACTCAAACAAATTTAATTCCCTATTCTAGAACACAAAGTTTTGTAGAAGTGATAATATAAAATTCCAACATGTGATGCACGCTTCATTTCTGCTACTTGTTACTCAGCACAAGGAGAATGGTTTGGTCTAGAAGGACATCCATCTAAGAGAATCTCAATGGTGTATTTAGTAGAAGGATATTAGAATGCCACAGCTTTCAATTATATAAGCTACGTAAGAAAAAACCATAAACCACTCAACAATTTCATTCGTTGCTTGGAACAAAGATGCCATCCAAATAACTAGGAAGACCATTTCTCCACTCTAGTGCTTCCCACCAACTTCTTTGACCCTTGATCTTCCTCAACGTCTTCATGGATTCTTTCTCAAAGCACAAGCTCTTAAGATTTGGGCAATTATAAAAGCTCATCCATTCTAGTTTCGGTGTGATGAGTGAACCACAAGAGATGGTAACTAATCCATGCATGTTGTGAAGCAAAATCCTTCTAAAATTTGGGAGGAAGTAAGAAACATCATTGTCAATTGAAATTTCATAACTCACCAATGTTGCAATGGAGGGACAGTCTTCAACTGTAAGCTCTTCTAAATACTTGAGGTTATCAAGTAAAGCTTTTGTGAAAATGGTGGTCAACTTGGGACATGTGCGCAATGTTAAGGACTTCAAAAGAGAGAAGCATTCTCGTTCTATTGGCCCCCTCCATATCCTCTTAAGATTCTTCATATAATAGATATATAGATACTCAAGTGACTGAAGAACAACTCCATTAAGGCTAGATGTTTTCAATAAAATTTCATTCCGATCATCTTCCGAGTAAGCATGTTCTTCATCTTCTTCATGATCATCTGTATCATCATCTTCTTCATGACCATCAAATTCATAATCTTCCTCTTGACTATCAAATTCATAATCTTCATTATCAATATCTGTTTCATCAATAATAACTTCAACTTGATCACATTCGCCAATGACACAACAACTTAACTGCTTCATGTTTCCAATCCCAAATTTTGATAGCTTCCTAATAGTTGCATGCCGTTCCAAGAAAAATGAGGTTGAATATTGGAGTAGCTTCTTAATATCTGCAGGTACATCCACACCATTTATATATTTCAAGCACCTCTCTGACCGTTCTAGCTCAAACTCAACATCACAAGGGAGTCGAGACAAAATGCGCTTGACATGATGGCCAACAGTAAATCTAAAATGTGACAGTGATGGAAGTACTAAACTTTTTGATACAAATTGCTTCACTAATTCCACCCTTGGAAAACATAATTCAAGACTATCCAAATTCTTCAAGGAACATATTTCAGTCACAATAGCATCCACACATGCAATCCACCATTTATCATCTGGATTCACACAAATACTTAACTCCTCTAAATGCAATAATTCTGAAATTATGTCACAATAAACTAATGAATCAGATTGCATGTCACTCCCGCCATCATCCAAGTATGAATAAAGGGAAACTTTCAAACAAGTGAGATTAGTTAGCTTCTTAGTTTCCTTAGGTAACTCCAAAATATCTGTCCCTTCAAGATCCAAAACCTCAAGCCGCTTGAGTTCTCCAACTTTGGGTGACAACATCATAAAACAGTGACAATTATTTAGAAATAGTCTTTTGAGGTTGACCAATTTGACAATAGACTCTGGCAGAGACCTGATGCCAGTTCCAGATAAGTTCAAGATCTGAAGGGCTGGCATATTGTCAAAGAATAAGGAAGGAATGGCTCTTAATGTATTATTTCTTTGAAGATACAATGCCAAGAGAGCAGCACACTTTGGATTCTCTGGTAAAACAGATAACTCATTGTCCATTAGGCAAATCCTTTCCGCGTTTTCCCAAAGCTCATCCTTTGGTGGCTCTCTTAATCCTTGTATCTCACGTAGGATATTCGTGTGAGAGTATCTTTCCAATCCCGGGTTCCAAGTTTCAAGTTCTATCTCAATTTCTTCATTTTCTAGTTTCTTATCTTTCCTAGAAGCTTCATAGTCTGCTCCACTTTCTTCATTTTTTTCACCAGGTTTCGATTTAACATCAGTAGCTGCAATCTCGGACAACTCACCTTGAGTCTCCAAAGTTATCTGCTTTTCAATTGCTTCCTTTCTACTAGTTTCTGCCAATTGCTCTGCATTAAGACGAAAAGTAAAAATAAAAATAAAAATCAGATTAGAGTAAGATTTCTATATTTAGAAAAGCATGATTTTAAGTTCATTGCTGTCTTAAATACTAATATATAAATCTCTATCTATCTTGATTTTTATCACCCCTAAATTGATAGCTGACACCATCCAAAACCACCTGACTTATGCTTAATATTTCACGTTTCACACGGCCAGTTCCATTCCATTTATAGGGCAACTAACGTACAACAATCTAAAATTGGCATCTTAATTAATAAATACGACCCCGAAAGCTTGCAAGAGTTATTAGAAAGAGAAAGATTCATGCAACCGATGAATTGAGCGAGGAATTAGTCATACTTACGTTGGCATTTTGCAAAAGTTGTGAAGAAGATTCTCAAATTCATAAACTTTGATCTAATGGAGTAAAGGACATTAGTTCCATGCAAGGTTTTGTTTTTCTAACTTCTATTCGTTTTTAATATGAGACTGTCCTTGTAACTTCTACTCCTTTTCATTTTGTCATTGAGATCGATAAAACATTTTGTAGATTTTGGTAAAAATAACCTTACTAGGATGCCAAACCGATGAATGGTAAAAATCAGATTAATAGGATGTCAAGCTAATGAATGATAAAAAGTCACTTAACTAGCTAGCTCATGATAAGTAGTGGAGATTTTAACCGTGAGGTTTAAGGTTTGACATCTTATATGTGTGAGTTTGAGTGTGTGCTAATAACAAAAAAAAGAATTAAAATGAATGGTGAACATTAGATTTTGATAAAAATCTTATTGGATGTCAACCCAATACCTTTCGATTGCAATAACCAATGTACACTTTGCTGAGCACTAACTAGTCCAATTGGTTCAGCCCAAAGGTCATGTAACAATAGAAGAGAATATAGTGCCATTAAACGTAAAAATTAATTTGCAAAGAAAAACAAAGATAAATATTATTTTCATTTGAGGTTTTTATTTCTCTAACTTCTACTCATTTTTAGACTATACTTATCTTTCCAACTTTTATTCCCTTTTATTTTATCACTGACACGGATTCTAGTCCAATGGAAATCCTATTGGCTGTTAAACGTTTTAACCAAAGGGACGCTCTTGCTAAGATATTTAGTAGCTTTTAGTATACATGAGATCATCAGGGCCAGCTTATATGAACATTATTAGGAAGGTACTGAGTTATACCTAGCCGTTGCCGCAACTTTTTCATACTAAGAACTGGACGTGCTAGGTCACCAGAATAGGCTGTTGATTGACGAAGATAGGCATTTAGGTCGTCTATTATTTCATCACCGTCCCGGTACCGTTCCTTCGTGGTCAAACGGCACAGAACGAAGTCATCCTGCAAAATTGTCACAAAGTGATTGGTAAAAAGAGAAGCCTACCCAAAGGTGACAAAGTACGGAGGAAAAGCCTTCCGAGAGAGGCACAGAAGGGAATAATATCCACAAGTAATTGTAATAAAATATTTCCCAATGAATGTAATGATTTCTATTGCTAAAGACTGAATCATCCTCTATTAAAAATGTGAAAGGGATGGATTTAACCAAATGTGAAAGATATGCAGAGAATATCACAAAAATATCTTAGCATATATACTAAACGAGTTAACAGATTTAGACTAATAGTGATATATGACATTTTTAATATAATGTGAGAAGGCTGCATACCTTTTAAGAAAACAAGTAGAGAAGAAGGTTGGAAGAGACAAAAGTGAAAAGATAACAATCCAAAAACTCTTTGGCCAGCACCACGTTGTAGTCCTAATTCAGGCCTTGCACCTAATTTCCTATCAGACAAGTGACTTAAGTTCCCAAATCATGATGATAGAATTGGGATCGCGATTCTTAAAAAGAGTATTGGCTGATCGAGTAAAAAATGTTTGATAGAACCAATACTGTAGCATACTCGTCATTTTTTATAATTTGGTTGTACTAATTAAAAATAGTGTAATATATCTATACATATACAACATTAACTTATATTAATTTAAGTAAATTATGTATAAAAAAATTATATTAATCATCATGTTCGTATACAACATGAGAATAAAGAATAATCTGACCTCGCGAGGGCTGCTGTCCTCCTTGATGGCATGATACTCGTGCATCATCCACTGGGTGCGCTCGCCGTAGGGAGCAATGCCCTTGTAGAAGACTGAGGTCCACTTCCTACTGATCAAACCTTCGGAGGAAATGAAGCGGAAACCAGTGGTTAGCCAGAATCCGCCTGCTCCAGGAGAGGAATCCCAGTACGCAGCCTCGCGATGGCGGAAGAACCACTGGCTATCCTCTGAATTTATGGCCGAGAACGCTTAATTTAGCAAGAACGATAAAGATGTATTTGCCATCATCAACTTGACCAAAAAGAATTCGTTCTGTTTGAAGAGAGAATTAAAAAAGAAATACCCGGCAGATCCTTGGGATCATGGTTGAAGAAGTCGACTTCAGGAATTATCTGGATCTCAGAGTGATGGCTTTCGTTCTTCAACCTCAGATAGTGGTTTACAAGTTGCTCGTCAGTGCAGTGAAATATTAAATCCGGAGGGAACGCTGCTATGGCTGCCATCTCCTTCTCCGTTCTGTTCTTCTCTTTTGGTTTTTCTTCATAGGCTAACATCTCGTTCTCTTTAGGAACAATCGATGGCGGTTTTTCGTATCCTCTCTTTGGCCTCTGAAGCAACAAGAGCTCTTCTTTCTCTGTTTGCAGTTAACCAAAAAGAATATCGCAGAGAATTTTTAAGCGAATACGAGCTAACCCCAAAAATAGGGGAAAATTTCTTTATTTAAACAAACAAAATTTTAAGTTCATCGCAGTCTAAAATACCAACATATAAACTTCTATCTAAACCAATTTTTATCACCGCTAAATTGATAGTTGTCGCCACCTAAAACCACCTGCATTATGCTTAATATTTCATGTTTCACACAGCCAATTCCATTCCATTTATAGGGCAACTAAGGTTAAAGACAACCAATCTAAAAGCGACATCTTAACTAATAAATATGATACTGAAAGCTTGCAAGAGCTTGAAAGAAAAAGAAAAATTCTTGCAACCATCAGTTGGCCGACTGCTTAGTCACATTTTGCAGAAGTCGTGGTAAGAAAAATCTCAAATTTATGAACTTTGATCTAATCGGTCGGCAAGAATTTATGAGCCTCCCCGCTGCATTACACTACAAAGACATGAAAAGTCATTTTTCTTTTGGAGATTTTAAAACATTTTAGCATAATAATGGCATTATAAGCAATAATTAGACCCACGAACACAAGTCCATGTTTACAACAAAGACCGATCCAACTCAGATTCAATTTAGCGCCCAAATTAGTTTCAAATAGTCCCTCTTGTTGCTAGCCAGCTTGCTCAAGTGGTGAGCTAGTTGGACCTTGACCCCAGGGCTTGGGATTCTCACATCTCATGTGTGTAAATTAAGTATGTATTTTATAATAAAAAAATTGAAAAAAAATTAGTGTCAAACCACCTTCTTGCTAAAGAGCAGTGATACACTGACCGGGTTCGACACAATACAAGGAGATGGTGGGACTTGAAATTTCTTTGAAATTATTAACAAAGCTTGTTCAAACCTGTTCACCACCTGACCTATCCAATTCATGCAATGCAGACAAAGATCACCATAAATAAAATATTAAGTGCCTAAGTAAAGCAAAAACAAATGAATGAACAAAGATAGTTTACAGATTAATCAAGAACTTAAACCTGGATAGCTGGTGAGGAAGCTTCCTGAATTTAGAGGCAGAGATTCTAGATGAACTTTCCTACGGCGTTCATTGTGTCCCTCAAGGCGTTTCCTGCAGCTTCGCTTAAATTCATCAAACTCCTCCAGGGAATGAAACCTAAATAACGTCGTGAAGAGATTGCAATAAGCAAAAATACACAGAAAGGAGGAAGCATGAACCAAGAAGCCAAGCAACCCAAAAGTATCTATTTTGAAATGCAAACTATGAAGACAATCCATATATATATGTGTTCTTCGAAGGATTGAAAATAGCTAATGACTACTAAGACTTCCAAATTTAGTGTTAAAGAGACTAGAACAAGAGATGGATTCAGATGCTACCTCTATCTCACGCCTAATCCGCTACATCAGATTAGAATATATATCTCGTTAATTGCCCTGTATTTATTGCAATAGTTAATCAAGGCACTAGCAAAATCATCTTTCCCCCCTATTTTTTCCTTTTCACGAGAAAAATATTTTCGGCTCTTTGCCTGGTCTTACAAACTTATGCTAACATATAAGAGACATAGAAGCCAGAGAAAATACAGTTAATGGGAGATTCTTTCTTGGGCCTTCGGGAAGTTCTTTCATAAATCAGGAGGCATATATTTATATTTAGAAACCACTTTTGAACTTTAGGTAAAAGCAAATGGCCCAGTGTTCAATTAATAATAACAACACTAACAATATTTCTTTTAGAATACATCATATAAGCAGAGAGAATTTAGTTCTACTTAAGACGAAAAAATAAAAAATAAAAAAGGCTGGGTGGCTACAAAAGAGTTCCAGTTATTATCTAATGGACAAAAGAAATGAAGCAAAAAGGTATTTGTTAGATTTTATAGAGAATGTCATATCCAACTTAAAAACTTTAAAACATTAAGTGAAAAAAACTCATCTTGTTAAAAATTACAATATAAATTTTATTTTTTTCAGCATGAAACTTAACACACCTCCTCATGCTAAGCTTGTAAGATCTTTGTTTGCAAGGGAAGAAGTGAAATATTAAACTTATATTCCCAATAGACTCCCTAAACATATAAAATAATTCCACATCGTTTATTTAACAATAATAATAAATAATGAAAAGGTCAAAAAACTAGATAAATCGTAGAGTCTGATAGTTATAATTCTTACCTGCTGCACTGCTGGCAGAACCGTTGTTCCTGACCTTTCATTATAACCTTAAAGGCCTTAGCGTGGAGGTCACATA
Organism: Casuarina glauca; assembly: GCA_028551395.1. Lineage (NCBI taxonomy): Eukaryota > Viridiplantae > Streptophyta > Magnoliopsida > Fagales > Casuarinaceae > Casuarina > Casuarina glauca. The sequence goes on along the minus strand of CM052351.1, from coordinate 29,797,888 downwards.
CTTTATGGCGTCGGTGGTAGTGCTTGGCTTCACTAAGGTCTGAAGTACACCCATCAACCGAACATGAAGGGACTTGGGCTGCTCTGGTGGGTCCATCAACCGAACATGAAGGGACTTGGGCTGCTCTGGTGGGTCGATCAACCAAACGTGAAGGGACTTGGGCTGCACTGGTGGCTCGAAACCTCTTCGTTGATCCTGAAGATGATGATGACTCCATCATACAGAACCCAGAGTTTCCTTCAACTAGCCAGTACGCTCCTTTATGGTGATTTACTGTCTAAGCACTCCCAAGCTGCCAGAACCAAGAATTGAAGCATTGTGAGGAAAAAGTTCGTGCCTCAACTAAGCCCATCCAAGGACCTGCCCCTGGAAAACTCTCCGTTTGCATTTCCCGTTATCCTTCAAAATACTACTCACCCATAAATCAAGTCGAAGTTCAAGACCTAGAGATTAGACTATGCTTCTTTTTTCCCCAGAAACTTAATTGAAGAGCTATCGTACATATTAAATTAAAGTATAGAACTTCCAGAGATATGAAAATAATGCGTTGAGTACAGTTCTTATGCATGTCCAAAAGAAGAAGAAGAAGAATAAGAAAGAAGAAAAGAGTTCTAGTGTGGGAAGCAAAATATTTCAGGGAATGAATTGATATAAGCTGCAACAGAGAGCACCTTATGCAGACGGTAACAGTCACTTGGTCAAGTGAAAGCTATCAGTTTTCCAATGCTCATATACAGTGGCATCATACTAGTCAAAAAAACCCGTCCCAAGCACAGGCAGCCACGTTAAGAATTTTAGAATATTTGGCTCTCTCTCTCTCTCTTCAATGTCCTCCGTAATTATATCATCCCCAGTTGCCTAAACAAGTCTATCTTCGCTAACCAGATCAAAACTTTGTTCTCTACTTTTAATAGAAAACACAGAAAAGACTGTCTCTACTTCTGAAAGAAAACACAAAAGACTGCAAGTTGCCACCATTTTTCTTTTCACTTGGATCACTATGCTTGTTACTGTTGCGCTACCACTTTCCTAATACTGCCCTTTTCACATGAAAAACACAGGAATTACATACAGCCAATAAAATTTTGCACTTTCTACTAGTAAGTTCAGCATATGTCATGATACCCATTCCTCCGTAAACCAAGATTCGCTTCGCAGCATACAGGGTCAAGGGCCAACCCAGTTCAATGAGTTGAAGAAATTAACTAAATGACAATATCGCTGTACTTCTGCACCCCCTTCCCCCTCTCCTTCCCCCATTTCCCACAATAAAACCGAAAGAGAGGGGGAAAAGAAAAAAGATAAAAAGATGAAGAAAAAAGGGCGTGAAAAGCGTAAAATTTAGTGGCCGATTACCTCAGGGAGACCCAGCACGGAAGAGGCAAAAGTCTTGCGGTTTGGTAACTTGGGCTGTCCGACTGCAGATAACCTTTCAGAAGAGGTGAGAAAAAAATTGCAAGTTGAAGTTATGGTGAAGCAAGAAAACTGTTAGACTAGAAAACTGTGGGAATTGTTGGTAAAGTACAAATTGTAGACACCGTGCGAGAAGAAAACCAGAAGATGCCTGGTATAAACCTCCCAGCCATGAACTCTGACACACAGTTCAACTAAAAGTTTAGGGGGGGAGAGAGAGGTAGGTCTCTTTGGTGCGCAAGAAAGAGAAAGAGATTGAACTGTTTATGTGGAATTGTTGGAAAGTTGCTTTTACAGGCATATAGTAGCGCCACGACTTCATTTTACTTCACTTACTCCGTTAGATTAGATCTTATGCTTCCTCGTTATAACGTTAAAGTATCAAAAACTAATAAACACTCCTGTCTCCAGATCAACTTTTTCCCCCATCCGATAAGCCTCCCATTTCCCAACACCACAGCTTTTTTATCCTACTGTACTCGGCATCATCTTAATAAGAATGTTTTTGCATGAGCAAACCTTTCAGAGGGGAAAAAAAAAAGAAAAGGATATTTATAGGTTTATTCAGTAAACACTTTGGGGCAGGGAGTCAATTGAATCTAAGGCTAAATGACAGTTGACCAAGTTGCTGCATTAGCTTTCTCCACCTAGAGACCAGCAAATGATACAAATAAGCAAGTTCGCCAACGGTCCAAATGATACAAACGGGGGATGGCTCGAATAGCGCATTATGCAGCTGTGTTTCTAGCTAAGACATGGCCACGGGAATAATGGGACACTAATTCTGACTTACGTATATGATGCCTCGAATAGCGCAGAGGCAGAAATGCATGAAGTGCAATTACCGCGGACTGTTTGGCTGAAATCACCAACGCTTCCCCTATGGTGCATTCAGAAAGCAATTCTCGAGTATTTTGGTGAGACATGATTTACACTCTGTGCACGTGTGAAACTCTATTTAGTCTTTTTTAGGAGATGTTTCTTTCTAAATAATTGGCTTTTTTCATTCTTGAAAATTTTTTCTCATATACCTTTGCTACAATGGATATCTTTTCGCAATAAATAGGATGCTGAATCCATAAAAGCTTGGTTAACCTTCGTTGGGCATTTATTGTTATTAACTTATTGCAATCCCTTCCTAGGAAGAGTGAGCAATTTCTGTGCCATTTCGAACGATGAGAAGAACCGGAAAAAGTTGGGAGTTTCAATCACCTAAAATTCAAGAGTGAAAGAGAAGAAGTCCCCGTAACTGGTTAATACTAAACAATAAAGTTATTTTGAATAATAAAGCTTTTAATAAAATCTTCAAATGTAGTATTTATTTTATAAAATATATTTACATCTTACACACTTGGATGTCGAACATAGAACTAAAAGGTTATTGCTAATTTAGACTCAAAAAGCTTGTTTTGTTTTGAAGTTCAGTGTTTTTATTAAATTATCTTTTATATAACCAAATCCTTTATGTATAAAACTTTCATTGCATACTATAGATAATGAAAACATTTACATATTTTATCTTTAAAACTATTAGAAGGCGAACTTATAGATATTATGTGTCATATTGTAATATTATAAAAATACTACAGTTTTATAAAAAATACTTCCTTAAATTAATAGTCCCAAAAATAGATAAATTATTTATAAGAAAATAGATAAATTATTTATCTAACAAAACTTAACCACACCGGTGAATACCAACCTGCTTTCCTTTAACACCATCTTTACTTTAGGCGGATGCTTCTTTCTCCTGCGCTGGGTGGGGTCGATAGGTTCCACACTTAGGCAGCACCAAACCTAATCACTCCGGCAATTGCCAACCTCCTCTCCTTTAACACCATCTTTACTTTACGCTCGATATCTCCTTTGTGCTTCTTTCCCGCATCATGGGGTCGATGGGTTCCACCATTATTACTTTAAGCGGATATCGGTGCTTCTTCCTTCCATGCCCTCACATGGTGGGGTCGATAAATTCCCATAAAAAAATTTTGACAAGATGTTATTCAAGGTCATTCAACAAACGGGAAGCCTATGACCTGTTAGTTAGTCATACTAAGATTGAAGAAGAAATAGAGGAAGATGAAGTTGTTCCCTGGATGCTTGTCAAATCCATTTGAGGCTCCGAAGTTTGTTCAGCAACAAGGCTCGGTCAGTTGGGTTACTGCCGTATGCAAGCGGTTCACCAGCTTTCGGCGTTATGGAGATGGGGGTTCAAGAAAATTGAAACAAGAAATCCTTGAAAAATTGAAATATTTCTCAAGAACTCAGGAACACGATGAACCCTTATTTCAAAACTCAAATTTGTTGGTTTTGAATTGCTTGAATCGAATTCTACAAACAATGCCTTAGTTATAGGCAAAATCGATTTACATAAGAAAGGAAACAAAAATGCTAAAACAATTGATTGAAGTTACTCATTAAAGGATGAAGGTTGAGAATCGTCGGAATCCCCTAGAACATGGAAAGAATTTGAGAGATTAACCAAATCACTTTATGACTTGGTTGGTGGCTTTAGGTTCTTGACTGATTTGGGTTTCTTGGAGAAGACGTGAAAATCTGCGCTCGAAAAGGAAGGTCCCCGAAGCCAATTTCCAGGCCAAGTGCAGGCAAAGCTCACTAGAGTTTTCAGGCAGAGAAGTAGTGCTCCTTCGACAGGATGCACAGGGCTGACATGGCTCGGTTGTTCCACATGTCGGGCCACGTAATTTACTGATGCTGATTTGGTGCCACATGTTGTTGAGGTGGCGATGTTGACATGGCATGTAGAGGGTGTGTTTAATACCTCCCACAAGTAGAAAGGTCGTAGTAAACCATTAGCTTGTTTTGAAGAACTTGCAAGTAGGAGAAGGAAAGACCTTTAATGAAAATGTCTGTAGTTTGGTCAACAAAAGAGATAAATGGATGTGAAGTAGGCTATTCTTGATGTGTTTTTGGATGAAATAAAAATAAATCACAACATTTTTGGAGCAAGTATGAAATATGAGATTTGTTGAGAGATAGAAAGCAAAAAGATTGTCACATCAAAGCATATGAGTTGTTGATAGGAGGTGATGAAGATCTCAAAGTAGTGCTTCAATCTAGATGAGTTTTGCAATGGTGTTAGTAAGGCTTTTGAATTCTCCTTCTATATTAGAAAGGGTAATTGTTTTCTATATCTAAAAACTTCATAAAATGAGATTTAAGCCGAGAAAGATACAAAATACACGGGTGGAGCGACAATCATCATAGTCACCAACCTAGATAACATTAAAATAGACATGAAATTGTGTAGAAAAGGACTTTGTGAGTTAGATGCCAAACTAAGAAGTATCTGCAAGGAAGTGTAAAATACATTTGAAAAATGTCTAGTGTGTTATGGTAAGAGAATGCATATATTGGCATAAAATATTTATTGCATAGGCAATATCTGGATGGGTGAAAGTAAGGTATTGAAAGACACCAACAATAGTCCGATAGTACATAGGATCAGGAAAAAATCCTCGTCATGAATGAATGAAAGGTAGCAAATGGCACAAGGTGTAGAGACCGCCACAAGTAGCACCCATTTTCACGCGATGAATAATATGATGAACAAATTTAACTTGATGGAGTAAAAGGCCATTTGGAATGGGTAGGGTTTTAATGCCAAGAAAATAATAAAGATCACCAAAATCCTTACTATCAAACTCCTTTTGTAATTGAGTTAGTATATAAACGATTGGAGCATTGGGACTGCCAAAGAAGACAATGTCATCCATATAAACCAAGATAAAAGCACTATAGGTCTTGGTATGGAGAATGAATAGGGATGAATCTATAGTATAGATGGAAAAACCATTATGTTGTAAAAATTAAGACAAGTAATGATTCCTAGCTCTTAGGGCTTATTTTAGGCCATATAGAGACCATCACAAATGACAAATTTGATTAGGGTGTTAAGGATCAACAAAATCTTGAGGTTGTTGCATGAAAATTAGTTCATCAAGGTTTCCATAAAGAAATGCATTCTTGGCATCAAGTTGTCAAATGGTCCAACCTTTGTTATAAGTAGTTAAGAGAATAGTTCAAATGGTGATAGGTTTAGCCATTGGACTAAAGGTCTTTGTGTAAATAATGCTAGGGTGCTGATGAAATCCTTTTGCCACCAATTAGGTTTTATATCTCTCAAGACTAGCATTAGAGCAAAGTTTAATTTTATACACTTATTTGTAACCAATAGGCATAACATTGGCAGGTGAAGGAACTAGTTCCTAGTTTGATTTTTAATTAAGGTTGTATATTCCTCTAACATGGCCTTCCACTATTCAAGAGAAGAAAAGGCCTCATTAAAACATGTGGGTTCCTTATAGGGATGTAGGAGGCAATCAAGGCATATGTCTATTGACATGTTAATGTCCATCATGAAATCTTGACACCTTTAAGATGTATAGTCATGGAATAAGTTGAGGTATCAGGTGATGGCAGAGATATTTGTTGCACCTCATTATTGCCATTTGATGATGGTGGAGGGTGTTGTTTAGAAGGTCGAGACATAAAGGAGGTTGTTGAGAATGGCGGTTCTAAGGAAGATGGAATTAGACATTGTGATGATGAAGGAATAGATAATTGAAATGGTATGTAAGAGATATAATGTTTTGATTATTACATGGATGAGTGAGCAAAAGGAAATTGATTTTTGTCAAAGATTGCGTTAGCAATAATAAATAATCCTTTTGTTGTTAGACAAGATTTCCCTTATAAAGGTTGTTTGGTTAAATTTTACATACAAGTGTATATGTCGAACAAGTAATATAATAATAAGTATAAGTATCATTTCACAGAAATTGGTAATTACTAAGTTAACTAATTACAAATGGTGAATAGTTCCTAGAGTTTATCTAGCAAATCAAAAGGATAAAAACATAGACTAAACAACCAAATTAACCTAAACTTAATTAATGAAACATGTTAAAGCATCCGATTTCACCTAATTACTAATATAAATGTCAATCATTCATATTAGCAAGATTAATTCTACTCATGTGATGGGGAATTTTCTGAATTTATTCATTATTCTATGTCTAAGCATATGAAACCTACATAGATCATTAACTCACTATATTTCTACCCATGAATTAAATGAACTAAGTGCTTTAAGATATATGAATATTCTAGTTTGCATCTAAAGCCACATAAATCATATGGTATATGTCTATCCATATTGACCTATGGTTACATATTACATGTCATCTCATGTCGATCTCAAACATGAAAATCAAATCATTTAAATAATAACTAATCACTTAAAAGCATTAAGCTTAGTAAAATGCAACTTCATACAAGCAAAAGATCTCACAAAATATAAATAATCATATCATTCCTATGTTATAATTAAGTTACATCATAGCTCTAACACAACAAACTAAAACATAATATTTACAAACACAAAAATAGTACAAGAAATTAAACACAACATTCTTCAAATTAAAAACATCAAATCTATCACCAAAATGTCTTCAATTCAAAGAAAGTTTGAACAAATCTGCACATTAGGAAGAGGAGGAGGAGCTGGCCGGAAAACGGGACAAAAGGGGGCTGAACGCACTTCCACGCGTTGTTGCCGCCGCCACGCGCTGTCGCCGTTTTTCACGAAAACTACAGAAAAATGTGAGTCATGATCCCTAGAATGCCAATTTGTCGAGAAATTGCTCGAATATGCAGCAAAATTGCATAGATCTAGCGGAGAATACTCGGACGGCATTTGCTGTTCTTCACCAAAAACCACTAGAAACCACTGCAAAACTACTCCAAAACCACCGAAAATCACACCAAGGTTGCAGATCCATTCTTCCTCACCAGAAAATGCCTAAAAACAACAAGAAGAATGGGTCTTGAGCTCTAAAAATGGGTCATGCGAAATGGGTGCCTTCGCCGAAAAATTACGCGATGGTTGGCTTACACCCAACTGTCCGGCATCTTCACAGTCCCGCGCTATCATGCGTGGCCTCTGCTTTTCCGGTGAGGTCCTAGTCGCTGGAATCTCTCCCCGATTCTCTCTTTGCTCACTCTAAGCCCAATACTCAACTCCTTTCTTTAATTTTTTACTTTCTCTTCTTTTTGTCTTTTCCTCACCTGGACCCAAGTGCACCTCTACTTATTTTCTTTCTTTTCTCTCAATCTTTTGCTTCATTTCTCTTGTTTTTCACCTATTTTAGGTTTGCTACATAAAATAACAAAATATAATTAAATATAATTAAATACAAATATAATTTTATAAAAACTATATTAAATATTACCTAAAATAATAATAATAACTTTATAAAATATAGGGTTATCAGAGGTTCTAATTTGTGCTTTGTATATGGGTGCAAGTGGAGATACACAAGGCAACCAAACATTCAAAGATGATTAATAGATGGGTGTTCACCAAAAATTAGTTCCTAAGAGGGTTTGTCATTGATTGTAAGGCTAGGAAGCCAACTAATAATGTGAACCGTAGTTTCAAATGCAAAATCCTAGTAATGAAGGGGAACATAGGCATGATTGATAAAAGAAAACCCGATTTCAACAATGTGCCAGTATTTACACTCAATGGAGCCATCTTGAAAAGGAGCGTAAAGGCTCGAAATTCATTGATCAATGCCCAATTGGGATAATAAATTTGTAAAGGCATGAGAAGTAAATTTTGAAGTGCCATTAGATTGAATGTTTCTAATTTTTGATTGACATTGATTTTTAACAAGACAAGAAAATTGCTTAAATATTGAAAAAGATTGAAATAAGGATTGGAATATATAAATCCAATGAGTTCTGAAAAATCATCGATAAAGGAAATATAATATTTAATTGAGACAATAATGGGGCAAGTCTCTAAATATCAAAATGGACAAGATCAAGTGAGGCCTTGGATCTATTGTTTGTAAGAGGGTGGATGTATTCTCACGCTCTTACTAACTCGGAAAGAATTGCAATTTTTGAAAAATGGCCTTCCACATTTATTCCATTCATTTGAAACACTTTCAATACAATAGGATAATTAGCATGTCCTAAACAATTATGTCATTTTTTAGGCACATTTAAAGTAACATTAAGTATAATGGGCTTGTGCTCCAATTTATTCAATTGAACGTGATAAAGTTCATGCTCAAGTGGTCTTTTAAGCAAATTTTGCCTTGTAAGTGGATGTTGGACAACATAAAAATTAGGTTAAAAAATGAAGGTACAATTATTATCCCTGGTAAATTGAGAGACCAATAATAAATTTCTAGAAATGATAAGAACCATTATATCATTGTTAATTTCAATATTATGGACATTAGGGAGATTACCTGTGTGGGTTATAAGGAGACCCATGCCATCACCTACTGTAACATGGTTGTCCTTATGATAAGATAGTAATGGGTCCAAGTCCATGGGCTCAAAGGTTACATGATTGGTTGCCCTTGAATTAAGGAACCAATCTATCATGGGATTGGGTTGAGAAAGGTGCAATAATGGATGAGCTTGAATGCTTTGAGCGGGCCATGTGAGGGCCTAGTGGGCTAGGCCATGTCTAGGGTCAAGTTGGGTGTAGTGGGCCTAATAGGTAATGGAATGTACCCCTAAAAATCTAGTAGTGTGAAGCACATCAATGGTTGCCAATCGGTGGCAATGGTGACAAGGTTCTAGCAAGGAGTATGGGGTTAATTTATAGCCTAACCTGAGATCACAGAGTGATTCTCTCCCCTTCGTTCCTTCCCCAACCGAATAACCCCAACGCCGGCACGACCCCTTGCACTCTGCGGGGGGTCGTCCAACCCATTTCAAACCGGTGCTCAACCCAGACCGCTGTCGGCAACCCATTTATCCAAAAAAAAAAAAAGACCCCGATAAATTAGCCCCCCTTGCGTTCTCACCCCAACCCGGTAACCCACACGCCGGCATCACCAACATAGCCAGCATAACCCCTTGCACTCTCAACCCACTTCACATAGCCGATTGCCCATTTACCCAAAAAAAAAAAAAAAAAACAAACAGCAAAAATTTTTGGTACCTTACACCGTCCCAATGACAATAAACACACTCTCGGTGCAATCTACAGGGGGTCACGCACCTCAAGGAGCAGAAAGCAAAAAACTTGTGTCAGCAAGTAGTAATCGGGACCCCTGCCTTCACAAATCTTATCGTTCTGCAATTGACCAAGTTCGGACGAGGCCTTATGTTGCAGTAGGCGAGCTTCCAAGCATCCCAAAGGTGCAAATGGTGGGACATGAACCATCAACACTGAATGGGAAGACAAATGTGATTTTTTCAGATGAAGAATGGGGGGCAGCAGCATCCTATCACCGCCAAACGTTGATTGCAAAATTTAGTGGGAAGTGGCCCCCAGTAGATGTTTTTGAGCGACATGTAAACACAACATGGGGGCTTGAAAAGCCAGCCATAGTTGGCCTAAAATCAACACGACAGATTAGCATTCACTTGCAATCCGAGGGAGATTTTGCTAAAGCATGGTCTCGTGAGCACAGGATCTTTGAAAATACAAGGTATTTGTTATTTCGTTGGGATGATAATTGTATTGGAGACCCATCCACAGCAGCACTATGGATTAGATTGCCGGACCTACCTCCTCCACTCCACAATCCAGGTGCATTGGAGAAGTTATGTAATCAGTTGGGCAAATATTTATGCTCAGATTTGTGAACTATGAAGTTTAAACATCCAGCCTATGCGCAGGTGTGTCTTAAGATGAACTTGGAGGAATCCTTGCCAGAAGACTTTTGGGTTACGCCAGGTTCTCGAAAGCCATTCTTGCAACAGATCAAGTATGAAACCAAGCTAGGATATTGCTCCCAATGTCGTCTCCAAGGCCATGAACTAAACCAATGTCGAAAGATGCAAGTCATTCAACAGGGTAATGTGACAAACGCCACTCCTTCTGCAGTGGTCCACAAAATTGTAGGGAAACAAGCACCAATAGACAAGACATGGAAGATTAAACAGGGAAAGAAGGTGGGCTTGGACCCTGTTTGTGGCAAAAACTCTAAGGAGAAAGAGGTGCAGGAAACAATAGAACAAGATAAATTCGTTGCTTTCAAGACAAATAACAAGTTTGGGGTGTTACAGGAGGAAGAGGAAAACCAGAATAGAAAACAAGTAGTTGAGAAATCATCCAAGAATATAGAAGAGACAAGTTTTAATGAGCTCTTGTGAGTTGTGTGTTCAAATGCTTCAACAGAGCCAAATGATATGATGTGTAAGGAAATAGCAGCTAACAACAATGTTTCAGAAAGTGAAGGAAATGATAGTGAATCAGAGGATATAGACGTGCTAACTAATAATCAAGTGGAGACTCTAGCCCAAAGTCAAGAGATAGAGTATAGCGATGGGGAACAAGAGGCCACTACCCCAACAGATAGGAAGAACCAATTTAAGTTACTAAGAAGAAGAAAGCAAATCAATAAAAGGGGAGGCATTCAATGTGTTCTACTGAGCCAACAAGAAGATAGGTTAGAATCTCTTGGTATAACTCCATATGTTTTTAGCAGGTCACCTGCAATGGATGCTTTAAAACATCCGAGTTCTAATGAATAATATAATTATATGGAATATAAGAAGGCTTAGCCCTCTAGGGAAGATGGATTTCCTTAAGAGGGAATCCAAGAAAAATAAAATTTCAATATTGGCATTGTTAGAGCCGAAGCATGGGGGAGAAGCTCTTGCAAACACAGCTCGAAAGTTGGGTTTTGATTATTATTTACATTGCAACCCTGTGAACACTCATATATGGCTTATGTGGAAGTCAGAGATAGAGGTCTCGTTAGTTTCAAGTACTGATCAATGTATCTCTATAAACGTGCATATGGATGGGAAGGTGTTTTTATTTACTATTATTTATGCAAGCACGGATTACAAATGTAGAAGACAATTATGGCACGATCTAGAAAATTTACAGGCAGCACACATACCATGGATCCTTGGAGGAGACTTTAATTCAATTCTTCATCAAGATGAGAAACAAGGAGGACAGTTGTACTCACGGGTAGCAAGTGCTGAATTCCAGAATTTTATATGCCAACAAGGGCTCCAAGACTGTGGGTATTTGGGTTCTCCTTTCACGTGGTCAAATAATGTTCAGGGGAATAGAAGGATATGGGTGAGATTGGATAGAATATTATGTAATTTGGAAGCTGCAACAATTTTTCCTACTTTGAAAGTGAAGCATTTAACTAGAATTCTTTCTGATCACAATCCTCTATTATTATCATTGAGAACGATAGTTCAAGGAGTTAGATCTTTTAAGTTCCAAAGGCAGTGGTTGGAATCTTCATCAATCATGCCAATCATCACATAACAATGGTCAGGGAATTCATCAGAGCCCCCATGGATACGTCTTCATTTGCGTTGCATACAAGTTAAGAAAGCGTTGATTGAATGGGTGAAGTTAAATAGTGGTAACAGGGAGTAGAGGATAATAGATTTAACAGAGCAAGTGCAAGAATTGGAAACACAGTTGCAAGAAAATTGGTTAGCTATGGTTTTTCATGAACTTCAAGAGGCCCAAGAAAGTCTTATTCACAATTTGATGGAGGAAGAAGGTCAACTTCGGGATAAAGCTCGAGTTAGATGGCTTCAAGAGAGAGACAGAAACTCATCATACTTTCATGCTTGCATTCAAGAAAGGAGGCAACAATCAAGATTTAATTTTACATTACCAGATGGAACCCGAACAGATGATGTCGATATCCTAGGCCCATTGGCAGTGGAGTTTTATAAGGAGTTATTGATGCCCCTTACCTCACTTGCTACTAGAGAACCAATAGATCTCCTCAGCCATGTACCAAGACTGGTCACGAAGGAGCAAAATGAAATGCTTTGCCATGTTCCAGAATGGGATGAAATTCTACAAGCTATCAAGAACCTAGACCCCGATAGTGCACCAGGTCCATATGGTTTTAATGGACACTTCTTCTTAGCAGCACAAGGGATAGTAAAGGAAGATTTGCAAGCAGCCATAATAGAGTTCTTTACAAGAGGCCAAATTCCAAGAAACAGTACAGCAACGATGTTGGTATTAATTCCAAAGGTGCAACAACCAAGGAGTTTTTCAGATTTAAGACCAATTAGTTTATGCACATTTCGATACAAAATTCTGGCCAAGATTCTAAATGACAGACTTGCTAAGGTACTCCCAAGTATTATTACATTAGAACAATCTAGTTTTGTTAAGGACAGATCCATCCAAGAAACTATAGCATTGGCTCAAGAAATGGTCCATGAAGTAGATAGATCAGTGGCCGGAGGCAATGTGATCATTAAACTAGATATGTCAAAGGCTTATGACAAGTTAGAGTGGCCGTTTTTATTACAAGTTTTACGGAGGTTTGGTTTCTCTCCGTTATGGATAGACATGATATATCGTTGTATCTCAAACAATTGGTTTTCCATCCAATTACAAGGGAAAAAATTTGGCTTTTTTAAATCTACCATGGGACTTAGACAAGGGGATCCATTATCTCCAAGTTTATTTATTATTGCTCAAGAAGCATTTAGTCGAAAGCTGAAACACCTAATGTAAACTGAAAAGATTGGTAGATTTAAAGGTACAAATAACTTTGACTATGTTTCCCATTTACTTTATGCAGATGACATGATTGTCTTTTTGAATGGTCGAAAACGGTCAATACTGAATTTTATGGCTTTATTGAAAGATTATGAATGTTCAAGTGGACAGATGGTAAATGTCAAGAAATGTAATTTCTTATTGGCAAAGAAAGCTCCTACTTATAAGAAATATCACATTAAACAGTGGACAAGTTTCTCACCAACTGATCTCCCAATGAAATATTTGGGGGTTCCACTCTTTAAAGGAAGAGCGAAGAGGATATACTTTGAAGAGCTATTAGCAAAGATCACTAGGAGAATCAACAATTGGAAAAATAGATTTTTATCTCATGGGGGAAAACTCGTTTTAATCAAAAGTGTTTTGTCCTCAGTCCTCATACATTGTTTGTCAGTCACTAAGGTTCCGAAATCAGTCTTGAAAGAGATTAATAAAGCTATGGCGGACTTTTTATGGAGTAATAAGGAAGTTCACAGAGCACATTGGGTAGGTTGGGATAAAGTTTGTAAACCTTTGGATGAAGGGGGTTTAGGAATAAGAGATATGGCTACAGTGATGGATAGTTTACATGTAAAGATGGCGTGGAACTTTATTAAAGGTGAATCATTGTGGGCACAATTCATGAAGAGAAAATATGGCACAACGGTGGAAGTAATTCACCAACCCAAAACCATTACGGCTTCTTATTGTTGGGCTACTATGAGTGCCCATCTTCCCTTTGCATTGCAACATAGTAGGTGGGTAGTAAATAATGGTTCGAGGTTTTTCTAGACAGACAAATGATTAAAGGAGCTTCTATGGTTCCCATCCTGTGAAAATTATCATAAAAGTATTAAAGATGGCATATCAGATGCAAGATTTTTAGAGAGGTTTTTGTCTCCAAAACAACAAGAACAAGCTCATCAAATCAATCTCACCAATGAGCCAGATACGTTAATTTTTGAGCTTACGTCCAATGGGTTGTTTTCTGTTGCATCCGTGTATGAACATCGACGGGTGCATGGCAAAAAGGTGGGTTGGAGCAAATTCATTTGGAATAAGTATTTACCTACTAAGATTGGCTTTTTTATGTGGCGGATGATGAACAATGGGTTTCCCACATATACAAATGTACAAAGGCGAGGTGTTTTGCTAGCGTCTAAATGTGTATGTTGTGCCCATCCTCAATATGAATCAATTGATCATCTCTTTTGCCAAGGAGAATTAGCTAGGAGATTATGGCAGCACTTTTGCAATATCTTACAAATATCAATCAGGAGAGACACAGTCTTCAATCTTCTTACTGATTGGTTTAAGGAGGCCAACGAATCTTCACAGGCAGGAATAATGATAGCATTGGTGGGTTGTTATATTATGTGGCGAATTTGGTTAGCAAGGAATAATGTTATCTATTCGAAAAAGGGAGTTCTCTTGCCAATGTTGATAAGAGGAGTGATTTCTGATGTTTGTCTTCTCATGGGATCCTTTAAAGGTACAAAATTTCCATCAGTGAGTGATTGTACATGGTTACAAGCTTTGCATATTCCCATTTCAGTCCCTTTCATTACAAGAGGACGAATGATTAGTTGGAATTGTCCTGCTATGGATTCTTTAAAGTTGAATACAGATGGATCTTGTATTAGTGGAGCATGCGCAGGAGGAGGAGCGATGCGAGATTGGAAAGGAAGTGTGCTTATAGCATATGCAATTAATTTGGGCAATGGAGATAGTGCAAAAGTAGAGGTCCTAGCCTTACTTAAAGGTTTAGAAATATGCTATCAAAAGGGAATTGTGTTGTTAGAAATAGAAGCAGATTCTCAGTTTATGATTCAGTGCATCAAAGGAAACTACTCTATTCCTTGGCAATTGGCTTATGAGTTACGCAAATGTTCTAGTTATATTCCATCCAATGTTCAAATATCTCATGTGTTTCATGAAGCAAATTTTTAAGCTGATGGATTGGCAAATTTTGGACATTCATTGACAGGATTGCAAGTTTTTACAACTCTTGGCTCTTTACCAAGTCAATGCAGAAAACTTTCATGGGAAGACCAACTAGGCCTAGAACATTACAGGCTCCTTAGACAATTACTTTCACTTTATGTTTAGTTTCAATGAGAAAATTACTCTATTTTTCGTTAATGGCTATGCAGTTATGTTAATTGATTATGTTTTGATTTCCAAAAAGTTTTATACCTGTTCATTGGGTTTATGTACTAAAGGGTTAGGTATTATGCCCTGCCTTATGTATTTTTCTAACAGGTTTGACACCTTAATCTACCTGTGTTATCAATATAAATAATAAGGGTACCGTCCCTATTTCTTAAAAAAAAAAAAAAAAGAGTTTGCAACTGCTATGCCGGTTCAAGGTATGCTTCCTAGGTGAGAAGCAACCTACATAGGTCTTTGTGAGTGAGGCCGGAGGTATGTGTGTAGACCAAAATCATCATCACCAATGGAGTATAAGGCACACCAAGTCCTCAGAAAGAGGTGAATGATATTCGTTATCTAAGATAACCTCACCCACTCTAGTGAGCTCCTCCACTAGGGCATTGATTTCGTGGAGGAACTCAAACACATAACGATGCCCTTGGGTGGCCACATGAAGGCAAAGGCGGAGACTGAAGGCTCACGCAAAACTCTAGGATGCAAACTTTACCATGAGAGGATGCCATACCTTGGTAGAGGTTTCCTACTTCATTAAATGGCTAACAATAGCATCAGAATAGGTGTTTAGGAGAAGATCAAAAGCAATTTGGTCCCACTTTAGCCACTTGAGGTATTTAGGATTAGTCACTTGAATGATCGAGCCATCAGTGAGTGTTAAGAACTCCACCATACATGGAACTAGGCCATCAATCACTAGGAGAAGCTCGATGGCCCGAAGGTAGGGTAGAGTCTTGGTTTTTTAGACCAGGTAATTGGGTATGTCAAGGTGAATGGTGGTGGCTAGAATTGAAATGTTTCTAAAATTGACTAGGTTAGGCTTTTGGATGAGAACGAAATCGGATTGGGCCATCATAAAATGAATTGAGCACAGATTGAAGGTTTGCTTTTAACTGTGGCTTTGTGATACCAAATTGAAACAAGAAATCCTTAATAAATAGAAATATTTCTCAAGAACACGATGAAGCCTAATTTCAAAACTCAAACATGTTGGCTTTGAATTCCTTGAATTGCTTGAATTGAACTATACAGATAACGCCTAATTGATAGGCAAAATCAATTTACATAAGAAAGGAAACAAAAATCCTAAAACAGTTTATTGAAATTTCACATTAAAGGATGAAGATTGAAAATCTTTGGAATCCTCTAGAACGCGGAATGATTTGGTTGGTGGTTTTGGATTCTTGACTGATTTGCATTTCTTGGAGAAGACGTGATGATCTATGCTCAGAAAGGAAGGTCCAATGCCATTTCCCAACGAGGTGCAGGCAGAACTCACCAAAGTTTTTGAGGAGAGAAGCGGCCCTCCTTTGACAGGATCCACAGGGCAGACGTGGCTCGGTTGTTCCACATGTTGGGCCACGTAATTTACTGATGCTGATTTGGTCCCACGTGTTGCTCATGTGGCAATGTTGAAGTGACACGTAGACGGTGCGTTTAATAAAGACGGCGAAATTAGGCAGAGTCACGTAAAAAGCAGGGTGGAGGGGCAATAAATATCTCTGTATACGGGATATTGTGGAAACCTAAGTGATGTATTTTGGCATAAGATTACTTTCGAAGCATTCTTGCACCACCATTACAATTTCCTCTTTTGTAATTTTGCTATATCTCTGCAGAGGCGACCCGGTTTGTTTCTTTGCGCAAAAGCAAAGATGGATGGAAATTGAGGTCTTTTCTGACCGATGTACGCCAGCGCACAGAATGATTGTGTCCATGTATTTCGACTTCGTGTCTTTCGTGCAACAGCATAGGTCGGGAGAGGTTAAGATATTTTCCGACTTTACGTGAAAAGAAGAGCCACTACGAGTCTTTCGCACCAGAATGATTGCGTTCACCTGCAAGAAAAGAAGGGCTCGGGCAAAAGCATGCCTCGGCGGAGAATAAGATATTTTCAGATTGATGTGCGCGCGTGAAAAGGACTGTCACCATGTGTCTTCGCGCCAAATGATTGTGTCCATTTACATAAAATAAAAAAATAAAAAATAAAAAAGAGAACTCCTGCAAAAGCATGCGTCGGTAGAGGATACGGTCTTTTCAGACTACTGGGATCCATTTACGTGCAATGAAGAGCCCGCTGCTGTTCTTATGCACGTGTGAAACCTATTTAGCCTTTTTTAGAGATGTTTCTTTCTAAATAATTGGCTTTTCATTTTTTTTAAAAACATTCTTGTATCTTTGCTAAACACTATCTTATTTTCGGACTGATGTACGTGAAAAGGAGAGCCCCGACAAGTCTTTTGCACCAGAATGATCGTGTCCACCTGCAAGAAAAGAAGGGCTCGGGCCAAAGCATGCCTCGGCGAAGAATAAGATCTTTTTAGACTGATGGGCGTACGTGAAAAGGACCGCCACCATGTGTCTTTCGCACCAGAATGATACTGTCCATTTTTCAAAAAAAAATAATAATAATAATGCAGCAAAAGCATGCGTCGGTGGAGGATAAGATCTTTTCATACTGCTGGGATCCATTTACGTGAAAAGGAGAGCCGCTGCTGTTCTTTTGCACATGTGAAACTCTATTTAGCCTTTTTTTTAGGGATGTTTCTTTCTAAATAATTGGCTTTCTTTTTAAAAAAAAAAAGCATTATCTTATATTTTGCTACCATGTATTTTGTCTTCTTGCGATAAATAGGATGCTGAATCCATAAAAACTCTGTTAACCTTCGTTGGACATTTACTGCTATTAACTTACTGCAAAATCCCTTCCTAGGGGGAATGAGTAATTTCTGCACCATTTCAAGCAATGAGAAGGACCTAAAAGAGCTGAGTTTCAATCACCAAAAATTCAAGAGAGAAAGACATCTATATATATATATGTAAAAGAGAATGAACAATTCCCTATCGCGGGTTAATATCAATTAAGTCAATTTTATGCAATTTTAGAAAAGCTGATAAGTTTCTAATAAACTTTTCGAATATAATACCTATTTTACAGAATATGCTTGACTCTTGAGAAGATGATCTTGATATCATAACTAATCAGAGTTACAAATATTAGATAAGTTAATAAGGTTTTAATAAATTTTTAAAAATGTGCTCTTGAATGCTCGTCTGCCATCGAAGACTTAAAAAACTTGTTTTGTTTTGAAGTTCATCCTTTATTAAATTATTTTTTATTGAAGCAAATCCTTCATGTATAAAAATTTCATTACATATCCTAAGTAATAAAAACATTTCCATTATTTATCTTAGAACTATTAGAAGGTGAAGTTATAAATATTATGAATGATACTATGAATAGTATTATAAAAAATACTTCCTTCTTAAATTATTAGCCACAAAAAATTTTATATTCAGTAAAACCGTATTTTTTTATATCACTTTAAACAGCTTATTTCCTCATAAACAATGATTTATAAGAAAATCAATAAATTATTTATGAAAAATCATGACAGTATTTAACTAATATGAAGTACACATTATTTTAAATTCTCTTTTAAACTACTTATAAGAAATCACTTTCAATAAGACATAATTAATAGGTGATGATATTAAATTTCAAATTTAGAATGTAGTATTATATTAAAATATTTATTTATCATTTTGGATCCGATACCCTATAACAAAATTTATATTTTCTTTCATTAAGACAAATTAATAGGAGAGAAGTGCATTCTTACATATGACGAGAGTATCCAATTAAAATATTAGTAATGTGAAACAACATACAAGCAATGGAATAAAACGTGTTAAATTTAAAATAATAATTATGTTATATTATCAATGTTTAACTTACTGTTGTTCTTATATGTGAGAGTGCCCCCATACTCTCTGATCTACCAAAGTGGATTTGGTAGAAAAAACTTATCTTTTGTAGCACAAATTGGTCCTGATCAGCGTTTTTTCTCTTAGTCAGCCAAGACCATCTCTCTGTTCAAGATTTGTTGACTTGCTACACCGTTTCTGTCGGAGGTCAATCTTCGTAACCATTTCTGTGAGCTTGTCGATGAGATTTAGTTGAAGAGGTTACTTATGCCACAAGATCTTCTCCGGTCATCGTTTTTCGCCTTATCTCAATGCGGGCCATCTCAGAGTTCGTGATTTCGTTAAGCCACTAGTTATTCCTATTAGAGGTCAGTCTTCGTTTCCATTTGAACAATCTATGCCATGAAGTAGTGGATTTTATCCATTCAAGTCACCATAACAGGATTTAACTTTACATATCATGAATTGTACAGTGTTGATTGTCAGTAGGATTTTGTTAAAAAGACTGCCTTCGCAGCAAAAATTCGTCTTGTGTCAACAACGGTCATCTCTGTGCTCGTGATTTCGGTTGCTATACTTCTTTCGGAGGTCAGTCTACATGTCCATTTGTATAAGCTACTCCATGAACTAGTGTACTTTATCCATTCAAGTCATGATCTATCTTCTATATCGTGAACTGGATAATGCTGCTTGTCGATTTGATTAGGTTGAAAAGATGACTTTTGCAGTAAAACTTTGTCCGGTTATAGTCTTAAGTCGACGAAGGCCATTACTGCGTTCCTGATTTTGTTGAACTGCTGTACTTGCTTCTATCAGTGGTAACTCTTCGTATCCATTTATATAAGCTATTACATTAATTAGTATATAACATCCATTCAAGTCATTACGATATATCAAGAACTGAGTAGCATTGCTCATCGGTAAGATTTGTTAGCAAAAATTTATCCGGGCATGCTTCTTCATTTTGAATCAACGAAGGTCATCTCTGTGCTCAAGATTTCGCTGAGATCCCACTGTTTTAGAGTTTTGTCTCGTATACATGTGCATATGTTTTTCCATGAAGTACTATGTGTTATGCTTTTAAGTCATCACGATAAAACTCCATATCCTCAATTGCACAGTGCTGCCTGACAGCAGCATTTGGTTGAAAGGATCGCTTTTGCTGCAAAAACTCCCTGACCAAGTCCATCTCTGTGTTAATGATTTCCTTGTGCTGCTACAGAGTTTCTATCGGAGGTTTTAGTCCCCGTATCCATTTATATGAGCTATTCCATGAACTAGTATTTTTTATCCATTCTGAACTGTTATATCATGGACGGGACAGTGGGATTTTGTGGAAAAGATCGCTTTTGCGACAAAAATTTCACTGCTCATTGCTTTTTGTCATAAGGCAGCAAAGGACATCTCTGTGCCCGTGATTTCTTTCTGCTGCTAGGCTGTTTCTAGCGGAGGTCTGGACTTCATATGCATTTGTATGGGCTAATCTTTGAACTGGTACTTATTATCTCACAATACAATTTCACTGCCACATCATGAACTGGATTGTGCCACTTGTCGGTAGGATGTGGTACAAAAGATTATTAGCAGCAAATTCCCAGGTCATCGTTTTTCTTCTTGAGTTAACGAAGCCCATCTTTGTGCTTGTAATTTTGTTGAGGTCCTGTACTGTTCTATTAGAATTATCTTCGTATCCATTTGTATATGCTATTTCATGAACTAGTGCATTTAATGCCTTCATTACTGTAGAATTTAACCTCCATATCGTGATTTGGACAGTGCTACTTGTGGATAGGATTTGGTTGAAAGGATTACTTTTGCAGCAAAGATTTTCCATACCATTGCTTTTTGCAAGTCAACGAAGGCCGATCTCTGCATTCGTGATTCATTGAGATGCTACAATCTTTTTGTCTGAGGTCAGTCTTCATATCCATTTGTCCTTTCAAGTCATCATGATACAATTTAACTTGCATATCCTGCACTGGACAGTGCTGCTTATCGGTAGGATTTGGTAGAACAGATTAGTTTTGCTGCGAAAGTTAATCTGGTTATCATATTCCCTCTGAGCCAACGACGTCCATCCGTGTTCGTGACTTTGTTGAGCTGCCATACTGTTCCAACCAGGGGTTAGTGTTCTCATCCGTTTGTATAAGATATCCCAAAGTGCTTAAGCTATCAAAAAATTTGTGTGCTTTCTTGTGATTGGGAAAATGTCAAAACTGTTTGCCCCTTGTAACACCTTGATTTCTTGACAAAAAAAAAAAAAAAAAAAAAACAAGAGGAAGAGTTAATCTATTTGCATGGACTCCTGTTTTGTAAGATTACTGCATCTTTTCCACCTCTTTCAATTCTCTTAAATCTTAAACCTAGAGAAATCTGCATGGAACGATATTATCACGTATTAAATGATAAATTTTTTAATTCGAATCAATAGTCCCTCTCATTAGAATAAATGCTCCTTTTTCTTCTTTTTTCTTTTCTTTTTTTTTTTTTTTTTTTTTTGGTATCAACAAGCGCCTAACTCAATTAGTAGTTGGCATTGCCTAAGATTAAGGAGATCTCAAGTTTGAAACACATCCCCCACCCTTTTATCTATCCAAAAAAAGTAGTGCATGAGCTTCAACCCCGGTTTCATGTTATTCTTGTTTTCTTTCATTATCTTCCTATTATCTATGGATCGACGGTTTTTGATATATTTTTTTCTGAAAACTAGTTTTATTTTTATTTTTATTTATAAAAAAAAAAAGAGTTACAAATGGTCAGGTCACTAGGTGTGGTCAACATTGTTGGCATCCTAGAAGGAAAGGTTTCACCCATAGTGCCCAAATCTATCATATTAGTGTTTAAGATGGTGTTGAAAACAAAAGTTTAATATGAAAAAGATATGTTTTTTAGTTAATACTCAAATATGAAAGTTTTCTATTTATCTCATAAGTTAATTTTTGAATTAAACTTTAGGCCTATCTAATAACTAATAGGTTCACATTAAAATTAACTCATGAGTAAATTTTTATGTAGGTATAGTACTTCAAAGATGGCTATACTAAAAATTTGATGGTGAAGTTCTTTTTCATAGTGTATGTTAAGAGTGACATGGTTAAAGTTTTACATTAGTGAAATCTTATCTAGAAGTTCTTTTTATAGGGTTAAAATTCTTTTTATTCTTGAGTCAATTTTTGGCTAGGATTGTATTTTCTCATATAATATCAAATCTCATGTTCAAGCGGCAACATGTTGCGGGTGCGGTTAGGAGAACACATAACAGGATCTTGGTGAGACTGATTGTTGATCATTTTGGTCAAATAATAAGATTTAGGCAAGAAGTCAAGCTATTAATGGATGTTGGGATTTTGGTTCATTATTGGAGAACCGGAACCCTTCGTGGAAGAGAAAACGTATCCTAGGGTTTTCTTGGGTTAAAAAGACTGCCTCAAACTTACAAGTCTAACTCTTATTAGAGCTTTCCAATTCCTACTCACTTAGGGCTTACGCTAAGCAAAGTTAATCGCATAAGACATGGCAAGCAACTAGGCCATTTTGTCAAAAATTATGTTACTGTGCTTGTAGGATTTTGCCCATAACAAAGCACCTCCTATGCCACTCATATTCCCTATTGGCTGTAAGGGTGTGTGTTAAGAATAGTCTAAAAAAAGTTCTACATTGTCTTCTTGCCTAGAAATCTTCTTTATAAAAGAAAATACTTCCTTATTCTTAATCAAACTCTGGAGTTGGATTGGGCTTCCTCACATCCTCAATGTTATTTACCAAGACTTAGGTAGACTTAAAGACTTGAAAGCATATTTTATTGAAATAAAGAATAAAGAACAACTTGACTTGAAATGCACCTCCCATTCATGGGATGAATGAATAAGTCTTTGTTGATTAAGAACCAAGGCTTATGTCTAAAGTCCTCTTGTCAGATTGTGGAAACTAATGTTGTATATTGGTATACGCGTGATTCCATTTACTAGCCTTATTGTGGAATTTAGTTACCAACTTTGGATGAAATATATCTTCATTGGCATTAATCTTTGCTATATCAACTGTGAGCTTGTTCTTCATTTTAATTTCAGAAACGTTTTAAATTCCTTTTTTCAATAATGCAGGTACGATGGAGGGAGTAGCTGTTGCAGCAATTTCTGCAGCAGTTTCTACATCAATAGGTGAGGTGTCCAAAGCTGCAATAGAGCATGGACAACACACAAGTCAGAAACATGTTCTGGAGAGAAACTATAAAAAGTTAATAAAAGAAGCAGAAATGCTTTATGGTATGAGGAACGACAAAGAGGTTGAGGCAGATAAACACAAGGAAAAGAAGTTCACTAAAGAAGGCGAATGTTGGATTTCTAGTGTCAAGGAATTCGAAGGACAGATGCGGGAACTGCAAGTCAAATACAATAAGCAAAAGAATAAGGGAAAGATCCAACAAAAGGTGGATCTGCGCTTTCGGAATTTCCGCTCAAAACTTAAAATAGACGTTGGAGAGAAGTGGGAGGAGCTACAGAGTCTTATGTTAAGGGGAAAAAATGAGGCATTCCTAGTTGAGAAATCGCCAGAGCCTGTTAGGCCTATGCATGTACCAAAAACAAATGCTAAGTCATCACCACATTGGGCAATCAAAGCAATACTAGGCCTTCTAAGAGATGCAAATATAAGAAGGATTGGACTTTGGGGAATGCCTGGAATTGGGAAATCTACAATAATGAAGAGGTTAAATGATAATATAGATATTGCCAAATTGTTTGGCATTGTCATTTACGTGGATGTACCAAAGAAGGAGTGCATAGAAATGTTGCAAGATGAAATTGCACAAAGGAAGTGCAATAAAATAGTGCAAGATGAAATTACAAAAAAGAGGTGCATAAAAATGTTGCAAGATCAAGTAGCACTAAGGCTAAACTTGAATATAAAAGACATCAATTGCCTTCAAGAAATTGCTTGGCAAATATCAAAGGAGCTAGAATGCAAAAGATATTTTCTTCTTTTGGATGAAGTTTATGACTCTCTTGATCTAAGTTTTATAGGAGTTCTTGATGACCAAAAAGATAGCAAGGTGGTATTGGCTACTAGATATCGTCCCATTTGCTTTCATATGAAAACAGATGAGTTAATTAAGATGAAATGTTTGTCTGATAGTGAGGCATATGAAATGTTCAAAGAAGAAGTGGGTGACAATATAAATGTTCCTGGAGTTGAACCCATTGCCAAGTCAATAGCTAGTAAATGTGGTGGCTTACCACTCTTAATAGAGAAGGTAGCAAAATCCTTTACTCCAAAAGACAGCTTTGAGCTATGGAGTGATGGAGAAAGGAATTTTCAAGGATGGCCTAGGAATGAAGTACAAGGCATGGATGAGTTGATTGAGATCTTAAAGAATTGTTACGAAGGTTTAGATTGTGAGAATAAAAGGTTTTGTTTTCTATATAGTGCATTATATCCAGAAGACTTTGAAATATTTTTAGATGATTTGTTGGATTGTTGGATAGCTGAAGGTTTTATTCATGGTGAAAAAAAATTTAGAGTTGCACGTGAGAAGGCACATACAATATTGTATGACCTTATCAATGTGTCTTTACTAGAAAGGACTAAAAAGAAGAATCATGTGAGCATGAACAAAGTATTAAGAAGTATGGCCCTCAAAATTTCTTCTAAAAGCAACAACTTTAAAGTTTGGGTGAGAACTCCTCAAGAGCAATTGCAATCCCCTAGTGAGGAAGAGTGGCAACAAGCAAATCGAATTTCCTTGATAAATAATGACTTGTGCATTTTCCCGAAAATGCCAAAGTGCAAGAACCTTTCTACATTGCTACTACAGAGAACTCAGGAGTTACAGTCAATTCCAGATTCATTCTTTAGATATATGGAAAATTTACGAGTCCTAGACTTGCAACACACTGGAATTATCTCACTCCCATCATCAATATCTTGCCTAATGTGTCTCAGAGCACTCTATTTACGCTACTGTGCCAATTTGGTGAAGCTCTCAGTTAATGAAAAAGAGCTTCCACATCTTGAGGTACTTGACATTCGAGATACTAAGATCAACTATTTACCAACTGAAGTTAGATATTTAACTCAGTTGAAGTCTTTACGTACTTCTTTGTCAAGTTTTGGATTCGAACCATCAAAAAGTTTGGCATTCTATCAAAATATCTTATCAGTACTTTCTTTATTGGAAGAACTAATAGTTGATGTAGTTCCAAACAATCTAGGATGGGAGGAGGTTTTAAAAGTTGCTATTGAAGAGGTGGCTAGTTTGCCACACTTAGCCTCACTTTCAATTTGTTTTCCTACAACGGATTGCCATCAGTCTTTTGTACAAAGGAGTCCTTCATGGAAGCAATCCTACTTTAAATTCCAATTTTCTGTTGGTCATCATGACTCAACCAGGTATCAAGTTCTTAATTACTTTGATTATCAAATAACTAGGTGCTTGAAGTTTGTGAATGGGATAAGTGTACATCCTGCAATTTCAAATGTTCTTGCGGAAACTTATGCATTTGACCTAATTGACCACCAAGGAGCTTTAGAACTATCAGATTTTGATGTTAGTTGCTTACGAGGTTGTTGGATTGAAAGATGCATTGAAATTCAAACAATTGTCAATGGAGATAAGATAGGCAAAAGTGTGTTAGAACGCTTAGAGAAGATGTACATAAGTAATGTACCAAGATTAACAAGTATTTGGAAAGGAGTTGTTCATGCTGGAAGCCTAACCCAACTAAAAACTCTAGCCTTAAAGAAATGTATAAGGCTAAAGAAGATCTTCTCCAATGGCATGATTGCACAACTATCTAAACTTCAAAGCTTAAAAGTTGATGAGTGTTCCGAAATCGAAGAGATAATTATGGCATCTGAAAACCAAAGGTTGGACCTTGATGCACTACCACATTTGAAGGAGCTTGTGCTTCTTAACCTTCCAAAAGTAAATAGTATTTGGATTAATGACTCACTAAATTGGTCATCCTTAAAAAGGGCTGAGATATTTGCATGCCCATTATTGAAAAAGTTGCCCTTTAACAGTAAGAATGCAATGAGCTTGGAATGTGTTGAAGTCGAACAATCGTAGTGGAATGTATTGGAATGGCAAGAAGATGCTGCTAAAGAAAGAATACAATCATTTTGCACCTTTAAGTAGTTGCTTTGGTTAGTATCCTTCTCGACAATAATCAAGGAATGTTCATTTGATTCAAGTTTGAGTTTGTTAGAATAAAGATGCTCATCTTCTTTCAATCTTAAGACAACATACTAGAATGCATACTATTTTGATTTGTGATTTTGTAATATTTTGACAACATGATAATATGCTAGAAGCCTTATTTTAGAGTTTTTGAAATGTTATGTCTTAAACAATCTTGGATTACTAGTATTCATGCTTATCATAAGTCTTCATTGATAAATTGTCTAAATTTCCTTATTCTAGTGAGCAGAACATTTTTCCCTCATTAGATGACTTCTGGTTGGATAAACCTATCTTTTTTTTAAGTGCTTCCTATTTCCATAGGCCACCAGGGAAAGCCTTCGTCAAAGTTGACTATTCTATACATGAAAGGAAATAAGGTCTTCTTGTTTGTAAGCAAGTGGTTGAAATTTTGCGTCATTTATTTTTATTTTTAGAGAATTTTGTGCTTTATGTTATTTCAATTTTAAGATAACAAAATATGCAAGTCTGAAGTACCTTTTATCTTGATATGAAATTAGTAATATTTAAAAGTACATGATTACATGATTTTACTCTAGGACCTTATTTTAGAGTGTTTCAAAATTTTGACATTGCTATGACTGACAATATCTTGGATTATTTGTTCTATTGCTTGTAAACTTTATAAATTTCTTTGGGCTAGTTAAAGGAGCAATCTTACTTTAATCAATAGTTGGAGAAAGCCCGACTCGTGTTTAGCTTAGGATGATTATTTTAAGCATAATGTGTTTATAAAAATTATGTTTTCATTGTACACATAATAAGATGCATTCATATGTGTAAGTTGGGAGGGGTTAGAATGTTTACTTTGTCAATTTATAATTTGTAAGACTTAAGATCTCTATGTTCTTTAAATTCTAAGACCATTTGATACAAATCTAAAAGCCCTTTAATCTTGCATGTGATTGTGTAATAATATAAAGATATCTAATTGCATGCTTGAACCTAAATTCCAATATTGGAATCTCATGATCGTTTCTGATTAGCACAATCATGGATTATCATGTTAGTTTTCAGTACTTCTAATTTTAGTATGTTACTGGGGAAAGTCCTAAGTTAATGATACGTAACGAGTATAATATTTTCATTGTGTAGACGGTGCTTGCAGTGCTAGGTGACTTAGAAAAATAGGATATTATCTCTTTCACATATTCCACATTTGAGCCTAACTTGTTTCTTGGGGCATGCTGCAAAAGTAAAGAAGGCAAGGGCAGGAAGAGGCGAAATCAGGGGCTTTTGAAGCTAGAAGAACGGAATCTTGTTTGCAGTAGGAAAGTAAACTTCTTTTCGTTTTTTGGTCAGACAATATGATCTGAACTTATATAATCCGCAAAATTGTGCAATATCAAGAATCTTGCGTAATTTAGTACAAAACTGGCTACATACCCAAAGTGATAATTTCCAGCTTGCATGAAGTTTTCATATACTTTGGCATGGTCATTCTCTTTGACTCTATCCAATATTTTCGAAGGTTTTAATGCTCGCCTCACATTAGTGGAGTGCCACGGAAGAAAATAAATGTATCTAGGCTTTGTCCTAACAGAAAAGCCAGCTGCCGTCCCTTGTTGTCTGCCACAAGATTACCTCAACTATCTTTAAAAACATTTCTTATATAAGACAGTGGTAGAAGGTATAAGAACACACTGGCACCTCATTTTCAACAAATTCAATTCCTTATTCTACAAAACAACATTTCAAGCAGCGATGAAAGAGATTTTCAGTATGTCGTGCATGCTACATTGTCTTGTACTTTGGGCAAAAGAGGTCATAGACAACCAACATTAAATTTTCGTCTTCTTTAAAAAATATGATCCTGAAAGCTTGCAAGAGCTTAACGGAAAAACAAAATTTTATGCAATCAATCAATTAGCCGAGCGCCTAGTCATATTTGTATTGACATTTTGCAGAAGTCGCAGTGAAGAAAATTCTCAAATTCATAATCTATGAGAACATGACCAAGGACCAAGGACCAGCAATCCAACTCGGATTCAATTTAACACCCAAAAAGTACCAAAGGACCTGTTGCGAAAAGGCATCGGCCGAGACAACAAGGCAGGGAGATGATGTATCTGAAATTCTTTTGAAATTATTACTCATACTTGCCCAAAATCTGTTGACCACCTGATCTTTCCAATTCATCGAATGCAGAGAAAGATCACCATCGAGAAAGTATCAAGTGCCTAAGTGAAGCAAACCTAAATGAGTAAACAAAATTAAAAGATACAAAAAGAAAAAAAAAATCAGAATACGTGAGAACACCCTTCAAATAACTCATAACAGGAAAAGAAAATGAATAAAAAAAAATGGGATCCCAGAACAATGTTTCTACCTCCAGAAACTTAAGAAACTTTAGAGGAATGCCGAGAAAGATCTATTTCACCATTGAGAGCAAAGTGTCTATGTTCCAATATAAGGACAAAGTTCCAATTCATCGAATACCGAGAAAGATCATCATCGAGAAAATATCAAGTGCCTAAGTGAAACAAACCCAAATGAATAAACCCTAAAAGATGCAAAAAAGAGAAAGAAAAAAAAAATAGAATGTTTTATTGTATCATAACTGGAAGATTCTAAACTTGATTTTCTATTAGATAAATTGTAATGTTAAGATATGCCCCTAAACTTTTATATTATTTTATTCTTCAATAAATAAACTCACATATTCAACAACAACAAAAAATGTGACAATACCCCACATCATGATTTGACAACTCTTTTCTTGGTAATTCGCTATCCATATTACTCAAACTAACACCATTAGAAGTCATATTCAAGCAGAGATATACAAAGGATTGCTTCAATTTAACATTAAGCTGACAGGAACTATACCTGTAACGGCAAAAGAAAGGGATATTCTTCAGAAGTTACAGTTGCCTACTCACCTAGTGCAAATAAAAGTTAGTAGAATGATCAAACGGGAACCACCACCTGCAGGTTTGTTGAAACTGAATACAAATGGCTTCTGTATTGCAGGCCATATTGCAGGTGGCGGAGTTATTAGGGATGAACAAGGGAGAGCTCACTTAGCCTACTCCGTGAACTTGGGAGAAGGAACAAGTGTGATGGCTAAAGCACAAACACTATTGTTCGCAGTAGAATTAAATTACCAAAAGGAGCCTACTAGTACATATTATAGAAGGTGATTCACAAATACTTATACAATGTATCTGTAACCAATGCTCAATGCCGTGAAGGCTCAAACATATCATCAGAAAACTGAAAGCAACACTTGTGGAGGGATCCCAAACCCGACGTACTTTCTTGCCAATAGACTTGCAAATTATGGCCACTCTCATGAAGGAATTTGTATGTTTGATCAACTAGGATCACTAAATGCTACATGTTTACAAGCTTGCCAGGATGATCAGCTTGGATTGGCACACTATAGGCCTCCCTAAATGCGTTGTTTCCTATTTGGTTTGTTTTAGAATTTGTACCTTGTTTGTAATCCAAGGGAATATGTGTCTGGAAAAAGGTTAGGATACATCCTACTTTATGTGTGCATTTTCAAGGCATAGCTTTAGTCCAATCTCATGTTTTTTAATAAAAGTAATCAGGATACCTATCCTTTTCTTTTTTTTAAAAAAATATAGAAGTGGATCCCAAAACAAAGTTTCTACCTCCAAAAGGATAGGGTGATAGAAGTCTTAGCATTCACCATTTTAGAGGGAAAAAAATATTAAGCAAACTCAATGACATCCTGGCTTCTTTGCTGAATGTTTCGACTAAGTGCAATGACTATGAATTAGTTGCTAAGAGCATTTGTAGTCCCATCAGTAATTAACGAAAAGTACTATTTTCTTATAAGGTTTTGATTCTCTAACCTAATTCATTTTTAATAAGAGATTTAACTTCTACAATCTTGGTCATTTCAATTAAGCACGATTTAGAGGAAGAGTAATGCTGTGAGGAGGAGAAACTGGGCTCAAGAGGTGTAGAGCATGTTACTTTCCATATTTCTGCTTCAAAGCATGTAATTGGTCAACAAAACTTGTGCGGACGTCTTCATTGTGAAAACTGAGCAGAACATCATATGCCCGTCGAGGTGTTGGAGAAGAAACAGAGGAAGACGAAAAGGTCTTCTAGATGCTCGTCAACTCCATTTGAGACTCCTAAGCTCAGCAACAAGGCCCGGTCAGTTGGGTTTCTGCAATCTGCAAGTGATGGGTCAAGTCGAGGAAATTAGGCAGAGACAAGTGGCATCAAAAGAAATCTAGAGAGGAGTGGCGGTAGAAGTCCCCTCGGCACACAGGATATGAATGAAAAGCACAGGTGCTTGGTATAAAGAAGGAAAGACAATTCATCCACAGTGATTTTGTAGTAGTCTTGCGAGAGAGGGACCAGATAGAGAATTTTACTGATGGTAATACTAAAAATTTGATCGTGAAATTGTTTTTACGTGGTGTGAGAAAAAAATTATATTATTAAAATTTTGCTAAAAAAATTTCTCTATAAAGAGTAAAAAACTTTACAAGTTCACAGCAAATCAATTGGAAAATAAGCTTCTAAACCGGAGCTAGTTTAGTGCAAGACATTAGAAATAATAAATCATTTGTAAAAGCATTTACAAGTGAATGCGTTCTTATTTTTTTATTAGAAAATTTTAAAGGATCTTTTTCCCTGTAAAAAATTTATAAAAAAAAATTAGGATACATTAATAAGTCTTCATTGATTAAAAAACAAGGCTTATAAAAAACCGTAAGGTGATGAATTAGTAAGTCTTCATTGGTTAAAAACTAAGGTTTATGTCTAAAGCCCTTTTGTTAGATTGTGGAAACTATTGTTATGTTTTTGCGTGTGCGATTTCATCTACTAGTGTTATTGTGGAATTTAGTTATCATCTTTTGACTGAACATATCTTTGTTGGCACTATAGCCTAAATTGATGTTTGTTGATATAAATTGTGAGCTTGTTCTTCATTTTAATGTCAAAAGTGTTTTAAATTCTTTCTAGCAATAATGCAAATATGTTGATTGGAATAACTGCTACAATAGGGAAAGAAAAATGTAGAGGTTAGAAACAAGGTCTTGAGACAAAACATGTAAGGTTAACAAAAGGAGCAACATCCTTGTATAGGATGAGGCATGATACACAGGCTGAGGCAAAGAAACACAGGGAAAACAAGGTCACTACAAGATGCGAATGTTGGATTTTGGATGTCAATGAGTTTGAAAAGCAGATTCAGAAACTACAAGCCAAATACAACGAGCACAAGAATATGGGGAAGATAGAAAAATATTTGGATCCACCCTTAAAGATTTTGCACAAAGCCTTAGAATAGTCATCACAGAGGTGTTGGAGGATCTATGAGCTCTTAGGTTAGGGTACAGTTTGAGACATTTCTTGTTGAGAATTTGCCACAGCCTATAGTTTATGGATTCACCAAAAGTAGAAGATAAGTCATCACCTTATTGGGTAACCAAAGTGATACTGGGCATTGTAAAATATGCAAATATAAGGACTGAACTTTGAAAATTGCCTGGAATTGGAAAATCTACCGTGATGGAGAACTTGAATTTTTCCCTTTTTTTCTTTTTCTTTTTTTCTAGTTTCTCCTTGTTATAGAAACGGGGGAAGAGACTCCTTCTATTTTATTATAATAGCTGAGTTTGGTACCAAAACCAAACCTTATCAAAATTTGATAATTGGCACCATCTAACAATGGAACCACCTACCTTAACGTCCATTACAAATACCCACCCTCATGGAGGGTAATACAAGTAGTAAAGAAACCTAAAACTAGCTTCAATTCTTCAATTTACAGCTAAACATATTGGCTTTTACGTGGGCTCTTGTTGGTAGTTTTACTTACTAAACCCCTGTTAGCTTGTACTTAGAAAGGTAAAACTTGTAATTCTGACTAAATGTAAATTGGGGATGAAGGCTTACGGATTCCCTAGAATGTCTATGTAAAAACCTTGAAACCTTTTGGCTAGAGAGAAACTCGGTGTTGTGTCCCCTTAAAGATGCAAATATGCCATTTCCATTATGATGTGGGTGTGTCGTGTCCACTCTGATGCGGATTGTGCATCTTGTGTGTGTTGTGTGTTGATTTGGTCTGTATAAGTGTGCTTATCTATGGAGTTTGGTAACCTTGTTAATAGCTATGGATCCTCTATTTGAGCCATTATACCCAATGTTTGGGAGCTCCGATTCCGACTGTGACATTGGTATCAAAGCCAAGTTGTCCATTTGTGTGGCTCACTCACGAGGAAACGGAGAATAGTTGGGTTAGACGTTAAAGTCGCTAATGGCCACAATGCAAAAATAGGTTTCGGGCCTTGACAAGGGAACTTTAATCACACTGGAAGAAGGATTGCGCAAGATTTGCGAGGAGTTTAGGATGGAACAGAAAAGCCAAAATTTGGAAGTTGATACCCCAACTCATGATTCAACCATATTAGATGAGACAGGCCTGGAAAAATTGGATATGTCGAATTGCAAGGCATTTAAAGACTTGGAGATAAATCCAAAGGGTTTGGATTTGCCAGAGTATGAATTAATTCTAGAGAAAGTCATTGAGTCGAAGGTGGCTAGTGAACCTTGTGATTTTATCCAAGAGATGAAGAAGTTTAAGGTGCCATTTCATGGGAACAACAATTCTACTTGTGAGTTGGAACTGTTGGACTAACATGGAAAAACGATTGATTTCATGGTCGTTGAAATGGAAGATTCAGTAAAAGGCGTTGGAAGTCTTGGCAAGGATTTCCTAGTAGGGAGTCTTGGAAAGCAGTTTTTTGGATGGGAGCTCGTTACTGGGTTGTGAGATAAGACATCGGGGAAGACCACCAAAATTTGATGAAGAGTCAATGGATTCATTCCAAAAAGACTATTTTTTTTTTTGAAACCCATTACAAGGTTGATTATAAAGATACTTCAAGGCATCATTGTAGTTTACCGATAGGCTAAGAGATATCACGCAGTGGAAGACCACCATAGGTCAATGAAGAAAAAGAGATGCGAGAGTTAAAGGAAGCCGGCAAGCAGCTGGTTCTAATCTCTTTAAGGAAAAAACCATTGGTAAGTAACTCCAAACATGATTTGTTGCTTTTCCATCTAAATTGAAAAATAGGAAAATAAAAATGGAGGAAGATGGAAGAGTTTTAAAAACCAGGAAGATAGAGAAAGAGTATGGGATGTGATGGGTTGGTCCGTGGAGGTTAGTGAGTCTATAGAAAGGGTGGCAAGATCTGCAGAATTTGAGGAGTGCCAGAGGCATGGTCCTATGGGTTGCCTATCTAATAATCTAGAGGCCAAAATAGTTAGTCCTGTAACTACAAAGGCCTTACTACTAGACTAGAAATGGGAATTGTGGTTGCGAGGACTCATAATCATGAAAGGTCATGTTGGAGATGATAAGGCAACTACTGAAACATTAGATTCTTAGTTTGGTGGTTTGTTGGCGGAAGCCTCTACCGAGGAGGATTTCACCAGAAAGGTCTTGGTGAAGCAATTACAGTAGTAGCAAAGTCTTCTTAGGCAAGTGATGTTGGTATTATGCTAGCCTTAACTGAAGGACTTTCTGCTAGAGTCAAGATTAGCATAGCTGCTGTGATAGCATATGGAACATTGCTTGGATTATATGAAGACAACAGGTATAGATCAAAGTCTAAGAAATCAACTTTTAAGTCTTTGGATATTCTTGGCCTTGTAACCGGACTTGAACTGGAAAAGAAGCTTAAGTTTGTTGAGGATATTTCATATGGAGTGATCCTTGGACGAGAGTTTATGAATTCACTTGCCAATGTGCTAATCCCAGAGATATTTGCAGAAAAGGCTTCAAAGATTTCTACTTTGTATAGTGATGTTCTTTCTACTCCAATTTTGGATGTTACTCAATGTAGAGAATTAAAGATGAGATCATATTTAAGGATGGTTGTAGTCTCTGCAAAATCACTTTGTTTTGTACATTTGTGTTACAACCCTCCAAGTGGATCTGCTAAAGTCAAATTGGCATTAGTTGGCAGAGGGTTGACAATTGACAGTGGTGGCTTTGGCTTATATCGTTATCTTCCAACTCAATGGTATTAGGAGTTAGCAATAGTTAGCTTGCTTAAGATCATAGGCATGCTTAGGGAGTATATGTACATTGTTGAATTGGAGCACAGCAAGTGTTTCTGTGGGTTAGACAACAATGGCAAAAGGTCCAAAGCAAGTGTTTCTGTGGGTTGTTTTGTTGCCTCCGATTATTTGGGCATGCTTCAAAAGGTGTGTGAGCAATTTTTGGAAAAAGTTGTTACCCCAAGCTATGTTGGTAAGCTGAACCAGCTTGTGATATTGAAGCAACACATGGAAAAGTGTTTAATGTTAATGTTTGACAGCTATTAAAAGTTAAGGTACTTAAATTTTGCTTGCAAAGTGTTTGACTTGATGCTAGAGCAAGATGTTGTGTCATAGAGCTCTTTGATTAATGGATATGTTAGGAGTGGGGAGTACAAGGAGGCCATTAATCAATTTAAAAAAATGCTTTGGGCGGGGCCCAAAGCCAATAAGGTTTCCATGGTGAGTGTTTTACGTGCTTATGGCTGCTTAAATGCACTTGAGCAGGATAGGATGATGCACTGGTATATCATAAGTCATAGGTTGCCTTTAACTTTAGTCTTGCAAACTCCTTTTATGGAAAAGTATAATAAATGTGGGGTAATAAAGGATGCTTTACTTGTCTGTCATAGGGTTCTAATGCACCAAAAGGATGTATTGATTTGGAATGCAATAATTGTAGGACACAGTAGTTCTTTTATTCCATATCTCCATCAACGAAGAGTTCTTACTTTTGATCGGAGAGAAACTTTTGCTATGAAGGTTGCTTTACTAGTAGCTCTTATAGGACCTATTGGTGCTTTCATTGAGAGGACAGAATTTGGCATGTTTTGGAATTCTCTTTTATGGAAAAGGGTGAAAGAAAAAAAAAGAATCGTTGGTGCGATCAAGGTGCATATGGAGGATTAATAGGGAGGTTGATATTGTGCAGCTACTGCTTGATAAAATGGTTGTCAAGGATTTGGTTATTGAAATTCCTTGGATTTTAAGGTATGTTCGTAATGGTTGTGATAGTGATACACTTGAGTTTTTCAATTTGATGTGAGGATTAAAGGTAAAGATTAAATTGAAGCTACAAATAGAACTAAACATAAGGGAATTGGTTGAAGTTGCATTAAAAACTCAATAAGCAAAGCTTTTGGTTGTAAAGGAGGAAGTGACAAAAGTAACAACATGAAAGGAAGCTCTGGAGTTTGTGACAAGATTTTCTGCTGGGAATAACCTGTTAGAGGGCATTTTACCTATGGAAATCCTTAAGAAGTTAAATATATTTTTAGAAGAGGAGTTTCTCTTGAAGGATTTAAAAATTGTTATGGAAAAATGTGTTGAGCTTAAGGATTATGCAAATACAAATCATCATTGCAGTAGTGAACAAGAAGATTTTGATTTAGGTATTTCAATCCAAAACAAAACATGCTCGCAAAAAGGTAACTAAGTTAGAGTTGTTATTAAAGGCAAAAAATTTAGATGAAGAGCAAGCAGCCAAATCAATAGAAAAATATACTTGGAAGGAAGAAATGGATTTGCACTTGGTTGAAAGTCGTCTCTTTAGAGTTGAAAATAATGTTACTCCATCCTTCTTAGAAAAGAATCTATTGACTGAGACCATTCAGCTTAGAAGCAAGATTTATGAACTCCAACTTGTAGCCGAGGATCATAATGTAGGAGTAGAAAGGCAATTACAAGAAGCTATTTTTGAAGAGAAAACCATAAGAAATAGAAAGAAAGTGTTAGTGTTAAGGGAAGGTTTTACATGTCGAATGTTGCTTGGGTGTTGATGGAGCAATTCCGTTTGTGGTATCCAAAATTTGACCTTGTGGGCAAGGTCTTTATTTAAGGGGGAAGGAATCATTGCATGCCTAAAAGGTCATGGTATTTTGGTAGTAAAATTATGTAATAAACTATTAGACCATTGGCTCTCATGTGGGCTCCTGTTGGTAATTTTACTTACTAATGCGGGAATGACTATGCTAACCCAATCTAATAGCCCATCCTATATTTTATGTGTCATCAAACACATGTTTGGGCCAAAAGATAAATGCCAATGAGCTCCAAGATGTAAAGGCAACGCCACCAATCAAAGAGATGCTCTACCACCAATCCCTGGCAAGAATTGGATAAATGATACAAAAGTTGATCACACAACTTAGAGATTTCTATTCTTTGAAAAAACAAGTCAACTTACAACTAAAACAATGCTCTCTTTAAATAAGTAGCTAAATCTAACCCTAGAAGGATCTGGGTAAATCAGGAATCCTTAAAACCTAATCTTAGAATGATCAAGACAGATCAAGAATCTCTAAAATTAAGGAAGTCTTAACAAATCTGGATTCTGACAAATAAAGGAATCCTAAATAAATTAGAGATTTGACAAGAATGAAAACTTAGATAAATCATGAACCTAAATAATTAAGAAAAACCAAACAAAAGGAAATATTCTTAGACAATAACGAAAACCTAAGGAATTAAGGACTCAATAACTATTTAGGAAACTCCTATCATTAATGACAAAACCCAGAACTATCTAGGAGATTCTAGTGAATATTCCAGATACTTCTTGAGATGCTCTTTTACTTTGCCCTTCTTAGACCCATTAGATCATATTGTGGCCCAAACATGTGTTTAATAACACACAAAATATGGGATGGGCTATTAGATTGGGCTAGCATAGTCACTCCCACATCACTTACTAGACCTCTGTTAGCTTCTACTTAGAGGGGTAAAATTTGTAATTCTGACTAAATGTAAATTGGGGATAAACACTTACGAAATCCCTAGAATGTTTATGTAAAAACCTTAAAGCCCTTTGGCTAGAGAGAAACTCGGTGTTGTGTCCCCTTGAAGATGCAGATATGCCATTTCCATTATAATGTGGGTGTGATGTGTCCACTTTGATGCAGATTGTAGGTCTCGTGTGTGTTGTGTGTTGATTTGGTGTGTGTTAAGTGTGCTTATCTATGGAGTTTGGCAACCTTGAGAAAGCTATGGATCCTTCGTTTAAGCCATTATACCCAATGTTTGGGAGCTCCAATTCTGACTGTGACACATAGAGAGTCTAATGAAAGGGATAAATCAAAAAGAGTTCTTAATTACAATCATATTTTCAATATGAAGGGTAATCTCCATTGCTTTGATCACACAGTCTAGTAACTCTTGGGGGGATCGGGCCTTGATGCCCTAGGGGTCTCAGGAGCAATGGCAAACTGCTTGACTCCGAAGATAGCGAAATAAGCATCTTGAATGGCTTTGTTGACCATTTCACTGCAAGGTAATTCTCCCTTGGTGGCCATACTTAGCATTGTCTACATCCCCCTTTTGTTACTGCATTATTTGCTCATCCCTTAAGAACCCAACATCTTTTTTCTACTAAAGCACCTCATCAGCTTGATGTTCTAGCTACTTGTCCTTTTGAGGGCACTTATCTACCGCTTTCAACATCTCCTTCCTTCCTGCACTCCTATTTTCCGAATGACTACCTTCCTTCTAACTATTGGCTTTTTTAGTCTCCCTAATTCCAATGATCTCTCAAATCTTCAAACAAGCTCTACAATGATCTACTCCTTTCAACTTCTTGTACCACGTGCTCCTTTCCTTTTTTTTTTTTTCATCATTTCACTTGGCCTTCATAATCACACATGTTGCCTTGAAAATCTAAAACTAGAGGAGAACTCGAAATTTTGTCTTCTCTTAGGGGGTTGCACCAAATCAATGCCCTTCTTGCCATCATCTCCTGATCTAGTTGGCAAGGTTGTCATTGGAACGCTACCACATCGGGCGAAGAAGGCAAAAAAGATGAAGATTTAAGTGGAGGACTACCACATCCTTATGAACCACTTTTTCAAGGAATTGGTGACCCTACTAATAAAACCAACAGCAGTATCATAGAACAATGAGACTGGGTCAAATAGTAATGACAAAGCCCAATGCTAGAAGGCTAAGTACTAATGGGTTAGGACCACTAAATTGAATTATACTAACTCCCACTTGCACCTTGTCCTTTACGAATTGTCATTCATTTATCCACCTTATGTTTTTCAAAATTGACATAATCTTTTCTTCCTCTGATTCTCCTCCTCTTGACTTGCTGCCCTTACCTCTTCCATATGTATATTAACTTAAGATTCTACAGTTGGTAGTCTTCATCAATTTTTGACGCCTCTAGTACTTGTTCTGCCTAGCATGCCTCCAACAAATTGGCATGAGCCATTTCCACCTAAATATCATCTTCAAGAGTTTTCATGTTGTTGTCTTCATCAAGATACACCAAGATTGCAAACATTTTTTTTAATAATAATAATACTAATAACCGTAATAATAATAATAATAATAATAATAACAACAACAATAATAATAACAATAATAATAACAATAATAAGAACAATAATAATAAAAATAACAACAACAACAATAATAACAATAATATAACAATAATAAGAATAATAAAAATAAAAATAACAACAACAACAACAATAATAATAATAATAACAACAATAATAACAACAATAACAACAATAATAAGTACCAAGTACATCGCAGGGATGATGATTGGAAAAGTCGACTTCGGCAATAATTTGGACCGAGGAGTGACGGCTCTTGTTTTTCAACCTCAGGCAGTGACTTATCAGTTGCTCGTCCGTGGGGCGAAACATGAAACCCAAAGGAAGCGCTGCCGTTGAATACGTTGGAACCTCTTTCTCTTCTTTCCTTTTCAAACCAAGACTCCCTCCCCTCTCATCTGCCGTTGTATGGCCCATCTGCCATGAAAAGAACTCGGGCAGCCTTTGCCCATGTCAATATGAGCCCCGTTAACTCCAGAGTATGGCCCCGTAAAATCCGTTGGGCTGGTCCAGCAGGCGGTCTGTTCCGGGAGGAATATCACCATTGAAAAAATAGGCTTCCGCCCAAAGTGAAAAGTTTTCATGGTCAAAACTGTTCAAGGAAAAAATTTGTGGGGCTATATGTTTAGAGTTACTGGTCCACAGGTTTAAAATTGTTAAGCTTATCGGACTTGTAAGTTCAGATTGTAAGGCCTGTATGTCTAAAATTGTCAAGTCTTCCAAAACGAAGTGGGCCTCATATCCAAAGGCCTCGTGCCTAAA
Source organism: Casuarina glauca (assembly GCA_028551395.1). Classification (NCBI taxonomy): domain Eukaryota; kingdom Viridiplantae; phylum Streptophyta; class Magnoliopsida; order Fagales; family Casuarinaceae; genus Casuarina; species Casuarina glauca. Next base: position 29,758,725 of record CM052351.1, on the reverse strand, counting down.
CCAATCGGGCGACTGAACCCATCAAATCAATTGGGTCATCAATACCCATATAATTGGGCCTTTGAGCATATAGAAATCACCAAGTTCTATTTTACAAATGTTTTACTTTTACCCTCAACTCCATTATTCTATGGCCTAGAAATACGTTTGAAAACCACTTTAGCAGCATAAGTATTGAGATTAATCCCATTCCAGAAGAAAAATGAAGGTTTAAGGCTTTGTTTTACACGTGAATCTAGTACTTATCATTTTTCAAAACTGCTAATTCAACTTTGAAGAGTCAAACCATTGCTGTTTTTGACAATGATATCCACAAAATAAATGTGCAATTTCGAAAATAATAAAGAGATTCATTAATCTGAAACAAGAAAGCATCCTCAAAATAGATACTATGATCTTTTGCTTGCCATCTTAATATGTTCTTATGGATAATAATGAATAACATGAAGAAGAAGTGTAAAACAGTAACAATGACAAATGACAAGAAGGGATCACCTATATATATACTTTATAGATTATATTTTTTAATAGAATCAATACTTTACCAAGAGAAATTTATTCCTTTGCTAGAAAATAAGATTTAAAAAAGATAGTGTTATATCTCCATTTAACTTTGACATGAATTGTACATTTGACATACAATGTCACACATTATTGGTATGTACAAAGACATTTAGTATGCACAAATTGTAATTTCGCATACTCTACCATACTCTATGTTATAAACACATCTCAAAGAGTTGCAAGAGACCTTTGTAAAGATTTGGATACTTCTAGGTTATAGATGGAGGTTCAAGTCATAAACATGGGACAAATAAATTGCTTACTAATAGGGGAAGCAGGATATATAGTGTATATAGCTTCTGTCACAAAATAAATACGTTTATTTCCATTAAAAAAAAATACTAAGAAAACCATACATGAATATCTTAGAATTCCTTAATAGCAATTCCAAAAGTTTTGGATTCAGAATAGCCACTTACCCATCCTGAGCAAAAGGCACATGGTCCAAAAGTCATGTCTGTTTCCTAAATAGAATTAAAATTTCCACTATTTAAACGCATTATGCCATTGACCATCCCTTAGAACAATGTTGGGATCTCACGAGGTAGACTAGTTCACGACTTTGTACTTGACATATATCCCATTTTCCAAGTTAGTTGCCACATTTTGACATTTTCACTAGATGATCTTGTTGGTAGAGCTTGGGGTGGAATGGATGTAACAAGTACTTGAAATGAATTTTGAAGTAAAGAATTAAGAATATTTTTTATTGATGGGATCAGTGGACTGTAGTTGTAATTTGGACTCAAAAGATGGAAATAGAAGATTACATCAGATTAGTGAACTTATTTTGTTATAGAGTTGAGTGGATGCTTATTGAGACACGATAAGCAAATTCAGATTTACTGTTGTGAGATTGCCTTGTTACACGATTGCTCGCTAAGAAATCTTACACATGTTGATTATGATGCTCCAATGGTTACCTTTTCATGTGATTGGATGATGCAAAATATGGAATATTCCCACTTGATTATACTTTAAACTAGCTTTAACTCATTACCGGCCTTATTTGGAAAATAATGTGCCTGATTCTTGATTAATGGTCTTTTGAGAATGCATAAAGGGAACTCTGTTTGTGAAATTTTTGAAGAGTAAACATTTACATCCAGTTTTGTTAATTGACTAAAAAAACGAATCAAATGAGGTCATTCTTATACTAAAAAAAAAAAAAATTGTATAAAGATCACCCTCAAGAATGTTCTCCCAGTTATAAAAACAAGAATGTTCTTCAACTCAAGAACATTGATTGTAACTGAACGAACAATTTTTATACAACCTGCTGAGTGTTAACTTCACAAGCTCTGTTGACCTTCCTTATCCTCCATTCCCCTGGCCAAGAGAAACCTATCCTTCAATCTGATGTTGTCTGAGAAGGGAAGTCAACACAGTCAGTTCTTCCATGATCCTGTACGGTATTTAACCAATCTGAGACAGTTTGTAAAAAAATATCATCACTTAGATCTAATGGGAGGCATCAGCACATTTGAGAATTCTACTTGGTGTCACAACTTTCTGCCAAAGAACATGTGAAGAACTTATGTAGGTACACTGTTGACGGAAAAAGTTTTAATATGAGTTTGTGTTTATTTCTTCTTTTTCTCTTTGTCTATATCAGTTGGTGCATGTAGATATGTCTAGAAGTGAGTATTATCTTCAGCAAATAGGTAAGTCAGAATCCTCATCATGGCAAAGAGAGAGAATTTCCTAGTTGAATTTCCCATGTGGTGCTACATCCTTCACACTAACTACAGTTGAAGGAGCTTGCGCTTTTTAACCTTCCAAAAGTAAGTAGTATTTGGATTAATGACTCACTAAATTGGTCATCCTTAAGAAGGGTTGAGGTATTTGCATGCCCGTTATTGAAAAATTTGCCCTTTAACAATAAAAATGCAATGAATTTGGAATGTGTTGAGCTCCAACAATCGTGGTGGGATGTATTGGAATGGCAAGAAGATGCTGCTAAAGAAAGAATACAATCATTGTGCACCTTCAAGTAGTTGCTTTGGTTAGTATCCATCCTTCTTGACAACAATCAAGGAATGTTCATTTGATTCAAGTTTGAGTTTGTAAGAACTAAGATGCTTATGTTCTTTCAATTTTAAGACAACATACTAGTCTGCATACTATTTTGATATGTGATCTTGTATATATTTTGATTGCATGGTTATATGCTAGAAGCTTTATTTTGGGGTGTTTGAAATCTTATACCTGTCTAAAAGAATCTTGGATTACTAGTATTCATGCTTATCATAACTCTTCGCTGATAAATTGTCTAAATTTCCTTATTCTAGTAAGCATAACATTTTTGCCTCACTAGATGACTTTTAGGCAAGTAAACCTATCCTTTTTTTCAAGTGCTTCTTGTTTCCATAGGCCACTAGGGAAAGTCCTTGTCAAACTTGACCATTATATACATGAAAGCAAGTTGTTGAAATTTTGCTTCATTTATTTGTATTTTTTGAAAATTTTGAACTTTATGTTATTTCAGTTTTAAGATAATAGATGATGCAAGTCTAAAGTAGCTTTTATCTTGATATGAAATTGGTAATATTTAAAAGTACATGATTACATGATTTTATTCTAGGACCTTATTTTAGAGTGTTACAAAATCTTGTCATTGCTATGATTGACAATATTTTGGATTATTAGTTCTCTTGCTTGTAAACTTTATAAATTTCTTCGACCTAGTTAAAGGAGCAATCTTACTTTAATTGATATTTTTTGAGGAGCCAAACCTATGCTTTTAAGTGCTTTAAATTTCAATAGTTGGAGAAAGCCCGAGTTGTGTTTAGTCTAGGATGACTATTTTAAGCATATTATGTTATAACAATTATGTTTTCATTTTACACGTGTAAGCTGGGAGGGATTAGAATGTTTACTTTGTCAAGTTATAGTTTGTAAGACTTAAGATCTTTATATTCTTTCGATTTTAAGACCATCTGATATAGGTCTAAAAGGCCTTTAATCTTGCATGTGATGGTGTAATAATATAAAGGTATTTGATTCCATGCTTGAACGTAAATTCCAATGATGGAATCTCATGATCGTTTCTGATTAACAAAATCATGGATCATCATGTTAATTTTTAGCACTTCTAATTTCAGTATGTTATTGGGAAAGTCCTAAGCTAATGATACGTTAGAAGTATGATGCTTTCATTTTGTAGATGGTGCTTGCAGTGAAAGGTGACTTAGAAAAATAGGATGTTATCTCTTTCACATCCTCGACATTTGGGGCTAAATTGTTTCTTGGGGCATGCGGCAGAAAAAAAAAAAAAAAAGGCAAGGGCAGGAAAAGGTGAAATCAGGGGCTTTTGAAGCTAAAAGGATCGAGTTTGCTTGCAGTAGGAAAGTAAACTTCTCTTCGTTTTTGGTCAGACAGTATGGTTTGAACTTACATAATCCGCATGATTTGTGCAATCAAGAATCTTGCGTGATTTAGAACAAAACTGGCCCTACATATACAAAGGCGATCATTTGCAGCTTGCATGAAGTTTTCATATATTTCGGCATTGTCCTTAGAGTGTCTCTCTTTGACTCTATCCAAAATTTTCTTAAGTTTTAATGCTCGCCCCATATTATTAGTGTGACACGGAAGAAAATAAATGTATCTAGGCTTTATCCTAACAGAAAAGCCAGCTGCCGTCCCCTGTTGTCTGCCACAAGATTACCTCAACTATCGTTAAAAACATTTCTCAAATATGGCAGTGGTAGAAGGTATAAGAAAACATTGGCACCTCATCTTCAAAAATCTAATTACTTATTCTATAACACAACTTTTCTAGCCGTGATAAAGGAAATTTTCAACATGTGCTGCATGCTCCATTGTCTTCTACTTGAGCAAAAGAGGTAATTGACAACCAATATAAAATTGCCGTCTTATTTGACAAATATGATCCTGAAAACTTGCAAGAGCTTAACGGAAAAACAAAGCAACCAATCAATTGGCTGAACGCCTAGCTATATTTATATTGACATTTTGCAGATGTCGCAGTGAAGAAAATTCTGGAATTCATAAACTTTGAGAACATTACCAAGGATCAGGGACCAGACAACCCATGTTTACGGAACAGAGACCAGACAATCCAACTCGGAAACAATTTAACCCCCCAAAACGTTCCAAAGGACCTGTTGCGAAAAGGCATCAGCCTAGACAACAAGAAAGGGTGATGATTGTGAATTTTAAAAAAAAAAAATTATTACTCATACTTGCCCAAAATCTGTTGACAACCTGATCTTTCCAATTCATCCTATGCCGAGAAAGTATCAAGTGCCTAAGTGAAGCAAACCCAAATAAATAAACAAAAATAACAGATGCCAAAAAACAAAGTAGATTATGTGAGAATACCCTTCATCTTGATTTGACAATTCTTTTGTTGGTAATTCTCTATCCATATCACTCATACCTTGGAAAAAAAGAACAAAGAAAGGGGTAATAAATTATTTCACACTCAAACTAAACCCATTAAAAGTGGATCCCTGAACAAAATTTCTACCTCCAGAAGGACAGGGAGATAGAAGTTTTAGCATTCACCATTTTAGAGAACAAAAAAATATTAAGTAAATTCAATCACATCCTGACTTTTTCGTTGAACGTTTCAATTAAGTGCAATGACCATAAATTAGTTGCAAAGAGCATTGGTAGACTCATTAGTAATTAACGAAAAGTACTCTTTTCATTTTAAGGTTTTTTTTCTCTAACCTAATTCATTTTTAATAAGAGGTTTAACTTTGTGACTTCTATAATCTTGGTCAATTGAATCAAGCACGACTTAGAGGAAGAGTAATGCTGTGAGAAGAAAACAAACGGGGCTCAAGAGGTGTAGAGCATGTTACTTTCCATATTTCTGCTTCAAAGCATGTAATTGGTCAACAAAACTCGTGTGGACGTCTTCTTTGTGAAAACTGAGGAGAACATCATATGCCCATTGAGATGTTGAAGAAGAAAAGAGGAAGACGAAAAGGTTTTCTAGATGCTCGTCAACTCCATTAGAGACTCCCAAGCTCAGCAACAAGGCCCGGTCAGTTGGGTTTCTGCGATCTGCAAGCGATGGGTCAAGTCCAGGAAATTAGGCAGAGACAAGTGGCATCGAAAGAAATCTAGAGAGGAGTGGCGGTAGAAGTCCCCTCGGCACACAGGATATGAATGAAAAACACTGACGCTTGGTATTAAGAAGGAAAGATAATTCATCCACACTGATTTTGTAGTAGTCTTGCGAGTGAGGGACCAGATAGAGTATTTCACTTATGGTAATACTAAAAATTTGTTCGTGAAATTGTTTTTACGTGGTGTGAGAAAAAATTTATATCACTAAAACTTTGCTAAAAAATTTTCTTTGTAAAGACTAAAAAACTTTACAAGTTCGCAGCAAATCAATTGGAAATTAAGCTTCTAAACCGGAGCTAGTTTAGTGTAAGACATTAGAAATAATAAATCATTAGTAAAAGTATTTACAAGTGAATGCGTTCTTTATTTTTTGACTAGGAAATTTTAAAGGATCTTTTTCTCTTTAAAAAAAAAAAAAACATTAGGAGAAATTGATAAGTCTTCATTGATTAAAAACCAAGGCTTAGAAAAAACCGTAAGGTGATGAATTAGTAAGTCTTAATTGGTTAAAAACTAAGGCTTATCTCTAAAGTCCTTTTGTTAGATTGTGGAAACTATTGTTATTTTTTTGTGTGTGTGTGATTTCATCTACTAGTGTTACTGTGGAATTTAGTTATCATCTTTTGATGGAACATATCTTCATTGATACTGTAGCCTAAATTGATCTTTGTTGATATAAATTGTGAGCTTGTTCTTCATTTTAATGTCAGAAGTGTTTTAAATTCTTTTTAGCAATAACGAAGATATGTTAGTTGGAATAACTGCTGCGATAGGGAAAGAAAAACGTAGAGGTCAGAAACAAGGTCTTGAGACAACATATAAGGCTAACAAAAGGAACAACATCGTTGTATGGGATGAGGCATGACACACAAGCCAAGGCAGAGAAACACGGGGAAAACAAGGTCACTACAAGATGCAAATTTTGGATTTTGGATGTCAATGAGTTTGAAAAGGAGATGCAGAAACTACAAGCCAAATACAACGAACACAAGAATATGGGAAAGATAGAAAAAATTTGGATCCACCCTCAAAGATTTTGCGCAAAGCCTTGGAAGAGTCATCACAGAGATGTTGGAGGATCAACAAGCTCTTAGGTTAGGTACAGTCTGAGACATTTATCGTTGAGAAATTGCCACAGCCTATAGTTTATGGATTCACCAAAAATAGAAGATAAATCATCACCTAATTGGGTAATCAAAGCGATACTAGGCATTGTAAAATATGCAAATATAAGGACTGAACTTTGAAAATTGCCTGGAATTGGAAAATCTACCCTAATGGAGAACTTGGATTTTTCCCTTTTTTTCTAGTTTTTCCTTTTTATAGAAAAGCGGGAAGAGACTCCTATTTTATTAGAATAACCGAGTTTGGTACCAAAACCAAACCTTATCAAAATGTGATATTTGGCACCATCTAACAATGGAACCACCTACCTTAACATCCGGTACAAATACCTACCCTCATGGAGGGTAATACAAATAGTAAAGAAACCTAAAACTAGCTTCAATTCTTCGGTTTACATCTGACCATATGGAGTCCCATGAAAGGGACAAATCAAAAGAGTTCTTAATTACAATCCTATTTTCAATATGAAGGCCAATCTTCATTGCTTCGATCACGCAGTCTAGTAACTCTTAGGGGGATTGGACCTTGATGCCCGGGGGTCTCGGGGGCAATGGCAAACTGCTTGACTCCGAAGATAGAGAAATAAGCATCTTGAGTGGCTTTGTTGACCACGTCATTGCAAGGATACTTTACTTTGGTTGTGTCGATTGATCAGCTGTGCGTGGTGCTAGGATGGTTGCATATACCGCTCATGTATGTCTGTGAATTGGATAGGCTGTGTAAGTAGTGATACCAGATACTATGCATTTCAATTTTGGGGAAAATGGCCGTCCTATATTAAGCTCCTCCACTTAGAACATGAAAGCTTAAAATGTCGTGGTCTTCTTTCAACTAATTATTCATTGTGAATTGAATAAATGCAACATTCCTGGCTTTCAGATTTACTGTTGTGAGATTGCCTTGTTACAAGATTGCTCGTTAAGAAATCTTGCACGTGTTGATGATGATGCTCCCATGGTTACCTTTTCATGTGATTGGATAATGCAAAATATGGAATATCCCACTTGATTACACTTTAAACTAGCTTTAACTCATCACCGGCGTTATTTGGAGAATAATGTGCCTGATTCTTGGTTAATGGTCTTTTGAGAATGCATAAAGGGAACTTTGTTTGTGAAATTTTTGAAGAGTAAACATTTACATCCAGTTTTGTTAATTGACTGAAAAAGCGAATCAAATGAGGTCGTTCTTATACTAAAAAAAAAAAGTATAAAGATCACCCTTAAGAATGTTCTTCAGCTCAAGAACATTGATTATAACAGAACCAATAATTTTTATACAACCTGCTGAGTGTTAACTCCACAAGCTCTGTTGACCTTCCTTTCCCTCCATTCCCTCCATTGCCCTGGCCAAGAGATACCTCTCCTTCAATCTGATGTTGTCTGAGAAGGCAAGTCAACACAGTCGGTTCTTCCATGATCCTGTACGGTATTTAACCAATCTGAGGCAGTTTGTTAAAAAATAGCATCACTAAAATCTAATGGGAGGCATCAGCATATTTGACAATTCTACTTGGTGTCACAACTTTCTGCCAGAGAACGTGTGCAGAACTTATGTAGGTAGACTGTCGACGGAAAAAGTTTAATGAGTTTGTGTTTATTTCTTCTTTTTCTCTTTGTCTGTATCAGTTGGTGCATGTAGATATGTCTAGAAGCGAGTATTTTCTTCAGCAAATAGGTAAGTCAGAATCCTCATCCTGGCAAAGAGAAAGTCTTTCCTAGTTGAAGGGCAACCTTTTCAAGATGGGACACATAGATATCTTAATCCTTTTTAAGGATGAACAATTCATTGATCCATCAATCCAAATATTGTTTACTTTTGGAAGATTAACAATTACAAGTTCCTTCGAACTTGGTAGCACATCATGTTTAACCCTTGGTTTTCAAACACTCTAATTATCTCTTCAATTTCAAAACACTCCATAACTTCTAAACTTTAAAGTTTAGAAAGTTTTGAAATCATGTTGTTGACAAAGAACATCTTAGTGAGGCTTGAACATTTCTATAAGGCTAGAGTTTTTAGTTGGGCTAGGCTTCCAACATGAACAACTCATTTCCAAATGCTTACTAATTTGGGACATTATTTATGTAGATCTTCTTTAAGCATTCTAATGCACTTTTTCCCATTGTATCACCATGAAAATGATGAAATAGATGCTTATGAAGAAGATGATGAAGAGACTTATGAGGAAGATGATTGCACTGAAATTTGATCCACATCATTTGCAAGCAAAATTATTCTTGGGTCCCTTGAGAACCTTTATATCTATTATATGAATAATCTAAAGAAGATATAGGGAGGGCAAGTAGAAGTAAAGTGCTTTTCTCTTTTGAAGTTTGCACCTTTAAATAGTTGCTTTGGTTTGTATCCTTCTTGATGATAGTCAAGTTTTAGCTTGTTAGAACTAGATGATTATGTTCTTTCAATTTTAAGACAATGCATTAGAACACCTATTATTTATGATACGTGATTGTGTTACTTTGATTGCATACTTTTTGTGCTAGAACTATTATTTTAGACGTTTAAAATGTTTTGAGGGCATGCTCAACACAATCATGGATCATTAATATTCATGCTTATCATAAGTCTTCATGGATCATTAATAGCGAAACATTTTTGCTTCACTAGAGAACTTTGTATTGGTAAACCTATCCTTCTTTTTTTAAGTACTTTCAATTCCCATAGGGAATCGGGAAAACTCGTAGTCAAAATTAATTGTTTTATACATAAAAATGTATGAGTCCTTCATGTGTGTAAGTAGGTGGTGGGAATTTTTGCTTCATTTGTCCTTATTAAGAATTTTGATCTTTATGATATTCAAAGTTTAAGATAACATATGATGCAAGTCTAAATCATCTTGTTATCTTGATATGAAACTGGGTGATATCTAAAAGTACATGATATTATACTAAGACCTTATTATAGAGTATTGAAATATTGTTATTGCTTATGATTGAAAATAAGCTACTAGAGATAGACTAAGTCATGTTTAGCTTAGGATGACTATTTTAGGCTATAATGTGTTGAATTTTACTTTTTTGGTACACATAAAAATATATAATTTTTTTGTATGTGTAAGCTATATGGGTTAAAATGTTTGCTTCATCCATTTATAGTTTGAGAGGCTTAAGAACTTTATTTCTTTCAATTTTAAGGCAACATATGAAGCAATTCTAAAGGCATTTAATCTTGCATGTGGTTGTGTAAGAATATGAAGGTATTTGATTGTATGCATTAGTAGAATCTTGGACAATTGTGTCAATCTTCAACAATAAATTATATAATTAATTATCATAGTTAAGAGCATTTTCTTGCTTAACCAAATGACTTTAGAATAGCCAAACACATTCTTTCTTCTATACTTCTAATTTGATTATGTTGCTATGGTATGCAAGCTTATAATGATATTGAGTTGAAATGTTTGTCTAAGGTTGGGGCACGTATAATGTTTAAGCAAAAAATGGGTAAATTTACACATGATCCTAAAATTGAAAGGATCACTGAGTTAGTTACCGATGAATGTGCTTATCTGCCACTCTTGATAGAAAAGGTAGCAGGAATATTTGGAGGAAGTAAAACCCTTAACTATGGTTTGTGGACTAAACAATTTCATAAAATGGCCTAAGCCAAGGAATGGCACCCATGGATGAGTTGACTGAGCCTTTAAGATTTTGTTATGGAGAATTGGATTATAAGGATGACAAGTTTTGCTTTCTCTATGGTGCACTATATCATGAGGAATTCAACATATGTATTAATTATCTGTTGGAATATTAAAGGTTTTATTGAAGATGTGAATCAGTACATGGTTGCACATCTGAGAAGGAATACCATATTAGATAAACTCATCAATAAGTCTTTGCTAGAAAGGGATGAAAAGGCAAATCATGTAAAGATGAACAAAGTGCTACGAAGAGTGGCCCATAAAATTTCTTTAGAAAAAAACAACTTTAAAGTATTGGTTAGAACTTCCAAGGAGCAACAAGAGGTAAGTTGAATTTCCTTGATAGATTATAAGTTATGTGTTTTACCAAAAATGCCAAATTGAGAGAATCTTTCATCATTGCTATTGCAGAAAAAGCAAGATCTACAATTAATTCCTGAATTATTTTTTAGATGCATAGAAAATTTATGAGTGCTAGACTTGTAGAACATTGGAATTAGGTCACTGCCACCATTTATATCTTCCTCAATGGGTCTCAAAGCGCTCTATTTGTCTTCTGTAACAATTTTGGGGAACCTTCAATTAATGAAAATGAGCTTCCTCATCTTGAGATACTTGACATTCGACATACCAAGATTAATCATTCACCACCTAAAGTTAGACATTTGACTTAATTGAAGTCTTTAAATATTTCATTAAGTTTTGACTTCAAACAATCAAAAACTAATAGTGGAACTATCTCTTTCTTTATTGGAAGAACTAATACTGGATATAGTTCTAGATGGGCTAGGACTAGAGGAGTTTGTACAAGCTATTATCGAGGGGTGGCTGATTTGCCAAACTTGGCTTTACTTTTGATTTGTTTCCTATAGCAAATTGGCTTAACGTTTATATGCCAAAAAGTCTTTCATAGGAAGAATCCTATTTCACATTCCATTATTCTATTGATAATCATGACTCAATCAATTATTAAAATAGAAGGTGTTCGAATTTTGTGAATGGAAATGGTGTGCATCTTAAAATTTCAAAGGTCCTTGCAAAAATTGAAACATTTGAATTGATTGGCTATAGAAAAACCTTAGAACTATTAATTTTTTATTTTAACTGCTTGCAAAGTTGTTTGATCAAAAGTTGCAACGAAATTCAAACAATTGTTAATGGTAATAAGACAAGAAGAAGTGTCTTAAAATGCTTAGAAAAGATGTACATAAATAATGTATCAAAATTAGCAAGCATTTGGGAAGGAATTGTTCAAGCTGAAAGCTTAGCCCAAATAACAAGTTTATCCTTATGCAATTGTCCAAGTTTAAAGAAGATGTTCTCTAGTGGGATGATTGCAAAACTTTCTAACCTTCAAAGTTTAAAGGTTTACTAGTGTTTTGAAATTGAAGAGATAATTATGGAGTCTAACAACCAAGAGCTGGAACCTAATGCACTACCAAGTGTGAAAGGACTTTGCTTCTTAATCTTCCTAAAGTAAACAACATCTAGATTAATGGCTCATTAAATTAGTCATCCTTAAAAAGGGTTGAGATATCCATATGCCCATCACTAAAATGGTTGCCTTTCAACAATAGAAATGTAAATTAACTTGGAATGCATTAAAGTCTAATAGTCATGGTGGGATGCATTGGAATGGCAAGATAAAGATGCCAAACAAAAGACTCTAGTCAATTTGCACCTTCAAGTAGTTGCTTTGGTTTAAATCCTTCTTGAAATAATCAAGGAATGTTGGTTTAATCAAATTTGAGTTTATTAGATATAAGATGTTTATGTTATTTCAATTTTAAGACAATGTATTACAATGTTTACTATTTTAATATGTGATTGTGTAATATTTCAATTGCATAATTATATGTAGGAAGCTTTATTTTAAAATGTTTGAAATCTTATAAGTATATCTTTTCCAAAGGATCTTGGGCCTCTAGTGTCCATGGTTATCATAAGTCTTCATTGATAAACTGTACAAATTTCTTTATTCTAGTTAGTGGTACATTTTTACTGAGCTTGATGACTTTTGAGTAGATTAACCTTTCTTTTGTTTTCTTTCTTTCTTTCTTTCTTTCTTTCTTTCTTTCTTAAGTACTTCTTGTTTCCTTCGGCTACGGGGGAAAAGCTCTATTCTAAATTGATCATTCTATACGTGAAAGCATATGATGTCTCCATGCATGTATGCAAGTGGTAGGAATTTTTGCTGAGTTGATTTCTACTTTTAGAGAATTTTGATCTTTATGTTATTTCAGCTTTAAAGAAAATATGATGTAAGTCTGAAACAAGTATTCATGTTGATATGAAATTGGGAAAACCTCAAGCACTCGACAATCTCATTAGTTGATTGCAACAAAAAATTTACCCAAATAAGCCAAACAACCATTTCTTCACTCCAATGCCAAACTTTCCTTGATCTTCATTAAATTTTTATTGGATACTTCCTTAATCATCAAGTTCTATAGATTTGGGCAATTATAGAAACTTAACCATTTTAGTTAAGGGTAATGAGTGAACCATTAAAGAAGGTAACTAATCCAAGCATGTAGTGAAACAAAATTCTCTTTCAAACTTTGGATTAAGTAAGAAAAGCTATTGTCAGCTAAAATTCCATAACTCACCAACTTTGCCATAAAGGATTGGTCTTCAATTGTTAGCTTTCCTAAATTATAAAGGTTATCAAAAAGCGTTTGTGAAAATAATGATCAACTAGGGACATCGTTTTTTAACCTTCTTAAAGTAAACAACATTTGGATTAATGGCTCACTGAATTGGTCATCCTTAAAAAGGGTTAAGATATCCATATGCCCATCACTAAAATGGTTACCTTTCAATAATAGAAATGCAATGAACTTGGAATGCATTAAAATCCAATAGTCATGGTGGGATGCATTAGAATGGCAAGATGAAGCTACCAAACAAAAGACTACAGTCAATTTGCACCTTCAAGTAGTTGCTTTGGTTTGAATCCTTCTTAAAAATAATCAAGGAATGTTGGTTTAATCAAATTTGAGTTTGTTAGATCTAAAATGTTTATTTTATTTCAATTTTAAGACAACATATTACAATGTCTATTATTTTAACAAATGATTGTGTAATACTTCAATTGCATGATTATATGTTTAAAACTTTATTTCAAAGTGTTTGAAATCTTAAAGGTATATATGTTCTAAAAGATCTTAGGCCAGTAGTGCCCATGGTTATCATAAGTCTTCATTAATAAACTATACAAATTTCCTTATTCTAGTTAGTAGTACACTTTTGCTTCACTTGATGACTTTTAAGTAGATTAACTTTTCTTTCTTTCTTTCTTTCTTTCTTTCTTAAGTACTTCTCATTTCCTTAGGCTACAGCAGAAAAGACTTATTCTAAATTGATCATTCTATACGTGAAGGCATGTGATGTCTCCATGTGTGTATGCAAGTGGTAGGAATTTTTGCTTCATTGATTTCTACTTTTAGAGAATTTCAATCTTTATGTTATTTCAGTTTTAAAGAAAATATGATGCAAGTCTAAAACAAATATCCATATTGATATGAAATTGGGAGTTCTTAAAACTAAATGATTTTATGCTAAGACCTTATTTTAAAATGTTCAAAATCTTGTCATTGCTTATAATTGACAATATCTTGGATTATTAATGCTCTTGCTTGTAAATTCAATAAATTTTTTCCTATGCTTTTAAGTGTTTTAAATTTCATAAGGCTATTTGGAGAAAGCCCAATTCATGTTTAGCTTAGGAAGCATTTTATGCTACTATGTATAATAAGAGTTATGTTTTTGTTGTACACATAAAAATATATGGCGTGATCATATGTGTAAGGTAGGTGGGGTTAAAATGTTCGCTTCATCAATTTATGGTTTGTAAGATTTAAGATCTTTGTGTTTTTTCAATTTTAAAGCATATTATGCAAATGTGATTGGTGTAATAATAGGATCTAATTGTATTCTAGAACCTAAATTACAACACTAGAATCTTATGATTGTTTAAGATTGACACAATCTTGGATTATCATGTTAATCTTCAATGATAAATTCTAAAACTCATTGTCCTAGTTAAGGGTACATTCTTGCTTAACCAAATGACTTTACAATAGCCAAACGTACCTTATTTCTTTAGTATATCTAATTTCAATATGTTTTCATTGTGTACATGGTGCTTGAAGTGTTAAGTGATTAGAAAAACAGGATGTTCTCTTTTGCATGCTTGAAATTTGAGCTTAATTTTTTTCATGGTGCATGCTATAGAAGGAAAAAAGGCAAGGGTAAAAAACTGTGAAATTCCAAGTGGAAATCAGGGGCTTTTAAAGCAAAAAGGATGAAGTTTGCTTGCACATTGAAAGTAAACTTTATTGTTTGCACTGTGAAGATAAACTTTGTTGCTGGTACTAGCAAATTAAATTTCATTCTAGGTTAGGAAAGTTAATTTGAACTCATATCATCTACATGATGGTTGTGCCAAAGTTGAGTAACCTCTAGGACTCATGAGTCTACAAACTATAAGCATATCAACATATTTTCATATTGGGCGATTTCTTTAGCCCAGTATAACTAAATTAAGCAATGCCTCCTTCTATTTGCATTTTTTGTTAGAAGGCTTCATAGTTACATAGTTTCTTCCAATTAATTTTTAAAGAATAATGGTAATCTTTTGTGGAAAGATTTACATAAATAAAAACTAAGAACTTTATAGAATTTAAAGAAAATCGTCCCTACATTCACAAATAACGCAAGGTTAGAAAGTATAAGAAAAGAAAAGAAAAGAATTATCAACTCATTTCCTACAAATCCAGTTTCATGTTCACCAATAGTCTTCGATTGAAGGAGGAGGCAACAAACTCATTACCTCAAGGTATTGAGCAATTTGGAAGTTCAATGGTGTATTTAGTATAAGGGTATAAGCATAGCAAAGAGAGGCCAATTCATGAATGCCTCAATTTACAATATATAACATGCAAAAGGGAAAACCTCAAGCACTCAACAATCTCATCAATTAACTGTAACAAAAATTTTACCCAAATAAGCCGAACAACCATTTCTTCACTCAAGTGCCAAACTCTCTTTGATCTTTTTCAAATGTTTACCGGATACTTCCTCAATCATCAGGATTTATAGATTTGGGCAATTATAGAAAATAATCCATTTTAGTTAAGGTAATGAGTGAACCACTCGAGAAGGACTAATCCAAGCATGTAGTGGAACAAAATTCTTTTTCTAATTTAGGATTAAGTAAGAAATGCTATTGTCAGCTAAAATTTCATAACTCACCAATTTTGCCACAGAGGATTAGTCTTTAACTATTAGCTTTCTTAAATTATAGAGGTTATCAACAAAGCTTTTATGAAAATAGTGATCAACTAAGGATATAGACAAAAACTTTCTTTATGCATTTAAACTTATTAGCTACCAAAGAACTTTAGAACTATTAAATTTTGTTGAAATACCTCATTTGCACTATGACAATTGGTTAGTAAATAGTTAAGGTATTGTGATGGAAATGGTATCCTTTTCTTTTAGTTGAAGTTTATGACTCTTAATCTAAAACTCAAAATCTTTTTTACTAACACAAAAATAACAAAGTGGTATTGGCTCTAGAAATCGTCACATGTGCTTTGAAATGAATATAGATGTGTAGATTAAGTTGAAATATTTGCTTGAAGTTGATCATATAAAATGTTTATAACAATGCCCTAATGAGTAAGAATGGCAACATGTAAAACAAATTTTTTTTTTGACAAGTAATAAGCTACGCATTTTAGTAGCATGCCAAATTGCAAGAATCTTTTGACTTTACTACTACTAAGAATAAGGATTTACAATTTATTCCAAGGTCCTTTTTTAGACACATGGAAGGTTTACGAGTCCTAAAAATTTTCTTTTTGATTTTTTTTTTTTTACACTCGTCCACACATGGAAAAGGGAGGGGATCAAAGCCCTGACCGATTAGACTTGTCAATCAGGGGCTAGCTTACCACTAAGCCAAGGGGATTTCCCTACAAGTGCTAAACTTGTAAGGCACGGGAATTATATCACTAACATCATCTATATCTTGCTTAATGTGTTTAAAAGTGCTTTATTTAATTTCTTGTGTCAATTTCATGAAATTCTCATTTATGGAAAAAGTACTTTTGTCTCTCATTGTTTTAGACATTTAACAATACTAAGGTCAATTCTATGCCAATTGAAATTAGATATTTGACTCAATTGATTTTTTTATGTATCTTATTGTTTAGTTTTGCCATGGGGCATTCAAAGGGTGTAGAATTTCATTAAATTATTTTGTCAAAACTTTCTTTATTAGAAAAACTAGAAGTTGTTACACCTTTAAATAATCTAAAATGGGAAAAGCTTTTACAACCTACTAATATAAAATAAGCTAACTTAGCACACTTGGCTTTCTTTTCAATTTTCTTTCCTACAAGAAAATTGTCTTAGGTTTTTTAATCTTAAAGAGTCCTTTATAGGAGAAGTCCTACATCAAATTCCAATTTTCAGTTAAAGGCCACCATAACTCAACTAGATATACAAATTTTTTGTCAGTTGAAGTATCAATCAAAAAGTCTTTGAAGTTTGTGAATGGGATTAGTGTACATCCATAATTTCAAAGGTCCTTGCAAAATCTAATGCATTTAAACTTATTAGTTACCAATGAACTTTAGAATTATTAAATTTTATTAGAAGACCTCATTTGCACTATGAAAATTGGTAAGCAAATAGTTAAGGTATTGTGATGCAAATGTTGTCCTTTTCTTTTAGTTGAAGTTTATGACTCTCTTGATCTAAAACTTAAAATCTTTTTTACCAACGCAAAAATAGCAAAGTGGTATTGGCTCTAAAGATCATCACATTTGCTTTAAAATGAATATTGATGTGCAAATTAAGTTGAAATATTTGTGTGATGTTGATCATATAAAATGTTCATAACAAGATCCTTTATACCAAAAGATAGGTTTGAACTATCAAATTATGGACTAAGGAACTTTTAGAGATGGCCCCATCAAAGTAGATGGTGCAAAGAAGTTGATTGTGTATTAAAGTTTTGTTATAAAGATTTAAAAAAAATTTTATAAAGATTTAGATTGTTAGCATAAATTGTTTTGCTTTCTATACGTTGTTGAACATTTCATCATTTCTCTCAAAAATAGTAACTTTAAGGCCTTTGTCAAAACTCTTCAAAGAGCACGAATGAGTATGAATGGAAATAGCCAAAACAAATTTATTTTACAAGTAAAAAAACATGCATTCTACCAAACATGCCAAATTGCAAGAATTTTTTGACTTTGCTATTGCTATGGATAAAGATTTACAATTTATTCGCCACCTAAAGTTAGACATTTGATTTAATTGAAATCTTTACATATTTCATTTAAGTTCTGACTTCGAACAATCAAAAACAATGGAATTGCTTCAAGATATTTCATCTCTTTCTTTATTGGAGGAACTAAGAGTGGATATAGTTCTAGATGGGCTAGGATTGGAGGAGTTTGTACAAGCTATAATCGAGGGGTGGTTGATTTGCCAAACTTGGCTTTACTTTTGATTTGTTTCCCTATGGCAAATTGGCTTGAGGTTTATATGCCAAAAAGTCTTATATGGGAAGAATCCTATTTCACATTCCACTATTCTATTGGTAATCATGACCTAATCAATTATGAAAACAGAAGGTGTTTGAAATTTGTGAATGGAAGTGGTGCACATCTTAAAATTTCAAAGGTTCTTGCAAAAATTGAGGCATTTGAATTGATTAACTATAGAAAAACTTTAGAATTATTAATTTTTTATTTTAATTGCTTGCAAAGTTTTTGATTAAAAGTTACAAAGAAATTCAAACAATTGTTGATGGTAACAAGGCAAAAAGAAGTGTCTTAGAATGCTTAGAAAAGATGTACATAAATAATGTACCAAAATTAGCAAGCATTTGGGGGTAATGAGTGAACCATTAGAGAAGGTAACTAATCCAAGTATGTAGTGAAACAAAATTCTCTTTCAAACTTAAGATTAAGTAAAAAACATTATTGTCAGCTAAAATTCCATAACTCACCAACTTTACCATAAAGGATTAGTCTTCAGTTGTTAGCTTTCCTAAATTATAGAGGTTATTAACAAAGCTTTTGTGAAAATAGTGATCAACAAGGGACATTGCTTCTTAACCTTCCTAAAGTAAACAACATCTAGATTAATGATTCACTAAATTGGTCATCCTTAAAAAGGGTTAAGATATCTATATACCCATCACTAAAATGGTTACCTTTCAACAATAGAAATGCAATGAACTTGGAATGCATTAAAGTCCAACAATCATGGTGGGATGCATTAGAATGGCAAGATGAAGTTGCCAAACAAAAGACTACAGTCAATTTGCACTTTCAAGTAGTTGTTTTGGTTTGAATACTTCTTGAAAATAATCAAGGAATGTTGGTTTAATCAAATTTGAGTTTGTTAGATCTAAAATGTTTATTTTATTTCAATTTTAAGACAAAGTATACAATTTTGACTATTTTAATATATGATTGTGTAATTTTTCAATTGCATGATTATATGTTTGAAACTTTGTTTTAAAGTGTTTGAAATCTTAAAAGTATATCTATTCCAAAAGATCATGGGCCATTAATGTCCATGGTTATCATAAGTCTTCCTTAATAAACTATATAAATTTTCTTATTCTAGCTAGTTGTACATTTTTGCTTCGCTTGATGACTTTTGAGTAGATTAACCTTTCTTTCTTTCTTAAGTACTTCTCATTTCCTTAGGACAAAGGAAAAGCCTTATTCTAAATTGATCATTCTACACGTGAAAGCATATGATGTCTTCATGCATGTATGCAGGTGGTAGGAATTTTTGCTAAGTTGATTTCTACTTCTAAAGAATTTTGATCTTTATGTTATTTCAGTTTTAGAGAAACTATCATGCAAGTCTGAAACATCTATTCATGTTGATATGAAATTGGGAGTACTTAAAACTAAATGATTTTATGCTAGGACCTTATTTTAAAGTGTTCAAAATCTTGTCATTGGTTATGATTGACAATATCTTGGATTATTGATGCTTTTGCTTGTAGATCTGATAAATTTCTTTCTATGCTTTTAAGTGTTTTAAATTTCATAACGCTATTTGGAGAAAGCCCAATTCATGTTTAGCTTAGGAAGCATTTTATACTACTATGTATTATAAGAGTTATGTTTTCTTTGTACACATAAAAATATATGGCGTGATCATATGTGTAAGCTAGGTGGGGTTAAAATATTTGCTTCATCAATTTATGGTTTGTAAGATTTAAGATCTTTGTGTTTTTTCAATTTTAAAACATATTATGCAAATGTGATTGGTGTAATAATAGGATCTAATTGTATTCTAGAACCTAAATTACAATATTGAAATCTTATGATTGTTTAAGATTGACACAATCTTGGATTATCGTGTTAATCTTTAATGATAAATTCTAAAACTCGTTGTCCTAGTTAAGGGTACATTCTTGCTTAACCAAATGACTTTACAATAGCCAAACGTACCTTCTTTCTTCAGTATATCTAATTTCAATATGTTTTCATTGTGTACATGATGCTTACAGTGTTAAATGACTAGAAAAACAAGATGTTCTCTTTTGCATACTTGAAATTTGAGCCTAATTGTTTTCTTGGTGCATGCTACAGAAGAAAATGAGGCAAGGGTAAAAAACTATGAAATTCCAAGTGGAAATTAAGGGCTTTTAAAGCAAAAAGGATGAAGTTTGCTTGCATTTTGAAAGTAAACTTTATTGTTTGCACTGTGAAGATAAACTTTGTTACTTGTACTAGCAAATTAAACTTCGTTCTCGGTTAGGAAAGTTAATTTGAACTCATATCATCTACATGATGGTTGTGCCAAAGTTGAGTAACCTTTAGGACTTGTGAGGCTACAAACTATAAGCATATCAGCATATTTTCATATTGGGCAATTTCTTTGGCCCAGTTCAGCTAAATTAAGTAATGCCTCTTTCTATTTGCATTCTTTGTTAGAGGCTTCATAGTTACATAGTTTCTTCCAATTAATTTTTAAAGAATAATGGTAGTCTTTTGTGGACAGATTTTTACGTATAAAGACTGAGAACTTCATGGAATTTAAAGAAAATCATCCTTACATTCACAAATAATGCAAAATTAGAAAGTATAAGAAAAGAAAAGAATAATCAACTCATTTCCTTCAAATTTAGTTCCTTATTCTCCAATAGTCTTCTATTAAGGGAGGAGGCAACAAACTCATTACCTCAAGGTATTGAGCAATTTAAAAGTTCAATGGTGTATTTAGTATAAGGGTACGAGCATCAAAGAGAGGGCAATTCATAAATGCCTCAATTTACAATTGTATAACATGCAAAGGGGAAAAACTCAAGCATTCAACAATCTCATCAATTGATTGCAACAAAAAATTTACCTAAATAAGCCAAACAACCATTTCTTCACTCAAGTGCTAACTCTCTTTGATCTTTTTCAAATGTTTAATAGATACTTCCTTAATCATCAGGCTCTTAAGATTTGGACAATTATAGAAACTCATCCATTTTAGTTAGGGTAATGAGTGAACCACTCGAGAAGGTAACTAATCCAAGCATGTAGTGGAACAAAATTATCTTTCTAATTTGGGATTAAGTAAGAAACATTATTGTCAGCTAAAATTTCATAACTCACTAATGTTGCCACAAAGGATTAGTCTTTAACTATTAGCTTTCTTAAATTATAGAGGTTATCAACAAAGCTTTTGTGAAAAAAGTGATCAACTAAGGACATAGGCAAAAACTTTCTTTATGCATTTAAACTTATTAGCTACCAAAGAACTTTAGAACTATTAAATTTTGTTGGAAGACCTCATTTGCACTATGAAAATTGGTTAGCAAATAATTAAGGTATTGTGATGCAAATGGCATACTTTTCTTTTGGTTGAAGTTTATGACTCTCTTGATTTGAAACTCAAAATCTTTTTACCAACACAAAAATAGCAAAGTGAAACTAGCTCTAAAGATTGTCACATTTGCTTTGAAATGAATATAGATGTGTAGATTAAGTTGAAATATTTGTGTAAAGTTGATCATATAAAATGTTCATAACAAGATCATTTAGACCAAAAGATAGGTTTGAACTATCAAATGATGGACTAAGGAACTTTTAGAAATGGTGTTGCATTAAAGTAAATGGCACAAAGAAGTTGATTGTGTATTAAAGTTTTGTTATGAAGAATTAGTGTATCAGCATAAATATTTTTGTTTTTGTATGTTGTTGAACATTTTTCCCTTTCTCGCAAAAGTAGTAACTTCAAAACCTTAGTCAAAACACTGGCAATAGGTAAAACAAATTTTTTTAACAAGTAATAGGCCATGCATTTTAGTAGCATGCCACATTGCAAGAATCTTTTGACTTTACTATTATAAAGGATAAAGATTTACAATTTATTCCAAGGTCCTTTTTTAGACACATGGAAGGTTTACGAGTCCTAAACTTTTTTGATTTTTGATTTTTATTTTTACACTTATCCACATGTGGAATGAGGAAGGGATCAAACCCTTGACTCGTTGGACTCACCAATCAGGAGGTTGGCTTACCACTAAGCCAGAGGGATTCCCCTACAAGTCCTAGACTTGTAAGGCATGGGAATTATATCACTAACATCAACTATATCTTGCTTAATGTGTTTAAAATTGCTTTTGTCTCTTAATGTTTTATACATTTAACAATACTAAGGTCAATTCTTTGCCAATTGGAATTAGATATTTAACTCAATTGATGTTTGTATGTATCTTGCTGTTTAGTTTTGCCATGGGGCATTCAAGGGGTGTAGAATTTCATAAAATTATTTTGTCAAAACTTTCTTTATTAGAAAAACTAGAAGTTGTTACACCTTTAAATAATCTAAAATGGGAGGAGCTTTTACAATCTACTAATACAAAAGAAGCTAACTTAGCACACTTGGCTTTCTTTTCAATTTTCTTTCCTACAAACAAATTGTCTGCTTTTTTAATCTTAAAAAGTCCTTTATAGGAGAAGTCATACATCAAATTCCATTTGAAGTATCAATCAAAAAGTCTTTGAAGTTTGTGAATGGGATTAGTATACATCCATAATTTCAAAGGTCCTTCCAAAATTTAATGCATTTGAACTTATTAGTTACCAATGAACTTTGGAATTATTAAATTTTGTTGGAAGACCTCATTTGCCCTATGAAAATTGGTCAGCAAATAGTTAAGGTATTGGGTGCAAATGATGTGCTTTTCTTTTAGTTGAATTTTATGACTCTCTTGATCTAAAACTTAAAATCTTTTTTACCAATGCAAAAATAGCAAAGTGGTATTGGCTCTAAAGATCATCACATTTGCTTTAAAATGAATATTGATGTGCAAATTAAGTTGAAATGTTTGTGTGATGTTGATCGTATAAAATGTTCATAACAAGATCCTTTATACCAAAAGATAGGTTTGAACTATCAAATGATGGACTAAGGAACTTTTAGAGATGGCCCCATCAAAGTAGATGGTGCAAAGAAGTTAATTGTGTATTAAAGTTTTGTTATAAAGATTTTAGATTGTTAGCATAAATTGTGTTGCTTTCTATACTTTGTTAAACATTTCATCCTTTCTCTCAAAAATAGTAACTTTAAGGTTTTTATCAAAACTCTTCAAAGAGCATGTATAATGCCCCAATGAGTACAAATGGAAATAGGCAAAAAAAAATTATTTTACAAGTAAAAAGTCATGCATTTTACCAAACATGCCAAATTGCAAGAATTTTTTGACTTTGCTATTGCTAAGGATAAAGATTTACAATTTATTCTAATGTCATTTTTGAGACACATCAAACTTGTAAGACACATGAATTACATCACTAACTATCTATATCTTCCTTAATGTGTTTGAGAGTGCTTCATTTACTTTCTTATGTCAATTTGGTGGAATTCTCATTTATGGAAAAAAAAGTTTTTGTCTCTTAACATTTTGTACACTTGACAATACTAAGATCAATCATTTACCAATTCAAATTGGATATTTGACTCAATTGATGTCCCTACATGTCTTGTTGTTTTGTTTTCCATGGGGCAATCAAGAGTTGTAGAATTTCATTAAAGTATTTTGTCAAATGAGGAAAAGAGTCTTAGAAGGCCTTTGAAGTTTGTTAGTAGGAAAAGAGTGCATCTAACAATTTTAAAGGTTCTTCCAAAAACTAATGCATTTAAATTTATTGGCCACTAGAGAGCTTTAGAACTATCAAATTTTGATACAATAGCTTATAGAGCTACTTGTTTGAAAGATGCTATAAAATTCGAAAAATTTTCAATGGTGATATAATAGGGGGGAAAGCATTAGAGTGCTTGGAGTAGATATACATAAATAATGTACAAAAATAAGTGAGCATTTGAAAAGAAGTTGTTCATACTAGAAGTCCAACCAAACTAAAGACTTAGCCTTACACAAATGTTTGTGCATAATAAAGATCTTCTCCAATAGCATAGTTGTAACACTCAATGAACTTAAGGAGTTAGAAGTTCAATAATGTTCTAAAATTAAAAAAATAATGATGGCATCTCAAAATAAGAATTTGCAACCTAATGCTTTGCCAAATCTAAAGACAATAGTACTTGTTGAACTTTTGACTATAAGAAGCCTTAAAGAACAAGAGTTACTATGAATTATGTAATGAATCCACTTTACTCCAAAACAAAAATACAAAAGAATACTAGAATAAATGAATAAAAGCCAATACCAAAGGACTATGTTGTTGGGCCAAGGCTATATATACAGGTACAAGGCTTGGGCCCAATAAATAATTACTATGTCTAACTAAGTAATACTATTTTCTCAACATCCCCTTCAAGCTAGTGTTCTATGCAAGTCAAACATTCCTAACTTGCCAAGGAGAAAATAATATCGAATGCCCAATACTTTAATCAAAAGGTCTATAGTTTGCTACTTAGAAAAAACATAAGTTGTAATGATTATACTTCATGCTATCTTCTCTCATATCAAATGATAGTCAACCTCATTATCTTTACTCTTTTCATTCACAACAAGATTAGTAAGAATCTTCACAATTGATGCACATAAAAAAGGAATCGATCTCATGGACTGGAACTATAAGTCATCCAATAATCCTAACAACCAAATAATCTTATATAAAGTAGAGCATCAAAACTCTACTTCTTCAATCTAGAGATAATACCTTGTCTATTGCATTTTCAAAAAATTAAGTCTCATCAACTATGCTAAGGAACTAGATGTCTCTTCTAAAATCCCAAAGGTAAATGTAAAATGTGTTTTAAAAATTTCTATAAATTCACTACTTATTCTCTTTTTGAAAAGTTAAAAACACATTATTTACCAATCAGTAAAAATTCCAAGAGAAATTTCCTTGTAATGTGATAATTGATGTTGATTTTGATGTTTGACATAAAAGACTAGAGAGAACATCTCTTATGTGAAGCCTCGAAGAAGGTGGAGCGGGCGAGTGTAAGAGGCTCCTTGGTGTTGGGTTGTTATTTTGCTGGGTCGTGTTGGTTATTTTTTTGTGTTTGGGTTTATGTTATCGTTGTTATTGGATTATGTTATCTTTGTTACTGGGCTTTGGGTGTCCCTATTACCGTTTGGAACAGCTACTTTGTAGTTTTCGTCTCAGTCCAGAATGAACAATATCGTGTCTTTTAGCCGCAACTCTCTCTCCGGCGACGCCGCCTGCGTTTTCCGGTAAATTTATTTGTTTCCATTTGTTTCACCATCAGTAAGTCACGCAAGCACCACCAATCACTCCCTAGGGATGATTTCTGGATACAAAGGTCCCAAAACTAGATCTCAAACTGCTGCTGCCGCCGCTGCCGCCGCCTGTAACACTTGTTATAATTGTGGATGACTTTTCTAATGGGACCTAAACCTTCCTCTTGCAATTCAATTTTCAAGTCGTAACAAAATCCTTACCTTTTATGAGAATATGCCCCTGATGGGTTTGGAGGGAATACCAACTGGCTTGCAAGCACTGCTGTAATACAATAGAAAAGAATGGGATATATGTCTTCCCAACAATTATTTCTTTTGATGCAATGATATCACATAAAGATCTTAAGACAAGGTATCAAAGCAATGAGGATCTCTGGGCTTGGGGGACGTACAAAGTGGCCAATAAACCTACGGACTATTGTTGTAGGATGAAAAAGAAGAGGACATGCAGCTCACTAATTGCAACTGCTTTTGATTTAATGAGAACGCTTGAGAGACCAAAGAGTCACATCATTCAAACCCTTCTAAACTCCATCCCCTATTCGTTTATTACACTCACCTCCAACAGTCATCTGCTACACCGATTTGTGAACTTGAAACCCAATCTCCCTGGACTAGCCGACTCATCCAATGCTCCACCTGCGAAACTATCAATACGTCTTGTCCTTCCTCTACTGTGTCATCTATGCAAACTTCATATTCCATCACTTCACAACTCAAGGTTTTCTTTCTTTCTAAGCACTCTTGCCATGCGATGTATTAGAAGTCACAAACCAGCACATACGTTAGCAACCAACGCGGCTATTAGTTCAACATGTGCAATATTTATATTTTTACCTACCTTTTCCTCAAACATCCCATATGCATCATCTTCATACTAACATTTCAACTTAATCTACTCATCAGTTTCCATATCAAAACAAATGTC
This sequence comes from Casuarina glauca, assembly GCA_028551395.1. Classification (NCBI taxonomy): domain Eukaryota; kingdom Viridiplantae; phylum Streptophyta; class Magnoliopsida; order Fagales; family Casuarinaceae; genus Casuarina; species Casuarina glauca. The sequence continues at coordinate 29,732,622 of CM052351.1, read as the reverse complement.
ATGATATCTTGTTGCCAGTACCACTTTTCTATCTTTTTGGTTGCCAGGGATTCCTATAACATGTAGATCGAGAAGGTCCCAAACTTCATTTAAAAGTAGATGATGCCCTTTGAACTCCAATCCCTTAGTTATTCGCCTACAAATTTCATCAAGGTTGGTAATGCAGTCCACATTTAACTTGTCTTTGTGTGATTGTGTAACAAAAGGGAAGAGAAACCACAGCTGTATTCTTCTGTAGTCTTCATTCAGAAGCATGACAATTTTTTTTTAACAAAAAGTTATTTCAAAGTAACAAACATCACAAATTTTAAATCTTCCAGAAATACTCCATTTATGTATCTAATGGATGAACAAAACTATGAATTCAGCAGAAGGAATAACATCTAAAGAATATCATTTGCAAAAATATATATTAACTTGCAACATGTCTTCCGTCTGTGGGTGCAGCAATGTGTTTCTCACAACCTTAATTCTTCTGAGAATTATTATACATGTGTAATTTCTGTTTCACCATAAAGATGCTGTCTCTCACTTCATTATTAACTTTGCACGTAGTTCTGTTAAGTGCTCTCCGCAGTTTCTTTCCTAAGAGCTTGTAGTCTTTCCTTCAATTTCTTACTCTGCTCAAAGTTTGCTTTCCGCTTCAGAGCTTTCTGTCCAAGTTTTTGAAGATCTTGTTATGCCAATAATAAGATAAACACCCCAACCAGAGACGCATGGAATCAGAAAATGAGAACTCACCTCTTCCCTGAAACAACGATCAAGCTTTATTTTGAGATTTGTGCATTCACCAAAGAATTTGCCAATAGGATGATCTATATGACACTTCTGGAACTCCTCAATGATCTGCAAAAAATAAGATAGAATAGTCAAACCAACAACCCATTCACCACTTCCAACGTGAAATGTTTCCACTGAAACAGACATAAGAATCAAAGTTATGACTTGAAATTTATGAATTTTTAAGCAAAACACAGTTTACTTTACATAGCTGGCCATAAAACTATTCCAATTTCTCTTGCTCATAGGTGATGATATGGTTACATGCCAAAATCAGAGGACCATATAGCTCATTATAAGAACAAAGCAAGTGAATAACCATATTCTGTAAACTCAAAGCTATCCATTTTAGGCCAAGACCCTGAAATTTAAAAAAAAAAAATGTGGAAAATAAATCAAGAATAAAGCAAGAACATGGAGATGGACTCACTTCAGCACACATCGGGTGCTTGTGTAGTGTCAAAGGAGGATGCATTTCCTTTTTTTTATTATTTCTTTCCTCTTTATTAACAAAATCACTTCAACCAGTAGCCCCCTGCAACAACCGCCACAACAACGTTATACCCTTCTAACGCAAAATCAAAGAGTGCACAGCTACAAGTAAACAAAAATTACAGGGAAAACAATCATACCATCAGCAACATGCAAAGTGCATGTTTATAATGCTTGCCAGTAGGTAAATACTTAAGAGACTAATCAATTACAGATGGTCCATATGGGATAATCAAAGACTGATCGGTTAATTTGCTTTGACCCACACAATCTACGCTTGAGATTATACTGCTTGCCAGTAGGTAAATACTTCTGCGCATCGGAACCCCAAAAAATTGAAAGAATAGAAAAGAGCCGAAATGAAGATAAGGCTATACGTGATTGTCCCAAACAACCAAAGCATTTGTTCATCTAATCGAATAAAGATTCCACAATAATCGCATCCAATAAACGGTCGGTTAGCTTCCAAAGAATAAGAAGAATGAAGACCAAAGCCATGATAGCATCGAAACGCACCGTTCTGTAGGTAGCTGCCGTTTGCTACGCTCTCCTTCTTCCTCCCGATCATCAACTAGGTGGATCTAGGGCTGCCCGCAGAGACAGAACAGTTGTGGTCCCCGGGTTTTCAGATGTCCAGTGGATTTCAGAAAATGCAGCCCCAGGCCCAAGCCTCCCCTTCCATTCTTTCTTCTTCTTGTGTTTTTTTTTTCCCTCCTACTTTTCAACTCGGATATATTATATGTAAAATAAAAGCTAAAGGTCATGATAATGGGTAATCATTATTTTTCTAAAAAGGATTTTGGAAACATAGGATATCTATGGGATAATAAAGTCTCACGTCAGAAATAAAAATACTTATGATGTGTCTTGTAAGTGTTATGGATCTACCACTGAGCCAAAAGGAAAACTCATTATGGGAGAGGCAGGCCCAATAACTCTTAACACCGTAACAGTAAGTTTGGACAATTCTTCTCTTCAAATAATATCTTTTAAGAAAAAATAAACCTAAGCCTTCAAAATGATATCAAAGCTAATGTTTTTTCTATGTTCCAATCTAATCCTACAAATGGGTCAATCCTTTGTCAACAAAAAATCAAGCTTAAACTATAAGAAATATTGGACAAAGTTTCATATAGAAGAGAAAAGTACTTATAATGTGCCTTTTAAAATTGAACAATCCTACTTCTTAACAAGGCCTTTTAAGAAGAGGTGGACCTACAAATTACTAAATTACTAATATGTTAACCAATAGTTAATTATTATTACTTATACTATTAATTACACTTAGATGGCAATTCGGTCTAAAAGATAATAATATTGAACTAGAAAGTTTTAGAACTCATGTAAGCAACCAACCATCATTAAATTTTATCTTCTTTTTTTTTTTCACTTTGCTCAAAAATATCTATGTAATAACAGATTTACTCTCATCATTTTGTTAGGTGTGACAATATGACATGTTCTTAAGCCCATGAGATTAATTTGCTATTGAATCCGACCTTTTTTTTTCCTCAGTCGAATGGTAGAATTAATGAAAACATTAGCTGCAAAGATAAATAAACAAAGTAATGCTGAAACCTGACGTGAAAAAAAAAAAAAAATACACAAGTACGTTTCTATGGTATTCTAATTGCTGAAATAAACTAATCTTTAAGATCACAAACACAGCGACATATATACAAAGAAAAAGTGCTTCCTATACATTTTACACGGAATGGAAACCTTGGGAAACGAATATTTGCATGCAACAAAACTACCAAAATGTCATGCAAAGGAGCTTTCCTCACAAAATTTTGCTCTCTTTCGCCAAATATTGGCGTGATACCCTCCATTTCTATGACAATTCAAGACTCCGCTAGCTATTTATGGTGCAGTCCCGAGTTAAAGGCCCCTATGAATGGAGGAAACATCTCTCATTCCTTGTAACGAGACTGGCTGCTCTCTTACGCGAGATAAAAGGATAGAAACTTGCTCTATCGCAATATCTAGCCTTTCTTTGGACTTTGTGGACTCTGTTACCAGGGATGAGAGCATACTTTGCAAAAACTGGATTCTTTCAGCATGGTCACTTGGAGCACTCTGAAGCAGCTTTGCAGAGGGTGTGCTGATCCGGCGCCATCGGATGGGAAGATACCTATCGGGGATCTGGAAGCAATTTCCTGTTGAAAGAACTCGAAGGGCATGCCGACAGAGAATTCCGGAGAACTCAAAATGACGGCAGCTGCAACTTATGATGCCATCCCGAGGAACCCAGTAAACTTTCCGACCTCCCTCAATTTTTGTGTGGTGTCTGACAAGGAAACCATCATCCATCTGAAAAGATGCGTAGTGGGCTGCCAGAACAAGTTGTTCTTGTAGTTTAGAGAAGGCAAAAGGAGTTAGCATTGTGGCAGCATGGGATTCCATTGGAGCTCCAGTTTTCAGGCAAATATTTTGGAGATTCTGTTGCATTGTTTGTTGTTCTCCAGCTTGATCTTTAAAATCCACAGCAACCGCTACCTGCTAGGGCAATTACATGTAAATAACAGGAAGAAGTCCTATTCGACTCAAAAAGGCCTTGATACCTACCAATTGATCTATACAATAATTAGGTGCTATCCTAACAGTTGTGACAGGCTTTTAATCAATCTGAACCAGAATTGAGTTCTAAATTCAACAGATAAATATCAGAAAGGGGAGAAAATCATCTAGAACTATTCCAAATAATAAAAACAGGCAAGAAATTAGACGGCATCCCAAGCTGTCATTCGTCAGTTCGATAAGCTTCATTGGCATTACCTTCCGTTGCCTCTTCCAATCAGGATAGGTAAAGTTCCCGCTTAAAAACTCCTCCAGTGTCTTAATCACTTTTTTTTTTCTTGCTTTATACAACTAAAAGCCTTTTCCTTAGCAGGAAAATGTGATTAACATCAAGAAATTAAGGTTTTCATGTGATTAACATGTATCAGTTCAATGAATTGTCAGGCCAAATTCAGATTAATAGGTTTTCCAAGATACATGGCAAAAGTATGTTTCTCTTTTGCTTTTAATACGAATGCTACAGTTGACATTAACAACAAGATTAACAACCCAAAAACTAAAAGAGAAAAGGCCAAGGCCCTCAATTGTATTTTAGCCAACAGCTTACCCTATATATAGTCCTATCTTTTTTCCGCTCCATTATAACCATGATGATTTCTTGTGTAACTCATGAAAAGAAAGATCACTGTTTTAACCCAATGATTCAACTAGTACAATCTTGGTGAATTGAAAGAAGTACTTCCTCATTGAATTCTGAAGAGAACAGGCTTTTCTGTTTCGGCAAATTCAGTTTCTCTTGGTTATGCACAAGGCATACAAGTAAAACCATTAAGGTTCAAAAGAAAAAAAAAAATTAACAGCTTACTCAAGGATCTTAAATCTCTCCTTTCCTTCTTTGTTGATGTTACGAGGTTTCTTTTTCTTTTTTTCTTTTCTTCTCGTTGATTATGTTGTTTTAGAACGAAGGCCAAAGCCTTTGAAAATGAAGAGAACAGTACTGGAAAATCTCCAAACACTTCTTTCACCACCAAGGTAAAAGCATAGAAAGCATAACCAATCATAGAATCACCACATGCTAACGTTCTGCACAAGCTATCACCATCCTGCTACATCTTCAAGTCAGACTAACTAGAACGCAGAAAATTGTATTGAGCAAACACACTGACCAATCATGAGTCATGCCTTAAGAATATATTAGGGAACAACACTCAAATGATAAAATCGTCATCAAATTGAATCCAAATAGCAAAGAGAGTAGCGTACTTGTTCTACAAAATGAGCGAGCCTGGTCTGTGCACTTAGAAATCTTTGAATGAAAGCATTAATCGACTTTGACTGGCCCGTTGTTGTCATTCCCGCAAAGAAATGACTTCTCAAGAATGGTAATGCCCAAAGTGTGTGTAACTCGTACAAGTTGGCAATATGCCTGTTAGTGTGCAACCCAAAAGAATTCACCATGTCCCTCCAACCAAGTTGAAAATCCTCAATTAACTCCAGATTATATAGTCGAAAGAACTCTGCCTTCCACTCATTGTAGCGTTCTCCCAGTACAGCATTAAACCAGGATGGAAACTTCGCCACAATCATCCATATGCAAAGTGCATGTTTAGTCGTTGGCATTTCCATGGCAATTGCTTCTTTCAGACACATATTTTGGTCAGTTAAAATTGTTTGCGGTGCCTTCCCATTCATGAACCCCAAGAATGCCTTCCATGTGGACAATAGAGAACAGAAATAACAACGTCAAACTTGGAGTCAAGCTTCAAGAAAACGAAATAGATGTTTGCATGTGCAACAGACCATTAACAGTAAAGAGAGATTTTCAATGTAAGGTGACAGATTAGTTGGAAAGGGGCTAAAAAATATAATAAATAACACACACAGAGTTTCTCTCGTGCTATTACCTTCAATGCCCATGAAAATGACCTCAAATTTTCCTCACGCAAGAGGACACAACCAAAGAAGCAAGGCATACCATAATTATTCACTCCAACCCAAATCCCAAGTGGCATGTCAAAGGCAGTCAAGCGATGCGTTGTATCAAACACAACTGCATCACCAAAGATCTCATATGACTGGATTGATGAGGCATATGACCAAGCAATATTCTCTAATCTGTTGTTTGCATCAATTGTATACTCAAATTTGAAGTTCGGGTCTTTCTCCTTAATGTTTCTGCACATTTTTAATAAATCAATGCTCTCCTCTTCAGGATCTAACTTCCTGAATGATTGGAGTAAGTTTCTCACATCCTTTTCTGTGAAAGGCAAATATCCTGGCTCCACACACTTCTCAAGCTCCATCAGTCTCATCATCTGGTGTACAGATATTCCAGTTTTGGCAAACATAAGGATTCTACTCTTGTCTGTCTCCGATATGGTCCGGTATGCAGGAAGGAAACGAACTTGGTTTGGTTCTAAGAGCTCATGATTATGATGGTTTGCAAAACCTGTGACACGCCATTCTGGTGCTCCCAATTCCATTGTTTTGCTTATCCGCATGTAGGCTTGGCATCCACAACGGGAGGATTTACGGTTTCTTTGAGGTTTACTCTCATTTGACGTTTTGATAGGAGTGTTCCCAGCACGGTGGCAGACAAAGTAGCGTCTTGTGAGTCCTTTACCAACCCCATCCTTTCCTTCTGTCCGATGACGCCGGATTGAGAAGCCACATCGCTTTGCAAATTCACTATAAAATTCATAAGCACCATCATGAGTAGCAAACCTTTGCCCAATATATGGAATCACATCATTAGCGGTTTCCAAGGAGAGCCTGGTTTCATCTGGTGATTCCTCTGTGCTACTAGTATCGTCCAAGGAAAACGATCGTTGATCTGAGGGATCATCATAAACCACCAACATTGACCCAGCCTCTTCAGACATCATACTTTCACATAACCCACTCCAGGTCGACCTAATATATTTCTATTGAAGAAGGAAACAAGAGAAAAAGAAACACAAAAATATGTCAGCCAATCCTATCCCACCTAGTAGAAAGTTGCATTTTAGAATCGACATAGAACAAACCAATACAACATGAAGTATTCGTTTCATATCTAATTAAAAGGACTTGAATGCAAATCTGAGCATAATAAACCGAATCTACTCTACACACTGGTTGGTGAGTACCACAGGGATAACGACAGAAAAGAATAGTTACAACGATAAGGATTCATCACATTTCAGAAGTCCGTGTAAACAATCAATTAAACTACGGTGGAGTAGCTGCTTTGGTACTATCCTTTCATTTTTCAAGTTTTGAACACTAACATGCTTCATCACGTCTTACAATGGGTTAAGTTTATGGTTTTTGTTTGAGATTTTAAGGGCCATAACCTCACTACAGAGCAAACAACAAATCACCATATAATTTTCTGTCAATTCAGTGCAGTGAAGGTTTTGGCTGCCTGGAGCAGCCAGTGTCACTTGCTGATTGTCAAAGCTGATGATTTGAAACACATGGCCCTGAAGGCATGGAGGTTTGGCGGGAATAAATGCAAGAACTTGAAAGTAGTTATGTTATAGATTGTTTACTCAATGCAACTTGGAATTTTACAAGGGCTTGGGTCATCATTCAAACATTTCAAAAACTATGCTTGCTTTTTAGTAGTAATATAGGGACTTAGAAGTGCACGCAGACTTCACACGACATTATCTTTACACAATACTATTCACAACTAAATGAGAGAGAGGGGCTGAGAGAAAGGTAGAGAAGGATTAAATAACAGTATACTATCATTGTTCTATGATTTCTTCCCTTAAACTTGCCCTTAATGATAACGACATACAAAGAAGCCTTGACACCATTCCTGAAATGATTCTATGGGAAATCTCCACGGTTGCTCAGAGGACTTTCTAACTACTGATTCTGTTGATTATCAAATTTCAATCCACAAATGTTACTTTTTTTTCGGTTCCAGTTTCATTCAAGCTAACCTAAGTCTTGGACCTCAATGCCATAAAACATACCAATCATCCGTAAAGGAACTCCCATCTTTTAATTTCTATCCAATCCTATCACAACAAGAGAACCTCTTTCCTGCTTTTCCATCTTTCTCTGAATCCGAATACATCTCAAGCTTCTTTTACATATGTTGTTTGATAGTTTATCACCTCTACCAGATTATGAATGTCTTACATGGTAAAAGGAAACTCACTTCTAAATTCTAAGCTAATTCAATCCCATTCATAAAAACAACCAAATACCCTCTTCATATTCCTCCAAATTACAGCAGAATTTCAAAACCTTCCCAACTTCTTCTTCCCATTCTTCTTCCACACACACTTACATATACTCATGCATTCCATACATATACACCTCAATTCAATCACATTTCTGATGCATCCTGACAAATTAAGGATGGCCCATTCTCAAGTAAACGGAAAATAAAACACCAAATATAATGTTCACACATAAATTCCACTCAAAACACAATTTCATTTCATTATAAGAATCCCTCCGACTGGACATGATTCTGCAAATACATAGAAATACAATACCCCATATATTCATACACATAAGCATACCTACGTAAAGGAATACCAAGAGAGAAGGGCACTATTCATGCTACGGCTTCCATGTCAGGCGGATTTGGAGAACTGTGAGTTTTGAGGAGTTACCCTAAAATGCGCGGGTAGGTGACGGGAGCCACTTTATAGGCCGTGCGCACTTTACTATCTGACGCCTTCTTTGTTCCCAAACACGTTGTTGTTCGGTTTAAGGACACCGTAATCTTCCTATCCAAACATCGCCCCTTGACTTTTCTTTTTAATTTATTTTTTTAGGAAAGAACTAGACAAAATAATATCTCCAATTTGAGCGAATGAGTGAAGAACGTATTTATTAATATAAATGAAGAATCTAATTATATAGAGATTTTAAATAAGAGAAACTATCCTGACAACAAATATATGTTTATTTTATATTTTTTAGGTATTAACTGGTTTGATAAGAGAAGAAAATATTATTTCAATAAGTAAAAATTAATTGTCATTAATTAATTTAGATGCAAATCTTATCTAAGACTTCTTAATTTTTGATTTAATACTTAAACATATGAGTTTGAATACATGTTTAAAAAAATTATACTATAATTCCTAAAGTTATTATTATTATACATCAAACGTCAAATTTTTTCATAATAATCAGACTATTAGAACTCTAAACAATCTCTATCTCCTATAAAAAATATATATATAAAAGGCAAAATTTGAGTTAAAATTAGAGAAATATTAAAGCTAGTGTCCAAGTCCCACTTCTTCATGGATATCAAACCAGTCCACCCCAACGTATCATCGGCGACGAGAGCTCCAATCCTAGAAGCCCATTACTTAGCAGCTCCAGAGCCCCTAGGATCATCAAAGATTGGGCGCCTCCAATGGGCTTAATGTGCAGCCGAAACTAGATTATCCACCCCAATCATCATCAGTAACAAGGGTTTTGTTAGAGATTAATGTAATCGTTTAGTAGTCACACGTATAGTTACAAGAAAATATCAAGAATTGACATAATTTGGAATAAACTTTTCAATGTCCAACAAATTTTTCGTAAAAGACCTTTTTTTTTTTTTCTTAAATATATGCACCTAACTCACGTATTTGAGTATTAAATATATTATCAATTAAGCTAGACACTTGCTCACATAAAAAAATTTATACCAATGTCTAAAAATCAATTCAAAAGATAAAGAAACGAACTTATATATAATTAAGAATTCTAACTTATGCCTTATAAAATAAACATATATACCAATAATATTTTCTCTCACTACAATGGTATGACTTGAATTATCTTGCAGTACTGTATTTTTAAATGAATTATATCTTATTTATATCCATAGGAATATTTGGAAGAGAACCTAAGCTATAATATTATGTAATAAAGCACATAACCCACTTGAAAGAAGTGGAGGGATAATTCTAATAACATCTTTCACTTTTTGAGATGTTTATAGTTGTTTTTCTTAAAATTCTTACTTTTTGATATTTTTTTTTTGTTAAAAATCACGCCCTTTTTGTTATTTACGTTCAAAGTTTTCTGGGCCCCATACTCATAGATACCATAGGAAGCCCAACTATTAAAAAAAGGTTATTTATAAAAATTAAAATAATCATTCTACCCTTACCATGTAATCGAAAGCTCGAGGAAACTAAAAGTCCTTGTGATCATAACACTTCTAGTGTCCTCAATATGCACCCAAAACTCGATAGCGAACCTCAAGCATATGCCTCTTGAATTCCCATACAGTCACTATTACCAAGTCTATTTTAACAATCATGTCGCCTGATAAACTTCGTGCGGCAGCATATTCGACTCCTTCCCTCCATTCATGTGCCATTATAGTGCCAACTAAGATGAGATGGTGGGTGTTCTGTCACTGACAACTTAAGCCATAGTATTCCACGAATGCTATTATGGTTGTTTTATTCCCATTGGAATCTTTGTTGAAAAAGCTCTATTATTTATTGAAACTTACTTGTACCAAAAGGTTCAAACATTATAAAAATAAGTTCACATGCTCCATTCTCTTGTTAAAAAATTAAAAACAAAGCGTCACTTCCAGCTCATGTTAGCATCCCATGATCTAACTCTCTGAAAAAGAATGTTGTAGAAAATCATTATTTCCTTTTTTATAAAGAATAAAGTTGGTAAGCATATAGTTTATCCTCAATAATGCTAAGATGGGTAAGCTCTATAATTAACAATCCTAAGTCAAACATGCTCTATCATTGAGAATTTTAAGTTAAATAGATTTTATTTTTAACAGTTTTAAATTAAATAAATTTCATCATTACAAAGTTGTGATGAACAAACTCTATCTTTAACAATCTTGATTACATTAGGACTCAATCTTTACCATTCTTTTCCATAATTATCATGAGGTAAGTTGTAGTTTGTAGTTTCATAAGTGGAAATAAGTTATGTACTTGAATTGCATCACAACAAAATCTTATTTTCTTAAAACAAGTCACTTTAATTACAAGGATATGATTTATCTATTAAAAATTATAAAAAATGGTTTATATTCAACTTAAAATCTGATAATATTTCTCACATAAAATTTAATATGTTACTTTGTTTCAAGTATAGGACAACACTTCCCACCATAACTTTTATCCAAAATTGAAAAGGTGAAAAATAGATGAATATATTATCATTAACAATTATAAGTTGAATAGACTTTATTATCATCAATCAAAAATAAATCTTGCTTTATCATTAATAATCTTGGATTGAATAAACTTTATCCTTGACAATGTTGAATTGAACAAATTCTACCATTAGATGAACAAATCCGATCTTTAACAATCCTAAATAGATTAGGACTTAACCCTTAAAGTTTTTTTTTTAATAATAATCATGAGATAAGTTATGATTTGAAGTTTAAGAAAGTCATGCATTTGAATTATGAATTACAATAAAATTATATCCATTCGAATAAGGAAAGATAGTATGAAAAATCTTATAAAATAAATATCTTGAGTTTGAATTCTTTTAATGACATTCTGATTAACTTAAGTATGTTTTGGGATATATTTATCTTTAAGCTATGAAGCAAAATGGTAAAGGGTTTTGACTTATGAAAAAGAAAAAAGTTTTACCAACGAAATTACCGTCGCAGATAATGGAGGTGGAAAAGCATAGTACAAAACCACCATTGAAGGCGGATGTTGTGGTCACAGCTTTAATGTCACAAATATGTATGCAGCAGCCATTAATGTAAATATGCAGTGACTATTAATGCGGATATGCAGAGATTGTGTCAATCAGCACATGACACGCCAGAGCGAGGTCGACGCCCAGCACTCCCCGTTGAACTCGCCTACTATCTCGGTCGTGGGTTTCTACTGGTCCAACGAAGCAACGGCGACAAAAGCAGATCAGTTCAGGGACAGAGATGACGCAGGATGTAAAGTCCATGGCTGTCTCCGCGACCGATTTCTAAGCGGTTTGGTCCGTTTTGAAGCCTTGGAATACGGCGCCGTTTCTAGTTTCTCGGACGTTACAGAAGCAGAAGCTTCCTTTGCATGCTTCATATATATAAATCAATGGGGTGCTTATAGATAGTGTTATTCTCCCATACATTCCTTGCTTTACTTAAAGACTTCCTTTTGAAATCTGAAAAGCTTTCGCTTTTCACCTCTCTCCCTCTTTTATACTTTCTTCGCGTGCTTTTGGTTTTCCCGGAAAGCGAAACAGCGAAAGGAGATGAAAACTTTCAATTCTGTAAGCTCTTTCCCTTCCCTCTCCGTGTCTTTGTCGATACGTGTATGCTTATGTTCATCTTTGCATGATTATGCGTTCAAGTTCTTAGCTTTTTGTAGTTGTACTTTCGGCGTCATACTTGACTGGTTTTTCTTTTATCTGGGTTTATCCAATCAAATTCTTATTGGGTTTCCGGGGACATGCTCGATGATAGTTTTTTCTTTCTTACTTTTTCGTTGTCCGAGTTTGTTTTTTTGGCTTCGCCTCCTGTTTGGTTGCTGAGAAAAGCATAGTACACGGAGGATTGAGTTGGGTGGTGGCTGTTCGGTTGATTTTAGTTTCCAGTTTAATAATTTCTCGTCGTGGGTGTTTTGGCAACCGTGGGATTCGTTCAAGTAGGCAGAACGATTACTTGGGTCACAAAGTATTAGAAGGTTATGTTGCTTGTTTACTGGGAAAACTGGAGAAAAGGAAAAGACATAAGAGTTATCGTTTTAATGTAGGATTTGAACAGACTGTTAAGGTTTCTTTCCTTTCTTTCTTCTTTGTTTTTTGTCCCCTGCGAATCTGTGAACTCCATGTGAGCTTAACTCCCATAATAATATCACATACGTTTCTCTATTTTCAAAATTTTGAATTCGTTGTAGTGCGTACTTTGCGGAGCTTTCTCTAAATAGATGAGTTTTTTTTTTTGGGTCCCATGGTTCTCAAGAATTGCTTGATCCTTGATTCGAATTTTTCATCTATTTTTCAGCTTATGATGTGAATATTTGCTGGAATTTGTAACTTCTTAGCCAAAAACAAATGATGGACTGCTTATGATGTTTTTGCTACATCCTTTCTTTTAAGGAATGGACAAAAATTTGCAATCAATGCACTTGGTACTTTTGCTAATTTGGCTTATTGGAATTTATCAAATGATACAATAACGCGAATTTGGAATAATTTTTTAATTTTACTATCCGATGTATATGATACGTCTCACCGTTTTATTTCCTTTTCTAAATTTTCTTGAACTTGATTTTATGATACATCTGTGCGTATTTTAACATTCATCATTTGGTGTGCTTTCTTTTTCAGGCTTCTGTACTTTCAGATCTAAAGACTAGGTCATGCCTCTGCAGTTGCTTAATTCTAATTTCTCTGATTTGTGGTGCTTACTTCATTGGTAATGCCTTCGTTGCAAAGGACTACAAAGAAGTATGTATTTCTAACAGATAGCTTTTCTTGGATATTACTTGTTCGTTGTATATATTTTGATTTGTCCTGTCCAATGAAAAGGATGGCCCTTGACTCATTTACGTTGATCTTTATATGTCTTTGAGCGAAAGTATGTCAAGCTGCGAAAATTATGGAAAATTTTGACATCATGCGTCATGGAAGCAATTCCTCTTCGAATCTTTTATGGTACTTGCCAGGCTAATTAGTAAGAGAAGAAGAAGTTGGAAGAGATAATCAATTTTTATGTCATAAGTTGGAACTGGAAGGGGCATCACTATGTATGATTAAATGGCTGCTTAGCTCATGGTTCTTATGGCTGGACTAATTAGTGTTTGTGATTCCACTACTTAAACTATATTTCCATATGACAGTACTTACTTATTTGAAAACAGTACTTACTTATTTAGTCTCTTAAATTGTTTTTTAAAGTCACAATCAGTTTAAACCATGAATCCTAAGAATAATAGTATTTTTGGACCATTGGGGTGCTTGATTAACGTTCCTTTTCATCCTATTCTGCTTCCTTTGTTATATATGGCTATGAAGTGAATAATATCTTTCTGATAGTGATCCAGTAATTGGCAGGGTTAGAATTTTTCTTTAGTGTAAGTCCTTAAGCTCATGTGATGATATCAGTAGAAGTGTCAGAATAGATCCTGCTGCTTTTGGTCGTCATTTTCTTTTATACTGTTTGAGTCGGGTATAAAACTTTCCATGCTGCTAGCTGTCTTTGAAAATTTGGAATGTTATGTATTTAGTGATGGACAAATCAGGTATGGCGGAAAATTAACCTGGTTCATTCAGTCACCCAATCTTCGTGTTGTTTCAAAACCTATAATCTGCATGAGGGAATTTAAAAAGATTATAAGATGGATGATAGTTACTTATTAATATTCATTGTAATTATTGAAATGATTTATGCAGAGATTAGCAAGATGGAGAGTGATTTCTTCTAAAGAGAATCTAAAGTCTAAGACGTGCCAGGTTTGTTCTTTTTTTTTTTTTCAATTGTTATTATTATTATTATTATTATTTAAAGGAAGTCCTTTCTGTCGTGGCACATTAAGCTGAGATGCTATATGATGCATGCTATATGATGCATGCTTTTCCTCTTTTTTTTCCCTCCCAAATCTTTAGAGTCGTTGCAAGCCCCCTGGGAGTGAGGCATTACCTGAAGGAATTGTCACCAAAACATCTAACTTGGAAATGCGGCAGTTATGGGGTTCCATTCCAGAAACTGTAAGTAAAGCAACTGCTGAGATTCTCAATGTTAGGCTGTCTGTTTTAACATATGTTTGGTAGTATCTCACAACAGCTTTATTGTGGTTATTTTGGATCACATGACAATTGACACATGGTTTTACAAGTTGCTAAGAGTCCTATATACAATGTCATGCACTAATCTGTTGATCTTCTTGCCCTTTCCATTTAATATTTTTTGACACATAACTTGTGATATTTATGTGTCAGAACAAAGCAAAGCCTTCTGTCAACTTGTTAGCTATTGCTGTTGGAATCAAGCAAAAAGACTTAGTGAACAGACTTGTGAAAAAGGTTAGGTTTTTCCTGTAATTTCATGTGCTTCCAGAATTATCTACACCTATTTGTGCCTAATATCTGAACATTCTGTTTCAGTTTCTTTCAAGCAATTTCGTTGTCATGCTTTTTCATTATGATGGCATTGTGGATGAATGGAGGGATTTAGCATGGAGTGATCACGCCATACACGTGTCTGCAAAGAATCAAACAAAATGGTAATGCTGATTCTTACAGTGGGAGATGGCTTGTCTTGAGTCTCTGTGCATAAGAGGAGTCTCTTAACAAAACAATACAATGTGATGTACAGGTGGTTTGCCAAGCGTTTCTTACATCCAGATATAGTTGCTGAATATGATTATATATTCCTTTGGGATGAAGATCTTGGAGTTGAGAATTTTGACCCAAAACGGTAAGTATGGTTTATTTGTTAGTTTTCCAGAATGAAATTGCTGAAATTACAGTCCTATACTCTAAAATTCCCTCAGCTGCCTTTGTTGTATCGATTCCTTGAATAGAGTATGTAACTCCAAATATTGAAAGAACTCTCTGGTATCTGGTGCAGACTAGGCAAATTGATAATATTCTTAAAAAGGTGGTACCAATGATCACGACTGATATTTTCTATGATATGCGTTGAAATCATTTTTGTGTTTATTAGTTGGAAATATAGTCATGTGCCATAGGAGGTATTGGAGATCATGGAAGAACGGATTGTATTGAGAAGCAAATCAAGTTTAACATATGATTGTGGGATGCAACGAGCTACTTTGCTTCTTTTTTTTATTTATTTTTTATTTCCCTCTTCTCATGGAGGCCAGATTTAGACTTCAGATCTCAGCATACCAATCTCTTGCAGATATCTATCTATTGTTCAAGGAGAGGGACTTGAGATATCGCAGCCAGCACTGGATCCTGGTAAATCAGAGTTGCATCATCCAATTACTATGCGTAGGAGCAGATCAAAGGTGCACAGGTCAGTGTACTTTTCCAAAACAAATGGGATACTGCATTTCTAGATCTATAGTTCAATAGATATTACTGTAACGGCAATATTTTGAGGGCTAATACTCATTATGGTTTCACCAAACTGTAAATTGGTTACCTCTCAAAAGGGGGAAACAAAGTTACAGGCCAAACCTTAGAGATCCTGTTGGACAAAATGATGCAAGTTACTTGAAAATTCTTTGTGCTTCCTTGTGGTTGTAGTAATATTTTTTTTCCTTTTTTTAATGGGCTAAGTTCGTTTTGTGATCAACTAACTGCATAGTAGCAGTATCTGTTTCAATATATTCACAATATGTGATGATTGACTTCTACACATGTAGATTGCTTCAGTTTCTTTGAATTGGTTCCAATGGTATGTGATATAATTGAGTTTGAACCATTTTTACTTAATTTTGGAACAGGAGGTATTATAAGTATAAAGGCAGTGGCAGGTGTGATGATCGGAGCACTGATCCTCCATGCGTGGGGTAAAGAATCACTAGCTGTGTAACTGTTTGTTGGTTCTATCTTATTTTGCTTTCTCATTCTCATAAATTTTCATACTTGCTAAAAAAAGTTCTTTGTTTCATTACGCAGTTGGGTGGAAATGATGGCTCCTGTATTCTCAAGGGCTGCTTGGCAATGTACATGGTATATGATCCAGGTATGTTATATTTGACCTCCGTATGAACAAACAAAGGTTTAATTATAGTTTCTTTTGCATCTTATGAACCATATCACATTGGACTGATTAGGTAGGCTTGAAACTGATCGCATTGAATTGAAGTTATATCCGCATAACTCATGTGATGCAGTAACCGGAATCCACCCTGCAAACCTAATTGTTGAGGAAACCACTATTAAATAGTACATAAAATTATCTTGATAGAAACGGTAGAATTTAGATAATAACAGTATAAGCAAGTCAGTTAAGTCAATGACACCATGATTTCAACCTGCAGTTGCTAGCTTTGGAAGGGCTTTTCTTTTTTCAACTTTGTACTGCGTCTTCCTGTCCACGTTTTCTTTAATGGTTTTCTCCCTTTCAGAATGACTTGATCCATGCATGGGGCCTTGATAAGAAGCTCGGCTATTGTGCCCAGGTAACTATTACTGTTCTAGAGCTTCTTTTTCAGCTCCCTTGGGAATCCTTCTGACATTCGGCCTATTTCTCAGGGTGATCGAACAAAAAAAGTTGGTATTGTGGATTCTGAGTACATAGTGCATCTTGGTCTTCCCACACTTGGTGCCTCAGATGGAAATACAGTGAGTCTTCTTTGAATTCTCAGATAGCAATATCTTAGGAGGGGGTCGGTAAAAAAAAAACTCGCGCTTAATGGTTGTCTTCTAGTTTTTAACAGCTCAAAGCATCTCAAGTTGCATAAATCTACTCATAATTATGTATCTTCTTGTTGAATTTTTGGACTGGCTTTCACTTTCTACTGTATCCTTATTCATGCAGCCAAGTAATAGTTCTGCGGATCCTTCTTTAAATGGAAGCTCAAAATCTGCTGCGCCAGTACGGTTATCTAAACCAAAAGTTGCCTTCTACCAGATTTTCCATTGATGTATACTGAGAGTTATTCCTTTATTAATTTTGCAGGCACCAGCAGACTCCCAACAATCCAATCCTAGATCTCTAGTACTGTTCATGTCCCTCTATTTATGCAGAAAATGTACTTCTTCCATTTTAGTTTACGCAGAGAATCCACAAACTAATGCGTAACAATTCGTATGCAGGTCCGAATGCAGTCGTTCATCGAAATGCAGATCTTCAACGCAAGGTGGAACAATTCGTCGAAGGATGATCTTTGTTGGGTTGATCCATTTCAACATGCAGTGAAACAAACTACAAACTGATTTACTTTGTGGAGCACTCGTCCAAGCAAAAGACAAGGTTGATCACTGTTCACACAAGCAACCAGAGTCAACAATCAGGCATTCAAGCCATGCGTCCGATTCTGTGGTAATGCAGAGCCTCGGAAAACTGCTGATGAAGAATGTGAAGTGGCATGATCGAGCATTTTATCGTACAGATTTTGTCCTGGTCAGGAGTTCACCAATTCTGCTGTCCATAGAATTTTTATCATTCATTTTGTGAAAAAGAGTACAGAGAAGGATTTCTCATCACAAAGGAGAAATAAGAGACCCACCAGACACAGAAGATTTTTTTCCAAGGATTGTTGACAACAGTTTCAACACAAATGTACATGTTCCTTGTAGTTGTAAGCATTTGAAAAACCATGTAATTATTCATGCGAGTGAGTCTTTTTGGACCTGGAATTTGGTTCTATTTCTTGTTCATGATTCATCTCCGATGTCAATGTATTCATGTTCTCTGAATTCTTGCTGTATATTTAGATTCTGAGTTTCAGGATCGGCCATTTTAGGCTTGCTGGCAGATTACAACTGGTTAATTCGTTGCTTTTCAGTGAGCAAGTGAAATCATGATTGAACAACTATGTGAAAACAGCCGATTCCCTGCTTTGAGCAGGGAATGGTAAGAAAATACTGCTAACATAAAAAAAGGAAACACCTTAAAGGTAACATGAAATTCTAAATCATACGGCCAGCACTATTATCTGAGCAATAAAAGTTTTTAATTCTATCTTCTTCTTTTTTTTTATTTTTTATTGTCGCGCTTTATCTGTGCTTTCCAATTTTGAAATTGTACATTTACTATTTATATAAATAGTAAAATCAAACAAAATTATGAAAAATATGTAGCACTTGTTTGTAATGGCGACATGATTACTGACTTATTTGTAGCACTTATCTCCAAGATTCATTACAAGGCTATGATTTTAACTTTTGAAACTAAAACTTTAAGTTAAACAATTGTGTAACTTATTTAAGAGCAAGTGTTATTTAGAATATCTTAATCTCAAGTATAACATTCAGATATATGAGTTTGAATGCATGCATATAAAAAATAAATAAAAGCTTTAATATGTAACCCAAAAACAACTCTTCTTCCCCTCCAAACCTTAGGTTAGTGATTAATTACAAGACTTTCAACCAAGCCCTTAAATGGAATGCATCTTACACCTAATAAAAAAGATCTACTATAGAAATTTCATGAAACAAAAATCCTTTCAAAAATTGACATAGAGTTTAAAATTTGATAAATTTGGATAAAGATGAAGTCAAATATAAGACAAGCTTCACTATATTTTTTGGTCAATTCGAATGAAATGTGTTGTTATTTGGATGACAAATACCTTGTAAAAACTTCAAAATATTAGAGTCAAAAGTCTTACATTGAAATATATGAGTTTTAAGTATTGTTTATATATAAGAAAAGTGTCCACTTAATTTTTTTTTAAATTAATTTAATTATGATACCGTATTAGAATTTAAATTAATTTACTACAATGCTTTTTTAATCTTAAGTCTTTAAAGTGTGTTGAATGTGTAAGAAATATTTATTCTATTTTGTTTAACTTTAAGCCCTAAATACATTCCGTGTACCAAAGAATGTTGAACAAAATATAAATAATACTTATTTACTTTTTAAAACTAATTTTTACATTAAACTTTATGCCTATTTTTAATAAAAAAGATGGCAAATGATATATTCAACTCTCATTCTCCATTTCTAGTTGAACTGAAAACTGTAACTTTAAGGGCCTTCTCACAAAAAACCGCAAAGGAGAACTCTCTAGACACAAGCGTTTGAAGTACACTCGCCCCCAATCCAAAACCTTGCTCTTTACCTACTAGGGTTTAAGCAACAGCCCTTCTCGTCTCTCTCACTCTCTGTCGATCACACATACGCACAGAGAGACACCAGCATGTCACTCTTCCGCCTCCTCGTCCTCCGTTCTCTCCGACGCTCGTCCGTTGCTTCTTTTCCCATCACTCAAAACTTAACCGTACCGGTAAGCCCACTTCTCGATCACCTCCAGAACGCAAACAACGCGTGTCGAGCCACGTCGACTCGGGGCTTCGCGTTCTCGTCGGCTGAGGAGGCTGCGGCGGAGAGGCGTCGCAGGAAGCGTCGGTTGCGGATCGAGCCGCCGCTGCACGCGCTGCGTAGGGACCCGAGCCAGCCCCCGCCGCAGCGCGATCCGAACGCGCCGAGGTTGCCGGAATCGACGTCGTCGCTGGTGGGGCCGCGACTGAACCTCCACAATCGGGTGCAGTCGTTGATCAGAGCCGCCGACCTGGATGCCGCCTCCTCTGTGGCGCGCCACTCTGTGTACTCCAATACCCGCCCTACCGTCTTCACATGCAATGCCATTATTGCCGCCATGTACCGCGCCAAGAGGTGTGTGTTTTTATCATGGAGTTTTATACATAAAGGCCTAGTTTTCTTATTGGGATGATTTATTAGGTCAGCCGTAATGTGCCCAGCACCCACTTCGGTTTGATGAGTAGCTGTGTTGATTGTAGTAAAAGACCCAATTTTTGTTGGTTAGGACCGTTGGTTTGGGGAAGGTTCAGCGAGGCTATTGCTATATTGGCCACTTAATACTTGAGCATTGCAGCATATCTGCCTAAAATTTTTTATCTTTTGGAACTAATTGGTTTGATTTTTAACATTATACTGTTCTTCTGTTTTAATCTTTTGTTTTGTTTTACTCTTTTTATCTGGTTTCAGATTTTAGCATGATACCTGTTATTTCGTTTATTTTCTCTTATCTTGTGTTGAACTGGGATTTAGGATGATGGTTAAATGTGATGTTTTTACTGGTATAGGTACAATGATGCTGTGGCTCTATTCCAGTACTTCTTCAACCAATACAACATTATCCCGAACGTTGTGTCTTATAATAATTTGATTAATACCCATTGTGATGAGGGGAGGGTTGATGAGGCCTTGCAAGTTTACCGCCACATAATTGAGAATGCGCCATTTAGTCCATCATCGGTCACATACCGGCATTTGACGAAAGGGTTGATTGATGCTGGGCGGATTGAGGAGGCAGTGGATCTTTTGAGAGAAATGTTGAATAAGGGGCAAGGTGCTGACTCATTAGTTTACAACAACCTGATTAAGGGGTTCCTAGAGTTGGGGAATCTGGATAAAGCAAATGAACTTTTTGATGAGCTTAAGGAGAGGTGTCAAGTTTATGATGGGGTTGTGAATGCAACATTTATGGACTGGTTTTTTAATCAGGGGAGAAAGGAGGAGGCAATGGAGTCATATAGATCCTGGCAGCATCGCCAATTTAGGATAGTGCCTGCTACGTGTAATGTTCTTTTGGAGGTGTTGCTTAAGCATGAAAAGAAAAAGGAGGCTTGGGCGTTGTTTGACTTAATGCTGGATAGTCACATCCCACCAAATACCCAGGCTGTGAATTCAGACACATTTAACATAATGGTTAATGAGTGTTTTAAGCTTGGCAAGATCGAGGAGGCAATTCCCACATTTAAAAAGGTGGGAACAAAGCAAAATTCGAAGGCTTTCCAAATGGATGTTGCGGGGTATAGTAATATCATTGCGCGATTTTGTGAGAATGGAATGTTATCAGAGGCAGAGATGATGTTTGCCGAACTGTCTGCAAAGTCGTTGTCTCCAGATGTTACTTGTCATAGGACTTTGATTGATGCATTTTTGAAAGCAAACAGGATTGATGATGCTTTAAAGGTGCTCAACAGAATGGTTGATGCTGGCTTGAGGGTAGTTGCTAATTTTGGCAACAGGGTTTTTGATGAATTGATCAAGAATGGCAAGGTAATGGATTGTGCACAGATCTTGTCCAAAATGGGAGAAAAAGATCCTAAACCAGACCCTACTTGCTATGAGGTTGTGATCAAGGGACTTTGCAATGAAGGTATACTGGACAAGAGCCAGGATTTGCTAGGTGAGATGATGAGGTATGGTGTTGGACTTACTCCAGCATTGCAGGAATGTGTAAATGAGGCTTTTGGGAAAGCTGGGCGTAGTGAAGAGCTTGAGAGACTTTTACGTATGAATTGGTGGGGATCCGCACCTCTGCCGTCAAGAACACCTCCTCAAACTGCTGGACCTTCCCATTCACCTCTCGGATCCCCTCAAATGGCAAGACCACAGTACACACCATCTGGACCCCCTCAAATGGCAAGACCACAGCACACACCATCTGGACCCTCTCAAATGACATGGCAGCAACACTCTCCCTCAGGACCCACCCAAATGACTGAGCAACAGCAGCCAGCAGCAGGACCTCCCTCATTTACAGAACGGCATCATCCTTCCTGGGGATCGACTCAAAGAGAAGGGCTATCAGGATCTGCGCAAATGGCATGGCAGCAGCATTCACCATCAGGACCTACTCATGCGTCTGGACTGCAGCATCCACCAACTGTAAACCCGTCAATGGCTGAAAGACATCATCCTCCACATGGACTGACTCAAAGGGAAGGATCACCAGGACCAACACAAATGGCTTGGCAGCAGCACTCTTCACCGGGACCTGCTCAAATGGCATGGCAGCGACACTCCCCATCTGGACCTCATATGCCTGGACCTGAGTACCGCCCATCAGGAAACCCTGTAACGAGAGAATCTTATCATCCGCCATCTGGATGGGCTCAAACAGAAGGGATGCAGCACTCACAGTCAGGACCTCCTCGAATCCCTGTAATGACGGAATCATATCATCCACCATCTGGATGGGCTCAAACAGAAGGGCTGCAGCGTTCCCAAACAGGACCTCCTCAAATGAATGAATCCCAGAACTCATCATCGGCAATTCCTCCAACAGCAGAACAGGTAGCAGCAGCTTAGTTTGATGCTCTGACATTAGGCCTTTGATATACTGGTTTTCCAATGTCCTGGTTTTGAACAAGGGAGATCGTTACATTGCTGTTTACATTTAGTGTCTCTTTGTGGCACATAGTTTGCGGTCGTCTGTTGCACATGAGCATAATAATGTCAGAGTTTTTAGTAGGGTTATAAGGATCTGTTGTGATTGTTCGGTCCCTCATATGTCAGCCTGATCCGAGGAGCTAATTATTTGTGTACTCTGCAACTTCACATATTTATTAAAGATGTTCTTCCTCTTAAATAATCTTGATGATCTTCATAATAATGCATGGACGTGCTGGTTAGCTTTGTGGCCTAGGATCAATTTATCTTTTCCCTTTAATGAACTTATCATGGTCTGGAATATTCAGTTCATTAAGAACTTTCTTATGTGGGATTATTTGGCTAGATTCTATTAGTCACAACTACCACAAAAAGTTGCACTTTGGTCAGCTGCTAGCATTTTTTAGTTCTGTAAATAGATTTGAAGCGAAGGTAAATAGTCATCTTTGGCAATTAAGTTTCTAACTATAGTCTATGAATGTGAGGCTTAGAAAACTTAAGTTATTAAGAGAAGAGAGTAATCTTCAATTTTTCTGTCCTTGTTTATACCTAAAAGGGTTAAGGTTTAAGACAACTCCTTTCCTCTAATACACTCAACTCCCTTCTTGGAAGCAGAACAGTGGTGCCATTTCACCTGAAAGGTATATTTGAGAAAGCAAAGTACTTACTTGCTACAATTGCATGTAAAAGAGGACTATTCAGGTTTCAATGGTTACATTTTTCTTTAGATTCATGCTTTTTTTTTTTTCTTGGAGAGCTGATATTTCTTAAAATTCCTGCAACGGTGATAAATTCTCTCACTGGGACAAAACTTGCTGTACATTAGTACCCGAAAAAGGAAAATAAAACTGACCCAATACTACATTTTCTCGAGAAAGTGAAAGAATTTCTAAAAGAATCATGAATTTCAAAATTTCATTACTGTTGAGCTCATGTTAAGCAAAGGGTCCAGCGTACATGGAGCAAACTTTCGGGCAAAGAGATAACAGGTGGATATCATCCCGGAATTATACGAACAGAGCGTTCCGTTGTTCCTTATGGTCCGTATCAAGTCTTGTGTGATGTTTTCCTTTTTATACATCGCCGGATGCGGACCGCCGGCGGACCAGTCAACCCAAGTCACAGTCCGGTTCGAGTTCTGAGAACCGTGGAACATGTTCAGGTAAGTCGGAAGATAATGCTCGTCTGGGTAGCAAGCGGGAAGGCAGTGTTTTCTGAAGAGGGTGTAGTACTTGGTGTCGGCGACGATGTGAACGGCCAGCGTCCGGTGAAGTTCGAACCACTGAGACCCTTTTCGCCATTGACGGAGGTGTATATGGGGACGCATATGGCGACTGTAGCGACCGCGTCCGTAGCGGGTGGGTTCGTCGTAGGATTCGACGAAGCTGTGTGCAGAATCGATGAGGTACTTGTAGACGGTCGGAAAGTTGTAGACCGGAATGCAGCTCTCGGAAAGAAGAACAAATCGGTCGTTTGAAAAGTCGAGCAGGGCGTTGGCCAGAAGGCGCCTCTCGGCGTCGGTTAGTGTTGCCGATCCCCATGCAACAGTCTGGATAAGAACAGAATGGTTCAGTGAAAGATAGATGGAAGGTATAAGTAGTATAATGCTTCATCAAAGGCTAGATTTTGAATATCATTGCCGGAGAATTGACAATTTCCCAATGTGATAGAAAGGCTTAGTTTTTCCTTAAAATTGGTCATTAGAAGTAGGCACAAAATATCATATAAGCAATATGTTATTCATTTGGGTTCTCATACTATCTTGAGTATGTTCAAGAAATGTTACATCTAGAACTAGGTTTACTTCAATTCAATCTTCCCAAAATGAGTGATTAGAAAAAAGAGATATTTCTACTTATAACGAAGATATCAGGTCAAAATAAAAATGATTCAATGTAAAAGCAGCACAAAATCTATGATGTGCAGATGAATGTAGTTGTTGGTGAGTTGTCAGCAACGCAAGGAGTCTTCTTTTGAACTATACCAGTCCATCAGCTTTTGCAGGTTCTTAAGTAACAATATGGGGTCTCTTCAATTAGAATCCATGACTGCAGTTATGGATGAAGAACTAATGCATCTTTGGTAACTCCAAAATATGAAATCGGGGACTTCTAGAGCTAGATTTTGAACCATGAAAATTTGGCCCGATACGCACCATTTTCAGTGATGGAAAGGGTGTTGAGAACCATTTAAAAAGGTTGAGGTTTTATTTACAAACGGGGCTACTAAACCCACGCTCAACAAAAATTTAAGATCATCCATAGCAAAGTAAAGATAGTTTCCAACTCTTTTGCTCCTATTGACAAATCTAAATACTTTATCTAGGAGTGCCTTTCAAAACTATCTATTAAAGATATGTTTAGGGGATAAATTTCAAAGTTGTTACCCTATTATGGATATGTGTACTTTGTTTATCATCATCAATTCTCTTTTAACATTTTATACCAAAGAGAATACTTCATCTAAACATACTCAAAATTCAAAACATTTAGAAAAAGATCCCCTATTGTAAATTCGATCATCTTAAATCATTTCTTGCGTTTTAGATAGGAAGTGTTAAGTTAAAAATACTTTATCTAAACAATTTATGTGTATTCAATCCATTATCCTCAATTCTCTTTTAACATTTTATTGTAAGAACAATACTTCATCTGAACATGTACCAAAACCAAAGTTCAAAACATTTAAAAGAATATCCATTGTTATAAATCCAATCACCTTAAATTTTCTCTTGTATTTTTTGACAATAAGTGTTAAGTTAAAAACAAGTTGTAGTTCACTTTTCAGTCTTCTATGAGATTAGAAATGAAAAGGGTAAGTTCCAACTGCTTTGCACCTAATGTTTACTAGTTCAGGCTCATGTTTTCTGCTGTACTCTCTGTTTTAATCTCAATCCAAGCACTTTCTTGGCAGCTTAACTTTCTATTGTGTCTTATCATCAAAATTATCAACTACACTTACTGGTTCCTCCATTGAACTCGGTTTTTAAGCAAAAAAGGATCACAGAGTCACATTCCAAACCTCAGCCTTCTCTGGACAGCATCCTCCTTAACCAAACAACGAAAATCATAACCAACCCTATGCATCCTATTTGCTTCAGAATTAGCCACTGCTAACCATCATGCAGGACAATCTCCAAACAAGCACAGGCCAAGTCTCCTACTGTCCCAGTTAAAATTCTCAACTTCTTTCCCTCCAAATGAAGTATAAAGACTCTTTTCCCCATATTGTTAATCATATTGAAGGGGAAACAAATCGGTAAAGTGAAGTCTAACACTCTGCTTTTCTACAGGGGGCCTGTTCTTAGAAAGACAGCCAACTCAAAGAGAGCTAATTCATCCATTCAAGCCAAGAGCAGGCCCCAGGAATTCACATTATTGATTTCACTTAAACTCTCTTCCTACTTAAGACCCGTTTGTAAGAAGGGGAACTATTTATTTATGTATAAAGGATTTCACACAAGTTCCAAACAACATAATGAGACAAAAGTTTCAGGAGTTCGAGGTTTTACACCTAAACTACGAATTTTTTATGCGTATGTTCTGATATCATGCTGTGAAACCCGACAAAACCAGATTATGATATCATTTGGCGTGTTATATGCACTGCAAAGTCTTATAATTCCTTCAAATACAGAGAAGACTCGCACCTGACTCGGGATTTCACGTCCATAGAAAGGCGAGTCGCTCGACACGTTGAGAACATAGCCCGGAGGCGCATGGACATAGATAGAGAACAAGTCTCCACCTCCGGCTCCTCTGAAGAATCTCTCCCACAATGGCAGCATCGGCAAGGGGCCTCTCGTCAAGAACATGAACGCGACCTTCGGCACTCTCGTCTTGTATGGATACTCCTTCTTGGGCACCATCGACGCCCTCCACAGCAGCTCGTCGTCGGACATTCGATGCGTTATATTAATCGGCCTCAGAAAGGCTTCCATGCTCATACAGTCCACGACCTTCTCGCATTTCCTCACGACTGTGGCGGCGGCGGGGGCGGCGGTTGTGCAATTGGAGTAGAGCTCGGCGGTTGAGGCGAAGTAGTTGCGATTGAGGTGCGACGTGGTGGCGAGGCCGATCACGACGCCGGCGACGAAGACGACTAAAAATGAAAGGATTTGGACCAGTTTTGACAGACCCAGGTACTTCTCTCCGGCTTCTTCTTTAGCTCCGATCCTGCCATTGCTCCGCCGCATTGGGTTGGTCCAAAATCCAAAACCCCGAACTCCCCAGTATCAAAATTTAAAACTTCGAAATTCTCTGTTCCTCTCCCTGTTCACGCTGCCATTCGATCTTCAGCTTCTCCGGAAGTGATTCGCGTTCTTGCAACTTCTTCGCCACTCATCAAAGATCTCCGGATTGAATTCTAACTTCTTGAAATTCCAACCGGATTCTCCACCAAAAAACGCAAGATATCAAAATGTAACTCCTTGAAAACGAGGTATTCAATTTTGATCCCAAGACCATCAAAAACAACCAGGAAATCAACAAAATTCGGATCAAAATCGTGAAATCGAATCGTTTTGTCAAAACCGGACAGGATACAGATGTTGGGCAATGCGTGAACAGTGAATGGATCGGAGAGAAACGCGAGAAAGAGAGAGAGAGAGAGCGAGAGTGGGGTAGTTGATGATATTGATAGAAAACATACAGGAAGATTTGGAGAGATAAACCACGAATGAGTTCGAGAATATTAGAAAACAAGAATCCCTGAATCTCACGCTTGACGGTGACGCTTCGCAATTGGAAAATAACATTTGTGAGATGTTTGGTTGCCAAGGAAGGAATTGCGGTTAGAAAATTCCGGAAACGGTGTACGCAGGCCCGTCGACTGTGTGCCGTAGAGTCAAGCGCTTGCTACATCATGCGCACAATCCACTCTTATTCTCGTCATGCAGGCACGTTTCTTGAGGACCACCGGAACCTTGGTTGAGTTTGAGAATCATTATGTAATGTCGACCATTCATATTTGTCCAAGCAATCATCGTTGGTTTAATTGCTTCACGACCAAACCACGAAGCCAATATAACACATTTGTTAATATGAGCCACGATGAGGAAAAAGAAAAATGTTTTTGATATAGTTTTAAACATTTAACAAAATAAAGGGTATTATGCCCAATCCATAATTAATTCTTGCAGAGTTTAAGAAATAAATTCATAATTTAACATGAATTAATGAAAGTTTCATTATTAACCCTCTTTTGCACATTGAGCATATTCAAATGGCTTCTCTTTTAGACTTTCTTCCCTTTACCTTTGCTTTGGCCTTCTCTCTTTTGGATTTGTGTTCGTCTTGTCACTGTCATTCACTTTTTGCCTTCTTTAGAGAGTAGTTGTTTGCCTTACTCTTAGGACTTGAAAAAGTTGAGAAAATGATTCATTTTTGTCATTAGGTTTGAATATTATATTAATTTAATTCATATGTTATCAAGATTAGTTTATTTGTTCATACACTAACCATTTATAGAAAATCCTTAGATTCACATGTAAATCGATTATAATCAACCATGAGTAGTAAGTAAATAAGTTATTTTTAATTGGAATTGAATGAGAGATATTGTTTATCTAATATTAGGTTATTTGTTCATACATTGACTATTTATAAAAAATTCTTAGATTCACATGTAAATCTATCACAACTATACATATATTTATGAACATAATATATGAACTAAGTTATTTTTAGTGTTCAATGGAATTGGAAATGAGAGGTACTACTTGCCTAATAAGGGTAAAAGTTTTAAAAGGATAATTGCTTTGTTAGGTCATTGATTTTGCTAACAAAGGTTATTTAAACAAATAAATTGTACTAAAAATATTTGATATGCTCTTGCCATCTAAAAGTGAGTTTCTTAAAGTTATAAGTACCAAATATTAAATAAATAAATAATTTACTTTTTTAATTGGAAACTATAAGATAAACCTTGAAATACTTATATTATGAGTGAATAAATAAGATCCGGCCCAAGTACTCCATCCAAACATTCCAAGCCGAGTCATATGCATTCATGTTTGGTGTTTCCAATTTGGGCCACTTTTGAGTTCAACTAAATTCCTCTTCAAGGAAAGATCAGCTTTTTTGGATCGACGCCCTTGATTGGACATTATGGTGCATATGGATGTTATGAATATCATGGTACATGTATAATATTCCATGGGTCATTATCATTCGTATGGGACATACACCATTAACTTCTCTGCTTTGGGGTGGGGACACCGACAGAAGACGACAATACAACCAATAAAATGCCTGCATGAGAACTCTTTTTCTTCTTTTCTTTTTTTTTTTCATGCAAAATTTTAAATTCACATATGCAAGTATCTCTACCAGCTTGCCATTGAGTTAGTAGGTAATGGACAATTGTAAAAAACTATTATTTTGTATTATAGGAAAACTCTTGAACATTCTTTTACTAAATTACACAATAACTAATGCTTTATTTTTTTCTATCTTTCTTTTAATTACACAATAACTAATGTTTTTACATCTTCATCTCTATTAATTTCTGGACCCTATCATAAAACATAACGAAGAAAAGGTTATACAATTTTGGAATTTTTCTTTTGGTATATTGTTTTTTACATGAAACTTTATGTGTACACAATTCCATTATAAAACATGAATGTTGACAATAAGGAAAAATCTTCAAAATAAGAAAGATAACATTTTCATACTTATAGAAACATATAGCATCTTAACAATTTTCAAAATATGATGATGCTGTAAATCAATCATTAGCATATATATAAAAAAAATCTCGCATCTAATCATGGAGATAACTAAATATGGAATTAATCAATCTTAAATAAGACACATATCTTTAATAGATTTGAGTTTATGCAATTTGGAAATACAAATCCGTTCATTTAAGCTCTCTTTGGAAGAGAACACTTTTTCTTATAATCAAGTTGTCATTAATTATTATACATGTAAATTTGTTAAGAATCTTCAATGTAAATATCCCTTCGTGCTAAAAAAAAAAGATCTTATCAATGAATTCTAAATAAGGAGCCAAGTAAAGCTTGATACAATATTTAGTAATTAACTACCTCAATAGACTTAGTAAATGAAAAATAAATAGATCATGAAATAACAATGACCAATTGATAATAGCTCTTCTTTGTTAGTCCTAACTAATTATAACTTCTACACAATTTATTATACTAAAAAAGTACTTAAGAAAAAAGAGAAAAGATTATATCAAATTTATGACCGAGAAGAGCAGTCATTTGCTTTTCATCCAACAACTATACATATATTTATAAATATAATTTATGGGTTTCATCCATTGATTAAGATAACTTAATAAAAAGATTTGATATTCTCAATAAATACAAATTTTACTTGTTTAATTTGAAAGTATGAGATAAATCTGCAAAATAGTTTTTTGTGAGAGAGTAAACTAGGGCCGGCCCAAGTATTCCATCTACACATTCCCAACCAAGTCATATGCACTCATTTTTGGTTCAACCATATTCCTCTTGAAAGAAAAGGCAGTACCTTTTGCATACATCCTCTTGATGGCACATCATGGTGGATATGGATGTCTCTATACAACGCCCCGTTTAAAATATCCCATGCGTCATTGTCATTCGGATGGGATATACACCATCCGTTGATCCCTGCATCGTGGTGGGCATTCAGATGGAAGACCACAACGGAACCAACAAACAAAAAGCTTGCAGGCCCTGCCAAAAGATAAAAACTGGAGCTCTTTGAACCTTCTTTTATCGAACCTGCTTTATCTTTTTCAACTTTTTTTTAATCACTCAATGGCTCTTGATCAGTTCTTTAATCCGATTTTATGATATTTGGAAGTGCAAATCTGGTCTTTGAGCTGCCTTTTTTATATAGTTATCTAACTTTATCCATATGTTCTTGTATAATCTTCTCATTTTCTTTTAATTCTCTGCAAAGTTCACACAATGTAGTATTACAAAATGGTCCATGTTAAACCATTGTAGTGACAAGATATGTTGCGGCATAAATATTTAGTTCAACATTATTAATGTATAAGTCTGTATGTCTAATTAAATATGAATATGTTTCTTTGTCTCATAAGCTAATTTTTGAGGTGGAGATGAATTTCTTAATATATTATTATATTGACAACATGACATAATTATTATTTTTTAACAAATTCTAATAGTTTAGATTTGATAAAGCCCTTTCATTTTAGTTCTCTGTCTTAATGTACGAAATTTATTTGATTATGGACTTTCTTTTAAAAAGGAAAATTATTATACATGTAAATTTGTTAAGAATCTCCAACATACATAAGCCCTTCGTGTTGAAAATAGAATAAATCACAAAAGAAGATCTTATAAATGAATTCTAAATAAAGTGCCATGTAAAGTTTGATACAATAAATTTGACTCTGTATGTTCCTTCGTACGGATTGCTTCCAAATCAAGGCTCCATCTTTCAACTCTTGGATACAAACAGAGAGCACATTAGACCATGTCCAAACATAATATTTCTGCTCCTCAATTGATCCCAAGTTTAGGATTGATATATTTGAAGCTACATACTTTAGGAGTTCCACAGCTTACCTTGCATCCTTTTCTGCTTGTTAGAGCAAAACACACATGGATAACAAGCCGAACTAGTCACAATATTCCAACCAATTCAACGTAGGAAGCAACAAACGAGTTCTTTCACACATTTTTTGACAAACATACTAGTACTTTATCCATTACACTAGATCCAGAAACGCTTCTCAGATGCAGAGTTGTCTAAACATACTAATATTTAAGTCCATAACACATCCCCCTAAGGTCATACGGGAAATTGTACTCCTCTAAAAACATAAGGGCTACTCAAATAAGAATCCAACCTAAAATGGGCTTGCTTTCTCACCCAAATCGAGGGAAAATTGTGACAGAAGACAAATTGGTAGCGTACAAGGTAAGAAGGCAGCCTAAAGCTAGCAAAGAAATACTGGTTCAATATTAGCACATATACCACTGTATAAGCAATTTCTTATATGTGGCCGAAAAAGGAAACCGAGCAACTTATAATGGTGGTCATATGCTTAAATTACTGTCAGCAGATCAAACATGACTTCAAATTTGTAGCTAAAAAAAAATCAGCATACACACTGACAAATTTAAAACACGAGTACAATGACATTATTTGTGTTTAACTCACAGTAAATATCTAAATGCATAATTTGATGAGAATAACAGAGATAACTTCAAAGTACAAGCTATAGCAGTAATGAAGATCCTTTATGGTTCTTCCTTAGAAATAAATGTAAAAGATGCCTACCAATGACACACTTTTTACTAACTGATACATTAACTTAATAGCAAGGAACTTTGGTCCCTGTAGAACTTCTAGAAAATCACTGTGATATATTCTCCGACTGCACTTCTTTAGAGATCAGATTATCTTTGTTCAGTTCATTATAGAATTCCCGCAACAGAAAGCAACAGTCTGATGGAAAAGTCAGGAAATCAAATTATTTGTGATCATAGACCAAAAAGATAAATGAAAGTGAGTGAGAGAACCATATGCAAAATAAGAAGATGATTAATAGACTGTATAATTTGATTTGCTTTTTGGTGAGAGGGGAGAAAGTTATCAAACTGAAGGCCTAGAACATGAAAACAATTTACACTCCTAAGCTGCTAAGCTATTAAGGAGATATGATCTAAAGTAAAGAAACTATCATCTTATCAATTAATTTCTTATGCATTCAAGAATAAGCCACCAACTTAGTATAATATGCTTTCGCACACAAGTTTATCAAACTTTACTGCAATGCTTGATCAAGTGGAACACCAAAGATGTTAAGAAAGTAATAAGCAGAAGCAAAAGACACATATGATTAAATACAGTCACCAACCTTGATTTCCTCACCAAGAGAATTTGCTTTTGCCTCTTCACCAGAAAGAGCAGCAGTATCTTGAGCTTTCTGACAAAATTAAGTTTTCACAGGCTTAATAAGGCAAGAAATTTAACATTACAAGAATGCCAACCCCAAAAGGTGGGGGGGGGGGGGGGGGGGGGGGGGGGGGGGAAAGAAAAGTCTACCTTCAGATTGTCCAGATGACACAGCACAATCAAGCATAATTTATCCTTTAATTTGCAATAGAAATCCACACAATCATTTATCTCTAATGTGATGGAAAGTTTTTCTGTGAATCTCCAAGATCAACATCAGAAATTTGGTCTTTGGCTCCAATTCCTGAAATGGCGGCCTTAAAATCCCTGGAATAATCATCAAAATCATCATTGTTGTTAACTGTATCAGATTCAAATGCTGTAATAGTGGAAGGCATCCCATGGTCACTTGCATTTGGTGTATTATTAACCAACGCTTTCTGCTCAGCTTGACTGTATAAACTTGAGAGCAGATCATTGATAGATACATTGGAACCAGCACTTTTGATGCTATCTTTTGCGTTGGAGCCAGATGTTATAGTAGAAACTTCTTAAGGAATAAGGAATCATCCGAATCAAGGTCTCCATCACTGAAAATGGACATGGGCAAGGGTTCCCAGTGATTTTGAGACCTTACCTCATCTTTCTGAAAGAGTGAAACAGAAGATAGTCATACAACAACTAGAAAAGAATATGTTAATGAGACCAAAAGAATTTACCAAACTTTAGTTTGCTAATGAAGTAATAAAAGCGAGATCTAAATAATATTGGAAGTAAGAATCAGGTTAGAAAGAAAAAACTGATCAATACTGAGGCAGCAATGCATGCCTAAAGCTCACATCACATAAGTCATATTATGGTGAAATATATCATAAGAATTTCCTTTGTTCACGACTATTATCAAAATCAATATCTATACCATTTTTAACCAATCCCCCACCCAATGGGACAAAAGGAAAGAGGAAGGAGGAAAGAGGAAGAGGAATGATTCAACCATAGTTTCTTTACAGAACATTTTGAACAGCGGGATATATAAATTTTATCTATATAATAAGTATAATGACTGAATTATTACCTGGACTTCAACACTAGACGTAGATAATTCTACACCAGCTGGAGAAGAATCAGCAGCCTTGTACATTTCCTAAAACCCAAGCTTTTAGTACCCGTGTCCACTTATAGATTTTGCATAGAAAATTAATTAACTAAATTAAATCAAAATGACACAACACCTCGTAGTTTGGTCCTGTTTCAGAAAATGCATCCTTGAATTCCCCAAAGTTCTCATCAGATTCCTCCTTTTCATCAACTGGAGAGATATTCAAACCATTTGGCTTGCTTTTGTTGTAAGACGCAGAGATGGTATCCTCTTTATTCAAAGGGTAGAAATTAATTCCAAATTCCCATTCCACAGATTTGAGAGAAACCGCATCTAATGCCATCCATTAATCGTCAGTATTGGTTGCGAAATTGACATCATAAGAAAGTGCTTCAACACGAGCTGGAGAACTATCAACAACCTTTGGCATTTCATTCATCAACTTTTGGCACCTCCTACAGCCAAAATTAAAGTTGATTCTTCGAAATCTCAATAATAGATGTAAAATAATGGAACAAAATCTAACTGACTCACCAACTTATTCTTCGAATCCAGTTTCTGGAAAGGCATCCTAAAAATCCCAAAGATCTTCGAAAGAATCAACTTTTTTATCAGCTTCAGAAGAGTTAATCCAATTTGTAGTATCACTGTCCTTGCTTCTGGGGAATGAGCCCAAGCTAAGAAGTCAAAGCACTTGAGTTGAAATCCAACCCAAAACCCCACTCACCAGTTGTTGAAATATGTAACGTGTTGTGGGCCCATCCTTCCTTTTAGCTTGGTCCGTTAGTCAACTGACGGGCCCCATGGTCCTTTCTTGTTTTTCGGGTTTTACATATACGTCAAGTGTATAGATTTTTCCAGACAGAACAATTGCGTGAATAGAAGCCTGAGAACACTTTCCCACAGTTTTACTCTTGCATTCACTATCTTCATTGTTCACTTCAATATGGTACTATCTTCATTGTTCACTTCAATATGGTACCAGAGCCAGGTTAAATGGTAGCTATCTTCATCACTTTCCTGGCACAAACAAGATGTCTTCTGAGGTATTTTCGTTCCTCACTCTTGTTTGAGACCGTTTGCTCATCACGTTCTTAGGGGGTATTTCTGGTTTTTTACTCACATGTGTCAGAAGATATTTGAACCCATGTCTTTTAACCGCATAAGTTGATCTTTTCTCTTTCCAAAAAGACTACCTCCTGACACCCCACCAATTTACATATATTTGTTCCGTCTTTTACCCTTACCCACGACACATTGCCTAACCGGTCCTCACTATGGCTGAAACTCCTCCTTATCGAACACAAGTTCCTCCTGTTACCTTCTCCACTTTGAACCCCATTAACCCATACCGTGACCCATATTTCCTCTCATCTACTGACATACCTGGAGCTGTTCTTGTGAGTGAAGTCTTGAAAGATGAGACTAATTACGAACTTTGGAGCAACCAAATGGAAAACCAATTGTTGGCCAAAAACAAATGGGGATTTGTAGACGGCTCTTTCCCTAAACCAAAAACGGATCCTGAAAAATAGCAAGCATGGGACCTCTGTTATTATGTTGTTCGGAGTTGGTTCCAAAAATCAGTTTCACATGAACTAATGTTATTTGTTGTTAGAAAAAAAGATTTGAAAATTATCTGGGAAGCCTTCAAAACCCAATTTGGAACACTCACTGGGACCCAACTGTATCGCCTTCGCCAATAACAATTTGAGAACAAAATGCATGTTCCCACGGTCTCTGAATATTACATGAAGCTGAGTAATCTATGGTTAGAAATTGAAACCGTAGATCCTCCTATTAGATGCTATTGTGGAAACTGCTCCTGTCGGGTTAATGAGAGAGCTGATGCCAAAGTGGAAAAGCACAGAACCATCGATTTTTTGTTGGGTTTACCGGATAAGTTTCAAAATTTTTGGACTAATATTCTCTCCAAGGATCCTCTTCCCACCGTAGATGGCGTTTTCAACCTTGCCCAAGAAGATGAACACCAAGCGAGGAAGGAAAAGACTGGGTTGGTAGAGCAAGGCACCGTTTTGGCCATTTCATCTCCGGCCACTTCGGGACCTTCCACTGCAAAGGGAAGAGTTGATTCCAAAGGAAGGATTATATGTTCCCACTGTCACAAATCTGGGCATTCCAAGGAGCAATGCTATCAACTTGTAGGATATCCAGCTGGTTGGACCCCCAGAATAAGAGGAAAACGGAGTTCTGGTGGCCAAGTGCTTCAGACGGGAAGCATCATTGGGTCTGAATCCTCCTCTGAAAGCCAGCAAGGGACCGGGCAGCAAAGGACTGGGTAGCAATTCTTCAGGCAGCCTGCCACTGTAGGCTTCGGTGGGCACCACCAGCTGGGGCCCGTGTACGGGTACCAGCAAACCGGGCCCACCTACCCGCCAGCTGCCCCTGGCCTGCCAGGTCCATTTATTTACCTGGCGGGCCCACACGGGCCAGTCCCACTTTCGACAGCGGGCCACCCACACGCTACGCAGGGCCAGGGCCCAATTAGGCCAACTTCCCACGGGCTGGAATCACAGCAACCCGTGGGCTCTTCAAGTCATAATGGAGGCCCCTCTTTTGCAGGCACTATGCACCCTGCGAGCCCACCATTTCCCTCTTTTGGCTTAGGCCAATTACAGCAAAATTTGGCCTCTCAATCCATGGGAAATTATGAAGGTATGATGCTTTCTTCCAATTTTACATGCCCATGGATTATTGATTCAGGTGGTAGTGACCATGTTACGTGCAATTTAAATTCATTATATTCTTGTTATCCATGTTTACCTCAATCTTTGCCTATTAAATTGGCTGATAGTACCCATGTTTATGCTACTCATATAGGACACGCACAACCCACAAAATTGTTGCATTTAAATCGTGTTCTTTATATTCCTCGTTTGAAATTCAACTTGCTTTCAGTCAAAAAAATCACTTCAGACAATAATTGTCTTGTTGTTTTCTTCGATGATTTCTGCTTCTTTCAGGACCGTATGACTGGGCAGGTGATCGGACTAGGTAAAGTGATCCAAGGGCTTTATTTTTTGCAATCTAATTTATTAGAATTACCTTATTGTATTACACGCTTTTTGAACAGTGTCCATTCCCTTTTGTCTTTTGTGAATGCAAACAATCAGTGTAATGACAATGCTATTTCTAATTATAGTCTATGGCACAAGCGTTTGGGGCATAGTTCCCAAAAACACTACTTCACTCATGGAAAATGCATAGAATGCCCTGTTTCTTTTTCTTGTCCCATTTGTCCGTTGGCAAAACAGGCTAGATCTGTTTTTCCCCAACGTCGACATTTTAGCACTACTAATTTTGAATTAGTTCATATGGATTTATGGGGACCCCATCGGGAAGCCAATCATGATAAGTCGCGATATTTTTTAACCATTGTGGATGATTTTTCATGCGCGACTTGGACCTTTCTTTTGCACTTTAAAGATCAAGTTTTTGCTATCATTCAATCTTTTGTATCCATGGTCCAAAATTAACATGGCATCCTTATCAAGCGCATTCACTCAGATAATGGAACAGAATTTTTTTCCGCTGCATGCTCATCTTTCCTAGCTTCTCGTGGAATCTATCATGAAAGCTCTTGTGTTTACACGCCTCAACAGAATGGGGTAGTGGAACGCAAACACCGTCACCTACTAGACATTGCACGCGCCTTGATGTTTCAGGCTCATATTCCTGCACGTTTTTGGGGAGAATGCATTTTGACGGCCACTCATATCATAAATCGACTACCTAGTCCTAGACTTGGAAACAAGTCTCCTTTTGAGATATTGCATGGGAAACCTCCCACATTAGACCACTTACGGGTTTTTGGGTGTAGATGCTATGCATCTGACTTGCGACCCAAGGGTAAGTTCTCACCTAGGTCCATCCCATGCATATTTTTTGGATATCCCTCACTGCAAAAGGGATATAAGCTTTACGACCCTCATAGTGGAAAATTTTTGGTGAGTCGTGACGTAGTCTTTTATAAATATGAATTTCCTTTTGCACCGAGTTCATCCTCGGATTTGTCACATGTTCCACCCTTGGATCACATGACCCCAGTTCAGGATGCCGTTCAGTCCTGCGATCTTTCCGCTAGTACATCAGAGACACTTCCAGGTGTTTTTGAAACACCAGCTCAGGAAACAACTCCTGTCGCCTCTCTTGAGACACCAGGTACGGATCATCAACCCATTGATCTTCCTTCCACTGCCCCAGAATCACAACCACACACTATTCCTGCATCATCACCACCAGTCATTCGGCGGTCATCACGTTCCACACGTCCCCCTATTTGGATCGCTAATTACATCTGTTCGGCCACCTCCATAGGGTCGAACAGTAAGTATCCCATATCCGACCATGTTTCCCTAGATCACATGTACCCTCACTTTCAGCACTTCCTGGCCTCAATCTCTTCCATTACTGAACCAGAAACATACCATCAAGCACTTAATGACAATCATTGGGTATATGCTATGGGTAAAGAATTATCAGCCCTTGAGGCTAATCGCACGTGGGATGTTGTGACACTTCCACCTGGTCGACGAGCCATTGGATGCAAGTGGGTATATAAGCTTAAGTATCGTGCAGATGGGACCATAGAGAGATACAAAGCCCGTTTAGTGGCTAAGGGATACACACAGTGAGAAGGTATAGACTATGATGAAACTTTCTCACCAGTGGTTAAATCAGTCACTGTGAGATCTGTGATGAGCCTTGCATCTGTGAAGAATTGGTGCCTTCATCAACTAGATGTGCAGAATGCTTTCTTGCACGAAGATTTGATGGAAGAAGTTTACATGCATCTTCCACCTGGTCTTCCTCGTCAGGGGGAGCGCACGGTGTGCCGTTTGAGAAAATCTTTATATGGCTTGAAGCAAGCCTCGAGGCAGTGGTATGCAAAATTTACGGAGGCCTTATTTGCAGGGGGTTTCAGACAGTCCTTGCATGATTATGCGTTATTCACCAAGCGGACCAAAGGTTCCTTCATCATTCTCTTCTTTTATGTGGATGATATATTAGTGACAGGGGACGACTTGGTTGCAATTTCAGCACTCAAGCATTACTTGCATTCAGTGTTTCATATGAAGGACCTTGGGAAATGTAAATATTTCCTTGGGATTGAGGTAGTTCGATCGCCTAAGGGAATACACCTCAACCAGCGCAAATATGTGTTGGAATTAGTTTCAGAGGCTGGACTTGGAGGTTCCAAGCCTGTTCTTGCTCCATTGGAAACCAATGTGAAGCTCACTACGCCTGAGTTTGATGAAGGAGACCCTGACAGACAGGATGATCCTATCCTGAGAGATTACAACTCCTATCAGAGGATGATTGGCAGACTTCTATACCTGACTCACACTAGGCCTGACATCTCTTTTGCAGTCCAACATCTTAGTCAATTCACTCATAAACCGAAGCGTTCACATATGGATGCAGCCATGAGGTTATTGAAGTACATTAAAGGCACTCCTGGTCTTGGGATCTTCCCCTCCTCTTCATCCAAGATGGAGCTCACTGCTTATTGCGACTCAGATTATGCTACTTGTCCCATGACACGGAAGTGTATAACAGGATATTGCATTAAGTTAAGAGACTCTCTCATTTCATGGTTGGCTAAGAAACAACCCACCGTGTCCCGTTCATCAGCTGAGTCAGAATATAGAGCCATGGGATATACTGTTTGTGAAATCATTTGGCTCTTAGGATTGTTCCTGGATCTTGGAGTGAGGATCCCCCGTCCTGTGACTCTCTTTTGTGACAGTGAGGCAGCAGGACATATTGCGGCAAACCCTATCTTCCATCAGAGGACAAAGCACATCGAGATAGATTGTCACTTTGTTCGAGAGAAAATTCAGAGAGGGATTGTTAAAACTCATTATGTTAATACACGGGAACAACCCGCAGATGTCTTTACTAAAGCATTATGTAGCCCACAACACTATTACCTTCTATCCAAGCTTGAAGTATTTGATTTATACAAATCTCCAGTTTGAGGGGAGTGTTGAAATATGTAACGTGTTGTGGGCCCATCCTTCCTTTTAGCTTGGTCCGTTAGTC
Source organism: Casuarina glauca (assembly GCA_028551395.1). NCBI lineage: Eukaryota > Viridiplantae > Streptophyta > Magnoliopsida > Fagales > Casuarinaceae > Casuarina > Casuarina glauca. The sequence goes on along the minus strand of CM052351.1, from coordinate 29,693,030 downwards.
AACTGACGGGCCCCATGGTCCTTTCTTGTTTTTCGGGTTTTACATATACGTCAAGTGTATAGATTTTTCCAGACAGAACAATTGCGTGAATAGAAGCCTAAGGGCACTTTCCCACAGTTTTACTCTTGCATTCATTATCTTCATTCTTCATTGTTCACTTCAATACCAGTTCTGCAAAAGTATTTAATGGTGATTATGCTAGTGGATCTGTTGATTTATTTGCTGTGTCAGATAGGGTCTTGCAAAATTCTAGGAAATGGGATTCGGGATTTAATTTCAACCCGAGTTTCATGAAAAATAACCATATCATCTTGGATTCGCGTGCTAAGGGCAAGCAGAATGATTTGATATCATCTCTAGTTAATGAGAATGTTGGCGCTAATGAGTGTTAAAGTAAATAGGCAGGGAGCGTTCATGAAACTTTTCCCACAAGCAAACATGCCATATCAATCGACATCATGACGCATCTCCCTCTCCCACAAGCAAACGTTGGCTCTTCCTACAAGCAAACTCAGCCAACGTCTTATCCGGAGTACTCCTGCAATCTCTATAAATGCCATTCAAGCTTTAGAACAAAGTAGTGAAAATCCATTGTAGAATAGTTTAGTCTCAGTTTATGTTCCGCTCCTTATAGTGTTGCAGCAGGGCCTGTGGCCCTGCAATTATGGTTTCACTAAACTACCTTCTATTGTTCTTATTTTAGTTAAATGTAAACTTTAATTTTCAGTGTCTGTCTTTGTGTTTACTACCTTCAGCCGTGTTTATGGTTTTCTTCCTATTATAGATTTTCTTCAATGAGAACTTTTGGGATTTCAAGGGTGCACATTCAGAATCTGGATCTGAACATAAATCAGTGAGTCACTTTAGTTCTTATTCTTTGTTTTGTATACAGTTTTGAAACACCCGAAGAATGTGCTCAAACATATTGGTTGTTTTAGGAAATGCCAAAGGTTGTTGATAGTTCTCCAGTTCGTGTTGAAGCACTTTCTTATGATGTCAATTTCACAAGCAATACTGAAGATTCATGGATAGCATCAGATGCGGTTTCTCCCAAATCTGTGGAATGGGAATTTGGAATTAATTTCTACCCGGTGACTAAAGGGGATATTATCTCTGCGTCTTACAACAAAAGAAAACCAAATGGTTTGAATATCTCTCCAGTTGAGGAAAATGAGGAATTTGACGAGAACTTTGGGGAATTCAAGGATGCATTTTCTGAAACAGGACCAAACCACGAGGTGTTGTGCCATTTTGATTTAATTTAGTTAATTAATTTTCTATGCAAAATCTGTAAGCGGACACGGGTACTAAAAGCTTGGGTTTTAGGAAATGTACAAGGTTGCTGATTCTTCTCCAGCTGGTGTAGAATTATCTACATCTATAGTTGAAGTCCAGGTAATAATTCAATCATTATACTTATTATATAGATAAAATTTATATACTCTGCTGTTCAAAATGTTCTGTAAAGAAACTATGGTTGAATCATTCCTCTTTCCTCTTTCCTCTTTCCTCTTTCCTCTTTCCTCTTTCCTTTTCATTTTTCCTTTTGTCCCATTGGGTGGGGAGTTGGTTGAAAATGATATAGATATTGATTTTGATAATAGTCGTGAACAAAGGCAATTCTTATGATATATTTCACCGTAATATGACTTATGTGATGTGAGCTTTAGGCATGCATTGATGCCTCAGTATTGATCAACTTTTTCTTTCTAATCTGATTCTTACTTCCGATATTATTTAGATCTCCCTTTTATTTCTTCATTAGCAAACTAAAGTGTGGTAAATTCATTTGGTCTCATTAACATATCCTTTTCTAGTTGTTGCATGACTATCTTCTGTTTCACTCTTTCAGAAGGATAAGGTAAGGTCTCAAAATCGCAGGGAACCCTTGCCCATGTCCATTTTCAGTGATGGAGACCTTGATTCCGATGATTCCTTAATCCTTAAGAAGTTTCTACTGTAACACCTGGCTCCAACGCAAAAGATAGCATCAAAAGTGCTGGTTCCAATGTATCTATCAATGATCTGCTCTGAAGTTTATACAGCCGAGCTGAGCAGAAAGCATTCGTTAATTATACACCAAATGCAAGTGACCATGGGATGCCTTCCACTATTACAGCATTTGAATCTGATACAGTTAACAACAATGATGACTTTGATGATTATTCCTGGGATTTTAAGGCTGCCATTTCAGGAATTGGAGCCAAAGACCAAAGTTCTGATGTTGATCTTCGAGATTCACAGAAAAACTTTCCACCACATTAGAGATAATGATTGTGTGGACTTCTATTGCAAATTAAAGGATAAATTATGCTTAATTTTACTCTGTCATCTGGATAATCTGAAGGTAGACTTTTCTTTTTTCTCCCCCACCTTTTTGGGGTTGGCGTTCTTGTAATGTTAAATTTCCTGTCTTATTAAGCCTGTGAAAACGTAATTTTGTCAGAAAGCTCAAGGTACTGCTGCTCTTTCTAGTGAAGAGGCAAAAGAAAATTCTCTTGGCGAGGAAATCAAGGTTGGTGACTGTATTTAGTCATATGTGTCTTTTGCTTCTGCTTATTACTTTCTTAACGTCTTTGGTGTTCCACTTGAGTAAGCATTGCAGTAAAGTTTGATAAACTTGTGTGGGAAAGCATATTAAACTAAGTTGGTGGCTTATTCTTGAATGCATAAGAAACTAATCGATAAGATGATAGTTTCTTTACTTTAGATCATATCTCCTTAATCACTTCAGCTTAGCAGCTTAGGAGCGTAAATTGTTTTCATGTTCTAGGCCTTCAGTTTGATAACTTTCTCCCCTCTCACGAAAAAGCAAATCAAATTATACAGTCTATTAATCATCTTCTTATTTTGCATATGGTTCTCTCACTCACTTTCATTTATCTTTTTGGTCTATGATCACAAATAATTTGATTTCCTGACTTTTCCATCAGACTGTTGCTTTCTGTTGCGGGAATTCTATAATGAACTGAACAAAGATAATCTGATCCCTGAAGAAGTGCAGTCGGAGAATATATCACAGTGATTTTCTAGAAGTTCTACAGGGACCAAAGTTCCTTGCTATTAAGTTAATGTATCAGTTAGTAAAAAGTGTGTCATTGGTAGGCATCTTTTACATTTATTTCTAAGGAAGAACCATAAAGGATCTTCATTACTGCTATAGCTTGTACCTTGGAAGACATCTCTGTTATTCTCAGCAGATTATGCATTTAGATATTTACTGTGATTTAAACACAAATAATGTCATTGTACTCGTGTTTTAAATTTGTTAGTGTGTATGCTGATTTTTTACTTAGCTATAAATTTGAAGCCATGTTTGATCTGCTGACAGTAATTTAGGCTATCTTCTTACCTTGTTCGCTACCAATTTGTCTTCTCTCACAATTTTCTTTCGATTTGGGTGAGAAAGCAAGCCCATGTTAGGTTGGATTCTTATTTATGTAGCCCTTATGTTTTAAGAGGAGTACAATTTCCAGTATGACCTTAGGGGATGTGTTATGAACTTAAATATTAATATGTTTAGACAACTCTGCATTTGAGAAGCGGTTCTGGATCTAGTGCAATGGATAAAGTACTAGTATGTTTGTCAAAAAATGTGTGAAAGAACTAGTTTGCTGCTTTCTACGTTGAATTGGTTAGAGTATTGTGACAAGTTCGGCATGTTATCCATGTGTGTTTTGCTCTATCAGGCAGAAAAGGATGCGAGGTAAGCTGTGGAACTCCTAAGGGGATGTAGCTTCAAATATAACAATCCTAAAATTGGGATCAATTGAGGAGCAGAAATATTATGTTTGGACATGGTCTAATGTGCTCTCTGTTTGTACCCAAGAGTTGAAAGATGGAGCCTTGATTTGGAAGCAGTCCGTACGAAGGAACATACAGAGTCAAATTTATTGTATCAAACTTTACATGGCACTTTATTTAGAATTCATTTATAAGATCTTCTTTTGTGATTTATTCTATTTTCAACACGAAGGGCTTACGCATGTTGAAGATTTTTAACAAATTTACATGTATAATAATTTTTCTTTTTAAAAGAATGTCCATGAATCAAATAAATTTCATACATTAAGACAGGACTAAAATGAAAGGGCTTTTTCAAATCTAAACTATTAGAATTTGTTAAAAATAATAATTATGTCATGTTGTCAATATAATAATATATTAAGAAATTCATCTCCATCTCAAAAACTAGTTTACGAGACAAAGAAACATATTCATATTTAATTAGACATACAGACTTATACATTAATAATGTTGAACTAAATATTTATACCGCAACATATTTTGTCACTACAATGGTTTAACATGGACCATCTTGCAATACTACTATGTATGAACTTTGAAGAGTATTAAAAGAAAATGAGAAAATTATACAAGAACATACAAGGAATATAGACTAATATATGAATAAGGTTAGATAACTGTATAAAAAGTTGTCTTCTATAAGGCAGCTCAAAGACCAGACTTGCACTTCCAAATATAATAAAATCGGATTAAAGAACTGATCAAGAGCAATTGAGTGATTAAAAAAAGGTTGAAAAAGATAAAGCAGGTTCGATAAAAGAAGGTTCAAAGAGCTCCAGTTTTTATCTTTTGGCAGGGCCTGCAGGCTTTTTATTGGTTCCGTTGTGGTCTTCCATTCGAATGCCCCCCACGATGCAGGGATCAACGGATGGTGTATATCCCATCCGAATGACAATGACGCATGGGATATTTTAGACGGGGCATTGTATAGATACATCCATATCCACCACGATGTGCAATCAAGAGGATGTATCCTTCAAGAGGAATATGGTTGAACCAGAAATGAGTGCATATGACTCGGTTGGGAATGTGAAGATGGAATACTAGGGCCGGCCCTAGTTCATTGAGAATATCAAATCTTTTTATTAAGTTACCTGTTCAAATAACCTATGTTCTTAATCAATGGATGAAACCCATAAATTAAATTCATAAATATATGTATAGTTGTTGGATGAAAAGCAAATGACTGCTCTTCTCGGTCATAAATTTGATATAATCTTTTATCTTTTTTTTTTAAAGTACTTTTATAGTATAATAAATTGTGTAGAAATTATAATTAGTTAGGACTAACAAAGAAGAGATATTATCAATAGGTCATTGTTATTTCATGATCTATTTATTTTTCATTTATTAAAGCCATTGAGGTAGCCAATTACTAAATACTGTATCAAACTTTACTTGGCTTTTTATTTAGAATTCAATGATAAGATTTTTTTTTTTTAGCATGAAGGGATATTTATGTTGAAGATGCTTAACAAATTTACATGTATAATAATTAATAACAACTTAATTATAAGAAAAAGTCTTCTCTTTCAAAGATAACTCAAATGAAGGGATTTGTATTTCTAAATTGCATAAACTAGAATTTATCAGAGATATGTGTCTTATTTAAGATTGATTAATTCTATATTTAGTTATCTCCATGATTAGGTGCGAGATTTTATATATATACTAATGATTGCTTTACAAAATCATCATATTTTGAAAATTTTTAATATGCAATATGTTTCTATAAGTATGAAAATGTTATCTTTCTTATTTTGAAGATTTTTCTTTATTGTCAAGATACATGTTTTATAATGGAATTGTATACACATAAAGTTTCATATAAAGAAAAATATACCAAAAAAAAATTTCTAAAACTATATAAGCTTTTCTTCGTTATGTTTTATGATAGGGTCAAGATACTAATAAAAATGTAAAAACATTAGTTATTGTGTCGTTAAAAGAAAGATAGAAAAAAAAATAAAGCAAGTTTAGCAAAAGAATGTTCAAGAGTTTTCCTGCAATATTGAATAATAGCTTTTTATAGTTTTCCATCACCTACTAGCTCAATGGTAAGCTAGTAGAAATACTTGCATATGTAAATTTAAAATTTTGCATGAAAAAAAAAGAAGAAAAAGAGTTCTCATGCAGGCATTTTATTGGTTGTATTGTCGTCTTCTGTCGGTGTCCCCACCCAAAAGCAGAGAAGTTAATGGTGTATGTCCCATACGAATGACAATGACCCATGGAATATTATACATGTACCATGATATTCATAACATCCATATGCACCATTATGTCCAATCAAGGGCGTCGATCCAAAAAAGCTGATCTTTCCTTGAAGAGGAATTTAGTTGAACTCAAAAGTGGCCCAAATTGGAAACACCAAACATGAATGCATATGACTCGGCTTGGAATGTTTGGATGGAGTACTTGGGCCGGATCTTATTTATTCACTCATAATATAAGTATTTCAAGGTTTATCTTATAGTTTCCAATTAAAAAAGTAAATTATTTATTTATTTAATATTTGGTACTTATAACTTTAAGAAACTCACTTTTAGATGGCAAGAGCATATCAAATATTTTTAGTACAAGTTATTTGTTTAAATAACCTTTGTTAGCAAAATCAATGACCTAACAAAGCAATTATCCTTTTAAAACTTTTACCCTTATTAGGCAAGTAGTACCTCTCATTTCCAATTCCATTGAACATTAAAAATAACTTAGTTCATATATTATGTTCATAAATATATGTATAGTTGTGATAGATTTACATGTGAATCTAAGAATTTTTTATAAATAGTCAATGTATGAACAAATAACCTAATATTAGATAAACAATATCCCTCATTCAATTCCAATTAAAAATAACTTGTTTACTTACTACTCATGGTTGATTATAATCGATTTACATGTGAATCGAAGGATTTTCTATAAATGATTAGTGTATAAACAAATAAACTAATCTTGATAACATATGAATTAATTTAATATAATATTCAAACATAATGACAAAAATGAATCATTTTCTCAACTTTTCAAGTCCTAAGAGTAAGGCAAACAACTACCCTCTAAAGAAGGCAAAAAGTGAATGACAGTGACAAGACGAACACAAATCCAAAAGAGAGAAGGCCAAAGTAAAGGTAAAGGGAAGAAAGGCTAAAGAGAAGCCATTTGAATATGCTCAATGTGCAAAAGAGGGTTAATAATGAAACTTTCATTAATTAATGTTAAATTGTGAATTTATTTCTTAAACTCCGCGAGAATTTATTTCTTAAACTTTCATTGATTATGCATGAATGGATTAGGCATAATACCCTCTATTTTGTTGAATATTTAAAACTATATCAAAAACATTTTTCTCTCTTCTGACCGTGGCTCATATTAACAAATGTATGATATTGGCTTCGTGGTTTGGTCCTAAGCAATTAAGACGGCGAGGATTGCCTGGACAAATATGAATGGTCGACACTACATAATGATTCTCAAACTCAACCAAAGTTCCGGTGATCCTTAAGAAACGTCCCTGCATGTCGAAATTCAGAAACGACAGCCCAGCTCTCGTGCAGAGTTTAGTGAATGCGGCAGACACGACACCGTGTACAGAACATTATCGTAATGTTATATTTTTTTCATTAAACACACCTGAATCTAAGCAAACACTTCACGGGCAGCATTGAAGCAGAAGAACGAGCCGCTGAAGAAAGCACAAAGCCAAGCCCTTATAAAAGCAATTAATATAAAGGCTTCCAACTTCCTTATTTATGGTATAGCACTGACAGAAGTAAGCGCCAACACGTTTTCTCAAAGTCATGCTTGTATCTTGCTCTCTTTTATAGGCCTGTTGTTTTGAAATTTCTTTGCCTTGTCCTTCAAGTTTTTTCCCTCTACACCTGACGTGACTGCAGTTTGATTAAAACCTTTAACAGACCCGTGCATGGGGTAACGTGGGGGAGTTGGTGGCATTAAATGCGCATGGGAGGGTGGCGTGTGGTTACCTTGTGAGACCACCTCGATTGAGAATCTTTTGTATGTGTCCAAATCCACTTTGTCGTGATTAGGTTAGTGCACAAAGGTTGTAAGGGAAAGGCCGTGCTGGGTTTCTAAGCTTTGCTCCAAAGTTTTAGTCAAAATAGGAAAGAAAAGTCTCTTTCGGCCATGGTCTATTGTACTTCCAAAGCCGCTTTATCCCAAAATAAAAAAATAAAAAATAAAAAATGATTTTTTTTGAAAAATGTTAGCTCTACCCTGTTTTATATATAAGAAATGAATTTAATGCAGGTTTTGTTCTATGCTCCATATTACATATCTTTTTGCTAAAATATCATTGGAATATGGTCTTTAAGATCAAATTATGTAAATAACATGCTAATTCTACCTTTTCATGTTGTCATCTATATGTACTTTACAACACATTTTACATAACATATCTTAACTCTACCCGGTTTTTTACATGTACCAGAAAATAATGAGAAAGGAAAGCACATGTTATGAGAGAGAGAAAAAAAAAAAAGAGCAAAGTCATTTGGTTACAAGTCCCTTTCGTGTATCAATGAGGAAGAAAAGCATGAGTTATGAGAGACCAAAAAGGGCAAAAGAACAAGCAAAAGAGCAAAGATACATTCATGTCTCGAAAGCCCTGCTTGCAAGTCAGAATTTAACTGACACTAAGTCCACTGCAGAGTGGTCTTCGCTTCCCTTTCTTCTACATGCTCCTCTGAGTGGCTCCACTGCAAACTGGTCTTCGCTTCCCTTTCTTCTACATGCTCCTCTGAGTGGCTCCACTGCAAACTGGTCTTCGCTTCCCTCTCTTCTACATTCTCCTCTAAGTGGTGTCGAGAGACGATGTCAGACTTTCTACCTAACAAGCTTGTCTTCGAAATCTTGTCACGGCTACCGGTGAAGACATTGATTAGATTCAGGTGTGTTTGCAAAACATGGCTTTCTCTCATCTCCAGCCCTCACTTCATTTCCACCCACCTCAATCGTTCACTTTCCAAACCCCAACACCCGCCATATCTTCTCCTCCGTCGTTTTGACTTTCGACTTGAGACAGCTCGTCAGACTCTTCATCCTGCCGGTGAACCTTTCTCCTGCAGCAATTTCATAGAATTGCGTAGCTCAAATCAGAACATCAACAAGTTAAGGATTGTGGCCGGTTCATCTAACGGCCTACTTTGTCTTGCTGATGATGTTTCCGGTCCCGATGGTGGTTCATATTTTATCTGGAACCCTTCAATTCAGAAAGCCATAGCTCTTCCGCCCCCTCATGCTGGAATCAGCTCTCGCGAAAACTATACTCATTCTCTCGCCTTTGGCTACGAACCCAAGACCGATGATTACAAATTGGTGAAGCTTGGGTATCGCTTCCATGATGGTCAACATGATAACATCCCAGATTGGGTTCAGATTTACACACTACGAACTGGCGCATGGCGCACTGTTATGGCCTCGGTGCCTCCCTATCACATCAATGTGGGTTCCCCATCAGCTTTCCTGAACGGCGCAGTTCACTGGCCAGCGTACATTCCCCAGCACGGGGGTGTGTTTTGCAATGTGGTCGTAGCGTTTGATATAGAGAAGGAGACGTTTCGCAAAGTGGGGGTGCCCAAGAGTTTGCGGAAGGCGAGGTACCTGTCTGTTAGCGTTGTTGTCATTGATGGTCTGCTTGCGCTTCTCTCCTGTAAGAGCGTGCTGTGTAAGAAGCCATTCTCCGTATGGGTGATGCAAGAGTATGGCGTCGTTGAATCTAAGAAGTCAGAGCACTTGAGTTGAAATCCAACCCAAAACCCCACTCATCACTTCTGCTAGAAGTCCCGTTTGATAACAAAAAAGATTATCAGTACCATCCGTACAATCACTAGACACAGATGCCAAGCTTTCCAGCTCTTTCCTCTCAACCTGTCACAAGAAACACCTAAGATTTAGGCCGATAAAATCAACTACAACCACAACTGAATCTATTCATTTTTCCCAGAATAAATTACAACGAACAACATCCTATCTCAAGTTTATAAAAGTAGCTTGAAGAAAGCTAATTGGTTCTGAACTTCCAAGAATTGAAGGCTATGACACAGAAACTATCAAGCATAAAGTTACAAATACACAAAAATTAAACAATACCCGTACCCTTGTTGCGTCGGAACTTCTTCTTCTACATTCAGTAGGACAAGGCTTTCAACATACTTATCCAGAAAAAACGTTCCTTCTAGACTACGAAAGCGAAGATCCACAGTTCGCTGGTTGCTTGGTTCATAAGAAAACAACCTTCCACATCCCGTCAGTAGAACCTCACCATTCTTCCCAAAGCCTACCACTATACTCACAGGAGGCAAATTTTTGATATCAAACATTTTGGTCCAAGATTCAACGACGCCATACTCTTGCATCACCCATACAGAGAATGACTGCTTATACAGCATGCTGTTACAGGAGACAAGCGCAAGCAGACCATCGATGACAGCAATGCCAACGCATAGGTACTTCGCCTTTCGTAAACTCTTCGGCACCCCCACTTTGCGAAACGTCTCCTCCTCCATATCAAATGCTACGACCACATTGCGAAACACACCCCCGTGCTGGGGAATGTACGCCGGCCAGTGAACTACGCCGTTTAGGAAAGCTGATGGGGAACCCACATTGATGTGATAGGGAGGAACCGAGGCCATAACAGTGTGCCATGCGCCGGTTCGTAGTGTGTAAATCTGAACCCAATCTGGGATTTTATCATGTTGACCATCATGGAAGCGATACCCAAGCTTCACCAATTTGTAATCATCGGTCTTGGGTTCGTAGCCAAAGGCGAGAGAATGAGTATAGTTTTCGCGAGAGCTGATTCCAGCATGAGGGGGCGGAAGAGTTATGGCTTTCTGAATTGAAGGGTTCCAGATAAAATATGACCCACCATCGGGACCGGAAACATCATCAGCAAGACAAAGTAGTCCGTTAGATGAACCGGCCACAATCCTTAACTTGTTGATGTTCTGATCTGAGCTACGCAATTCTATGAAATTGCTGCAGGAGAAAGGTTCACCGGCAGGATGAAGGGTCTGACGAGCTGTCTCAAGTCGAAAGTCAAAATGGTGGAGGAGAAGATATGGCGGGTGTTGGGGGTTGGAAAGTGAACGATTGAGGTGGGTGGAAATGAAGTGAGGGCTGGAGATGAGAGAAAGCCATGTTTTGCAAACACACCTGAATCTAATCGATGTCTTCACCGGTAGCCGTGACAAGATTTCGAAGACAAGCTCGTTAGGTAGAAAGTCTGACATCGTCTCTCGACACCACTTAGAGGAGAATGTAGAAGAGAGGGAAGCGAAGACCAGTTTGCAGTGGAGCCACTCAGAGGAGCATGCAGAAGAAAGGGAAGCGAAGACCACTCTGCAGTGGACTTGGTGTCAGTTAAATTCTGACTTGCAAGCAGGGCTTTCGAGACATGAATGTATCTCTGCTCTTTCGCTTGTTCTTTTGTCCTTTTTGGTCTCTCACAACTCATGCTTTTCTTCCTCATTGATACACGAAAGGGACTCATAACCAAACGACTTTGGTACATGTAAAAAACCGGGTAGAGTTAAGATATGTTATGTAAAATGTGTTGTAAAGTACATATAGATGATAGCATGAAAAGGTAAAATTAGCATGTTATTTACATAATTTGATCTTAAAGACCATATTCCAATGATATTTTAGCAAAAAGATATGTAATATGGAGCATAGAACAAAACCTGCATTAAATTCATTTCTTATATATAAAACAGGGTAGAGTTGACATTTTTCAAAAAAAAAAAAAATCATTTTTTATTTTTTATTTTGGGATAAAGCGGCTTTGGAAGTACAATGGACCACGGCCGAAAGAGACTTTCTTTCCTATTTTCACTAACACTTTGGAGTAAAGCTCATGATACAAAAGATGTGGGATACAAAAGTTCAGAAACCCAGCACGGCCTTTCCCTTATAACCTTTGTGCACTAACCTAATCGCGACAAAGTGGATTTGGACACATAGAAAAGATTCTCAACCGAGGTGGTCTCACAAGGTAACCACACGCCACCCTCCCATGCGCATTTAATGCCATCAACTCCCCCACGTTACCCCATGCACGGGTCTGTTAAAGGTTTTAATCAAACTGCAGTCACGTCAGGTGTAGAGGGAAAAAACTTGAAGGACAAGGCAAAGAAATTTCAAAACAACAGGCCTATAAAAGAGAGCAAGATACAAGCATGACTTTGAGAAAACGTGTTGGCGCTTACTTCTGTCAGTGCAATACCATAAATAAGGAAGTAGGGAAGCCTTTATGTTAATTGCTTTTATAAAGGCTTGGCTTTGTGCGTTCTTCTGCCTTCTGCGTCAAAGCTGCCCGTGAAGTCTTTGCTTAGATTCAGGTGTGTTTAATAAAAAAATATAACATTACGATAATGTTCTGTACACGGTGTCGTTTCTGCCGCATTCACTAAACTCTGCACGAGGGCTGGGCTGTCGCTTCTGAATTTTGACATGCGGGCACGTTTCTTGAGGACCACCGGAACTTTGGTTGAGTTTGAGGACCACCGTAATGTCGACCATTCATATTTGTCCAAGCAATCCTCGCCGTCTTAATTGCTTCACGACCACACCACGAAGCCAATATCATACATTTGTTAATATGAGCCACGGTCAGAAGAAAGAAAAATGTTTTTGATATAGAGGGTATTATGCCTAATCCATTCGTGCATAATCAAATCCAAAAGAATATTTCATATACTCTTGCCATCTAAAAGTGAGTTTCTTAAAGTTATAAATACCAAATATTTAAATAAATAAAAATTTTACTTGATTAGTTAGAAACTATAAGACAAACCTTTAAATAGTTATATTATGAGTGGATAGATTAGACCAGGCCCAAGTACTGAATCCAAACATTTCAAGCCGAGTCATATGCATTCATTTTGGTGTTTTCAATTTGGGCCACTTTTGGGTTCAACCAAATTCCTCTTGAAGGAAAGATGAGCGCTTGTGGATTCATGCGCTTAGTTGGACATTATGATGCATGTGTGGATGTTATCTAATATTCCATGGTTCATTGTTATCCGGGTGTACAATATTCCATACACCATTAATTTCTCTGCATCGGAGTAGGGACTCCAATAGAAGACGACAATACAACCAATAAAATGCATGTGAGAGAAGTTATTTATTTATTTAAATATCTAATTTCACATGGAGTGTGTCCTTAATAACTTATTATTGAGTTAGCAAGTGACTAACAACCATACAAAGCTATTATTCTATCTTGAAGGAAAACTCTTAAAACACTCTTTTGCGGAACTTACTTTATCTTTTTCTATTTTTATTTTAATTATATGATGATTAGTGATTTCATATTTTCATCTTTATTAGTTCTGTGATCCTATTATAAAGTATAATGAAGAAAAGCTTATAGAGTTTTGAAAAAAAAAAGACCATGGATATTGTTTTATGTATGAAACTTTATGTGTGCGAAATCCTGTTATAAAACATGTATCCTAACAATAAAGAAAGATCTTCAAAAATAATGAAGATAAAATTCCATATTTATAGTCATGGAAATAACCAAAAAAAATTGATTAGTCTTAAATAAGCAACCATATTTCTAATAGATCCAAGTTTATGCAATTTAGAAATACAAATTTAGTCATTTTTTCACTTCTTTTTTAAAACTCACACACCTAGTAATATATTCTCAAAGTGTTGAATATGTGACCAAAATATCCCAAATGACACATGCACAACTAAATTGGGTGCTTGATAACAAATTTGGTCATTTGAGTTGCATTTTGAAAGAAAAGACTTTTTCTTATAATTAAGTAGTTATTAATTACTAAACATGTAAATTTGTTAAGAACCATCAACATAAGTAGTCCCTTTGTGCTAAAAATACAACAAATAAAAAAGATCTTATGATTGAATTCTAAATAAAGAGCCAAAAGAGTTTGATAAAATATTTGGTAATTAGTTGTAAATGAAAGATAAGTAGATTATGAAATAACAATGACCAATTGATAATATCTCTTCTTTGCTAATCTTAAATAATTATAATTTCTACATGATTTATTATGCTATAAAAATACTAAAGAAAAAAGAGATAAAGATTAGATCAAATTTATGACTCAAGAGAGCAATCATTTGCTTTTCATCCAACAACTATACATATATCTATGTATTTAATTTAGGGGTTTTGAATAGATAACTTAGTAAAAAGATTTGATATGCTTAATAAATTCAAGTTTTACTTGTTTAATTAGAAAGTATGAGATAAATCTTAAAGTAGTTTTTATGAGAGAATAAACTGGGCCCCGCCCAAGTATTCCACCCACACATTCCCAGCCTAGAGTTATGTGCACTCATTTTTGGTTCAACCATATTCCCCTTGAAGAAAAAGGCAGCTATTTTGGATTCATGCTCTTGATTGCCCATCATGGTCGATATGGGTCATTGTCATTCGGATGGGATATGCACCATCCATTGATCCCACATCGTGGTGGGGATTCGGATAGAAGACGACAATGGAACCAACAAAATGCCCGCAGGCCCTGCCAAACCTTCTTTTGTCGAAGGTGCATTATCTTTTTCAACCTTTCTGTAATCACTCAATGCCTCTTGATCAGTTCTTTACTCCGAGTTTATGATATTTGGAAGTGCAAATCTGGTCTTTGAGCTGCCTTTTCTATGACAAGACTTTTTATATAGTTATCTAACCTTATCCATATCTTAATGTATATTTCTCAGTATGTTCTTGTATAATCTTTTGATTTTCTTTTTAATGCTCTTCAAAGTTCACATAGAAAGCAATATTACAAAATGGTCCAAGTTAATCATTGTAGTTAAGGGATATGTTACAGTATAAATATTTAATCTAACATTATTAATGTATAAGCATACATGTTTAGTTAAATATGAGTACATTTTTCTGTCTTACAAATTAATTTTTGAGGTAAAGATGAATTTCTTAACATTTTGTTATATTGGAAATATGTCGTAAATATTATTTTTAGCAAATTCTAATAGTTTTAGATTTGACAAAGCCCATTTATTTTAATTCTATGTCTTAATGTACGAAATTTGTTAGATTAATGGATTTTCTTTTAAAAAAGGAAAACCGATTAAGTAGTTATTAATTATAATACATGTAAATTTGTTAAGAATCTTCAAAATATATAAATACTTCGTGTTGAAAATAGAATAAATCACAAAAGAAGATCTTATAATTGAATTCCAAATAAAGAGCCATGTTAAAGTTTGATACAATATTGGGTAGATCATGAAAAAAAACAACTAATTGATAATATCTCTTATTTGTTAGTTCTATCTAAGTACTTAGGAAAAAGAGATAAAGGATAGGATCACATCACTTATCTCAATAATGGTTTCCTTTTCCTTAAAAAAAAAAGAAAAGAAAAAACTTGACCCAAAAAAGTAGTCATCATGTTCCCTTTTGTGGCCCAGCACCTTATCTGGCATCCCTTCTTTTGTACTTAATCGCTGGTCCCAACTCTCCAAAACGTATCGATTTCATCATTGTCCGAATAATGAAGCATCATAAATTTGGTTCGGGAAATGTCCATAAATATAATTGATGTGCAGTGTAAAGTTTATTTGAGATTAATTTCATCATCACATGAAGATAGGATGCGGGGAATATGTAGGTCAAAAGATGATTAACGGTAATATGATGAAGTATTACCCAATCAATACAGGTTATGCTAAGTTTTGGTGTATTTCCTTTTGTTTTGTTAAGTGCACATGATAAATATAAAAATATAAAAAGTAATTTAAATTGGATATATACTTTTTATTTATTTATTAAATAGCATGTTATTAGTTAAATAAAGGAAGTGAAATTGTCTATTAGAAATTTAAATTCAAATTTTCACTTTTTAGCTCTTAAATAAAGATTTGTATGAAAAGTATTGTCCTATATCTATAGCGAGATAATATATTTAATCCAATATGAGAAATATAAAAACTTAAAAATTATTTTTAAAGAGATATTTTCATCTATTTAATGATTTAGATTTTAAGTTAGATATGAAATATTTTTTTTTATAAAATTTAACATATTTTCTTGTTTTAATTTTTTTTGGGCATAATCTTAGTTTTTAATTATAAAGGGTTTTATTAACAAAATTAATTATTTCTTCACATATGGAATAATTAAATCCAGATATTTAAATATTTAATAATTACACTTAAAATAGTTATTTTCCTACAGTACAAATATCCTGCTCATATCCTCTTTATATATAAAAGAGTCATTTCTTAGGATTCAATTCTGGAAGATAAAAAATAAAATACTTGACAATCTAGATTTGGATAATTTTTATTTATAAAATAAGAAAATATACTAAAAATATTGACAGTCCAGATTTATTTTGTAAAAAAAAAGAGAAAAATAGACTCACGAATCTGGTCGTCGCATTCATGAAGAAGAAGTTACGTATCAAATACTTTGTCGTATTGTTCATCAATGGCGCAAGGGACACCTGTCCCGCCCGCCACCGTGGTTTCCGGATGATGACGCAGAGAATGAGCAATCAACTGAAACCAGACAAAATGACGATGGTTAAAAAAAGCCTTTTGTTCTTCTCAATTTCTTTCCTGCTCGTAATATATGGAAAGAAAGAAAAGGAAAGAAATTTGGTGGCCACACATCATTTGGAAGACGCTAGCTGTTTCCCAAAGACAGCAAAGATTCCGAAAGGAAAGAGAGAGATTCACGTTTTTTCTGTGTTGATTGTAGGGAAAGAGAGCAGACGAGAGGCTCGATTTGTGGAAAGTGAAATCGACGGCTATTTTTACTGGATTCTTCGTTGGAGAAGCGGGGGAGAGCAATGAGAAGTCTCTAGAGGTGGAGGTCGAGAAAGAGAAGGTTTTTGTTTGTTGATTTAGGTGTGGTAGAGAAAATCGCGGAGAGAGGATGGGTAGTGATGGGAGGCGAGAGGAGGCTGACTTGGAGATAGAGGTGGGGATGGAGAGGGAGAGATCGAGTGCTTCACTGTCGTCGTCGTCGATGTCGTTGAGAGAACCACTTCTTCTGAGCAAGAGGATCACCAACAACACTTCTCAGCTTGCCATTGTTGGATCCAATGTCTGCCCCATTGAGAGCCTCGATTACGAGTACGATCACTTTCTTGCTGCTCTGTCAGCTACATTACATGGTGTTGTTATTTTGTTCCAGGCAGCGTCTGTTAGGTGCTCCAGAAAATGGATGAAACCGATAGAAAATCCTCTAATTGGTTACTTAGTTTTTTATTTAGTTATTGTGCCTGAACTACTATTACATAGAATGTGGTTTATTTGTTTAATGTGGGTTAACATCCTTGGTTTTCCAATTAGATGGTTGACAATAGTTGTAGGATTGCTATATCACCATTTACTAATTTCTAATTTCGTATTGACAATTTCCGTTTTTAGCATTTGTAGCGTATATTAATATTAATAACTATTGAGAAGACAGAGTTCTGACGAACTAGTTGAAGAAATGGTTTGGATTGAGAAAACTTACATGACAGGATTTCGTAAAAATTTAATAGGATCGCGATCAATTTGATGTATGTGAACATATGCCTACTATTTCGTCTGTGTGGGTCACTTCTAAGAGGCTAATGTTTTTGAGGAGTCCCTTGTTACTGTAACAAACGTAATGATAGAGCTTATTTGTAATGGTATGTTGAGTGCAACAATGGTAAATAGTGTTGAACCAAAACCTTAAGATCCAGATATCCTCAATATTCGAGATTGATCGAGAGTTTATTTTTTTTATTTGCTTAACATGTATATTGGAATTATTTGGATTCCCAGGGAATGAACTAGAATTGTAGAAATAAATGATTGAAAGGGGACTATGAAAAGAGTAGTTGAAGCAGGTAAAAAAAGAGAACACGAGAATTTGAGAGGATTTGGTCTTAAAGATCTGTCTCCACTGTTAGGAAGTGTTGGATAAGGTTTTGTCTTTGTTAAATTTATTTAGTTCCATTACAGTATAGAGGCGTCTATTTATAGGGAAGATTTGATAGATCAGGTGAGTTATTAAAGGTGATGGTTATAAATCAATAAAACCTGTAAATACTGCAAGGAAAAACAACATAAAGACTGATATGAATATGTATAATATATTTCTAGGCGCATGCATTTTGATCTGAAACATGCCTGTTAATTTACATGTTCTCACTGCCTATTTGCAATTTTGCAGGATTATCGAGAATGATCTTTTTAAACAGGATTGGAGGTCTAGAACAAAATTGGAGATATTTCAGTATATTTTCTGTAAATGGACATTGGCGCTTCTTATTGGTTTAAGTACAGGGCTCATTGGCTTCTTCAATAACCTTGCTGTTGAGAATATAGCTGGTTTCAAACTTCTGCTTACCAACAGCTTCATGCTTAAGGATAAGTAAGTTCACCTGCAATCACCTAAATATTAGCGAAGTTTCTTGCAGTGGTCAACCCTCTACCTAATTTGCCAAAGGCTACGTCCTCCCCTTTTTTTTTTAGTCCTTTTCTTTCTTTCTTGGGCTGGACATATTGTTATTTTCAGTTTATTGTTTGCTTGGAATAAAGTATCAGCAATATTACATGTAAGTCCTAACCTGATGGTTATATTCCTGTGATGCTAAATTCTTTATTTCAAGCTTGAAGATTTGAAATTCCATATATCTTTAACACCTATTTAACATTGCCCTGCACTGGTGCCTCTTTTCTTTTAGTGGGTATTTCTGTGGTTAATCGTGCAACTCATGCGTACTTGGTCTAGTGGTCTTGTAACATGTGTTTGAATCTTATCATTAAAGAAGGTAGGGTATATTTATGATGCTTTTCACCAGTTTTATTGCAAGTATTCTGACGATGCGTCGACTGCATGTTTACATTTGACCATATCTTGTCAAACCAGCATCAAAGTTTAGAATTGCTACTGGAAATTGGTAATGAAGTAATAAGTTTCCCTTTGCCTGTTTCTGTTTTTCAGAGGTACCTCTCTTTTTTTCTTTTTTTCGGCTTTTTGGCTTTTTGCTATTGGTTTGTACTTACAAGTACCTTGTTATTATGTCATGTCCTTGTGGAAATTTCACTCGCTACATGCTGAACCTTTTTGCTTCATAAAATTAAAGTTCTCTGCCCAAGTCATTCATTGTGCTACATATGTAATGCCAGGACCAATCTCTGGCCTGATAATTGATTAACAGGATTTGTTCCTTAAACAACTTCTGTGCTTTGAAAGTCCAATGATCATAAGTTTCTAATGCCTGTGAAACTTAATTATGATGCGATCTTAATCCAGTACAGGTATTATCAGGGATTTGCAGCATATGCTGGTTGTAACATGGTTTTGGCTATCGCTGCTGCTGTGCTTTGTGCATTTGTGGCTCCCGCAGCTGCAGGCTCTGGCATACCTGAGGTGAAAGCTTACCTCAATGGTATAGATGCCTATTCTCTGTTGGCTCCTAGCACCTTCTTTGTAAAGGTGGGTAACAACTCTCTTTCCCCATATGTGTGTGTGTGTGTGTGTGTGTGTGTTTTTCCTCATAGATGCCTGTTCTATGTTATCTCAAAGCACCCTCTATCAGTGTTGAGTATGAGTATGTGTGTATGATCAGTAATTTCATGGGCATCTTTTGCATTTTTATAGAAGTAGAGCATTTGTCTTGGAGGATGTGGATATTCCCCCACTGTTATTGGTGCTTATTATACATCACGAGTCTACCAAGGAGAAGAAATAGTTTTCTGTAACTGGGAAATGTTTAGTGGGATGATGAAGTTGACAATAATGAAATCAGGTTTTCGATTTAATTATTTTCTGAAAGGATGTAAAAAAATAGCTATCAAAACTTTTCAGTGAACAACTAGATGTCTGTTACCTACAGAATAGAGAGTCTAATTTGGCAGGTCCTCCAACAGCACTGATGAGCACGCTATTATATATATATATATATATTTTGGTCTTTTGATACCCATATAATTCCTGCATCAAAGATAATATCGTGTAAGATTCTAAACAACCTTTGCTTTTTTTTTTTTCATTACAAATCAACTTTACACAGAAAGATATTAACGCTTTTATCTTTTAGTAGGATTTTAGTGGCTGATGAAGGAGCAAGTGTAAAACAGTAGAATACATTTCAGAACATATTTTGATTATTCTGAAAATATTGCACAGAGCATCTTTTAATTGTAATAACTATAAAGGGTTATGTTATTCTTCTCCCATTAATAAGAAAGGGATAGAAAAAGAGGAAAAAGGGTGGGGGGGTCTTAGCTGAAATTTTCCCTCTCTCTCTGGCCTTGTTTCTTTCTTTTCACCCCAAAGAAATTAAAAATAGTCTTGAAAAAAAATTTTGTATTAATTAAGCGATTGAATTGTGTCAGATTTTTGGTTCCATTTTTGGAGTTGCTGCTGGATTTGTTGTGGGTAAGGAAGGACCTATGGTACACACTGGTGCTTGCATAGCCTCTTTACTTGGACAGGGTGGTTCTCGCAAGTATCGGTTGACTTGTAAATGGCTCAGATACTTCAAAAATGATCGTGACAGGCGGGATTTGATAACCTGTGGTGCTGCTGCTGGGGTAGCGGCTGCCTTCCGTGCTCCAGTTGGTG
Organism: Casuarina glauca; assembly: GCA_028551395.1. Classification (NCBI taxonomy): domain Eukaryota; kingdom Viridiplantae; phylum Streptophyta; class Magnoliopsida; order Fagales; family Casuarinaceae; genus Casuarina; species Casuarina glauca. The sequence continues at coordinate 29,672,632 of CM052351.1, read as the reverse complement.
GGGTCCTGTTTGCGCTGGAAGAAGCAGCTTCATGGTCTTTCTCTCTTTCTCTCTCTCTCTCTCTCTCTCTCTAATGGATATTGTATTAGCAGCTATCAGGCTTCCACGGTGAGCTGCAAATAGACACTAAAATTTTTATTTTCAAGGTCTCTTGGTGGGTGAATACAAATAGAGAAGGAAATAAAGACTGAAGAAAAAATAAGAAAGAAAGAAAACCGTGTGCGATTGCAACCTCAGATTATATCCAAGTTTCTTTGTTATTTCACTTTTTATGTAGCTTGTCATTCAAAGTCATGTGTTCTAATTTGATATGTGTTTTTCCTTTTCTTGTTACTTCATTTTGATACAAAACTCCTTCGAACTTGATGATCAGATATGATTGCCCATTAAACGTGGATGAACTTTTACCATTTCTTTTGGCAGTCACCTTACAATACATTATTATAGAAATTTTTGTTTAATATTTGGTCTGTATGAAGTAAATATATCTGATATTGTCGGAATTCTGGTAAATGCATAGACCTCAACTTTCTCGTCTCCTCTCTTTATCAGAATATTGTTTTCTTTTCTAAATATAGGTGGAGAAGTGCTCTCCTCTGGAGGACTTTTTTTACAACAGCTGTAGTAGCAGTAGTTTTGAGGAGCTTTATGGTATTTTGCCGGGGTGGTCAATGTGGACTATTTGGGGAAGGAGGCCTCATCATGTTTGATGTCAATTCTGCAAAGCCCGCTTACAATGTCCCAGATCTACTAGCAGTAATACTCCTTGGAGTTATTGGAGGCATTTTTGGGAGCCTTTATAATTGTCTTGTTGACAAGGTCCTTCGCACTTACAGCATCATCAATGAGTATGGACTATAAGTTCCTTGCTGCTTACACGTACACCAATGGGTTGTTTTTTCACTCTACTATCTCTCATATCCCACACAGAACAGCCACAGACAATTTGTTGCATGCATATACAACATATATATGCAGAAACTGCATTGAACAGCTTTCGATGTTCTTTTTTCACCATTGATTTGCACAATTTTCTGTAGCTACGCTGTTGCTGATTCTTGGGAATGAATTGCAGGAGAGGTCCTTCACTTAAAGTTCTTCTTGCCATCGCCATCTCCCTTCTGACCTCTTGTTGCTCTTATGGTCTGCCATGGTTATCGAGATGCATTCCTTGTCCGGCATATTTGGAGGATCAATGCCCCACCATAGGTCGCTCAGGAAACTACAAGAATTTCCAATGTCCTCCTAACCATTACAATGACCTCGCCTCCCTCTTTATGACTACCAACGATGATGCTATCCGCAACTTATTTAGCTCTGGTTCTGAGAAGGAATTTCACCTTTCTACTCTTATAGTTTTCTTTGTTGCTATATACTTCCTTGGCATTGTCACTTATGGAATTGCTGTTCCCTCTGGGCTCTTCATTCCTGTTATACTTGCTGGTGCCTCTTACGGACGCCTTCTTGGGATTCTTCTTGGTTCACTATCTGACCTAGATGCGGGTCTCTTTGCCCTACTTGGAGCTGCATCCTTCCTCGGGGGCACCATGAGGATGACTGTATCTATTTGTGTGATACTTCTTGAACTTACTAATGATCTCTTAATGCTTCCATTGGTGATGCTAGTTCTCCTTATTTCAAAAACTGTGGCTGATTGTTTTAACAAAGGTGTCTATGACCAAATTGTGAAAATGAAGGGATTACCGTTTATGGAAGCCCATGCAGAACCATACATGAGGCATTTAGCTGCTAGTGATGTTGTGTCTGGTCCATTAGTCACGTTTTCTGGGGTTGAAAAAGTGGGGAATATATTACATGCTCTTAAAATAACAAGGCATAATGGGTTCCCTGTCATTGATGAGCCACCTTTCGCAGAAGCTCCGGAGTTGTGTGGACTTGTTCTGAGGTCTCATTTGTTGGTATTGCTTAAAGGAAAGAAGTTTACGAGGCAGAGGGTGCTGACCGGAGATGATATAATGAAAAGGTTCAAAGCTCACGATTTTGCCAAGGCAGGATCAGGCAAAGGGGTCAAGCTTGAGGATTTAGACATAAAAGAGGAGGAGATGGACATGTATGTTGATCTACATCCCATCACTAATTCTTCCCCATACACTGTAGTGGAGACAATGTCTTTGGCCAAAGCTGCAGTTCTCTTTCGTGAGGTTGGCCTTAGGCATTTGTTGGTTGTCCCAAAGACTCCTGGAGTAAGCTCTGTCTCTCTCTCTCTCTCACACACACACACACACACAGATACGCACACGCACATGCACAGTGCATTGATGTTGTACAAGTGGTTTTGGATTGAAAGAAATGTGTTTTGTTGGATTTATGCATTATGCTCAACTATTTGATGTTTGTTGAGAAACCACGCCTTTGCTCTCTTAGGAGGAATTTTGGGCTGCCACAATTTTTAGTACAAAGGAGTCCCAAATATTTCCGGGAGGAGGCATGTGGCAATCCATGGGAGCATGTTAACTTTGTCATTACCACAGACAACCACACGCATGTTACTTTGTTTTTCTTGTTAATTAATGTCGCTTGGGATGGTTAGGAAAACTTATTATGTAGGATCTAGAAGTTGTGGGACTTATTTTTACAGACTATCTTAATAGTAATTATGGTATTTGCGATATCTGACTTTTCAATTTCTTTTTAATTGATACACATTTGCATGCACATGGCTCTGACATAACATTATTGAGGTTTTACACTTTGCAGAGACCTCCAATTGTTGGAATTCTCACAAGACATGATTTCATGCCAGAACATATATTGGGACTTTACCCACATTTTCGCCCTCACAAATAGAGCAAGCAAGTTATGAAGGATTTTGTGATTTAGATTGATATTGTGGCAGCATAGAGCTACTACTATCCTTGTTTTCATTTGTAGATGTTTGGAGTTGAAAGTTGTTATAACAAGGAAATATTTGATTCATCGGTATGATAATATAAGTCCTTTTTCCCTTGTGACGTATAATGAACAAGTACAATTTTCTCTAGGTGAACATTAACTTTTAAGCAGAGTTTGAGTTTGTTTCTTTGAAAAAGGTTAAAATTTTTTAGTGGATTTCAAAATGCTAACTTAAAACAACTTAGATTAGTGCTTCCATGTAAGCAGATATAGTGATAGGAACAAATAATATAAATGCAAGTAAAAAGTTATCATCCTAATCAATGACTGGGAACAAAAAATATATATACAATGAGAATTGTAACAAAATTGACAAAATGGAGTGTCATGATCCTATATAAATGTCTTGAATTTTTTTTTGAAAATAACTAGAGTTTAGTTTGCAGCCATCAAAGTATGGTTTGTGTGTTAGAAATATAGAATTAAGAATCAACAATCAAACAATTTTTGAATCTCATGTGACAAATCAATGGTATCATTTTTCAGCTGTAATGAAGACCATGTTTTGCTTTTTTATTTTTATAGGTGAAAGGATAGGGGTTGGACTAAGGAGTCTAAAGAATTAAAAATAATTGAAGTTATATTTAGAAAAGCAAGTAAATGAAATTTCTACTGGAAAAAGGAAGATTCTCTTTGCCATTGTTGCATTTATTATCGATGTATATGAAACAAGGGAAGAAAAAAAATATGATCCTTCAAAAGCCAAATAAAATGCTGGCATGGCTTTGTTGAAAGAAGATAGTATAGGTGTAAAAGTGAGGCTCAAGTATCACATCAAAAAAAGGTTTCATATAAGTTCTGTAGAATTATTAAAAGAGCAACTGATCTACTATTGTTGGGAAGAATCATAATAGTTTTGTACAAAGTTCTTATTGAAAGAAGCCAATATAAGCATATGCATAAGGCTCCAAGTATTATGGACTTTAAGAGATTGATTGGTATTTATCTTGAACAAAAAAATTCAAAAGTGTTGTGGAAAAAATAGGACTATTTGAATAATGAGATTTTAATTCATTAAAGAAAACCATAACCTTGCTTTCACATGGAAGAAAACGAAACCTGCCCTTCAACTATCATTAGAGCTCTCTAATCCCTATTCACTTAGGGCCTACTCTAAGCCTACATTGTCAATAAATACCACACATGGTACATAAGCATGGGAACCATGTTTAGAATTTCCCATCCTTGTACCATGGTTGGAGGACTCTGCCCATAACATGAAGTACTGTTGCAAGTGCAGTATTGTTTGGATAAAAAGTTGAAAGCCACTTTAACCTAAACGCTGCAAGCCTTCTCTCGGGTGGATTTTGCGCCCGTCTAGGCGCAGTCCAAAGCGGGCATACATCATGTCAAAACTTGGACTTCATCTTTCAACATGTTTCAGACTGCTTTATAGCTCATGCAATGATTTACTAGTAAATATTAGAATAAGCGTCTCGTCTGTGCTTCATAAGACGAAATATGATTTTAAAAAAAAAGAAAATAACCCATTTTCTAAAATTTCTTTCGTCATTTTTGAGTCCTTGTCCACGATGGATTTAACGCAGATCCCCCATGTTAAATTGCATCTTAACTTTTAGCATTGTACTTACTATATAAAAATAATATAAAAGTATTAAACATCTTTTCTAGAATAAAAAATGATTACAGAAATGTGCAAAATGTAGGATTCTTCCCTTGATCATAGCCATGGTATACAAAGTAATACATAAAGTGATTGGTGACTGAAAGCTAGTATTGTTGTCGTCATTATTCTCCCTACAATAATTGAGACCAAACCGACCATTGGAATATAGAGACATACATAGGAATATTAATCATAGGTTGTGCTAGTATTTTTTTGATACTCCAATATTATTGATTTTCTTGGAACCATTAGGAGGACAGGACCGGTTCATTTTCATATGATGGAGGCAAGAAAGAGCAAGTAAATATTTTTGCGATATACTATTCTTAATTTAGTTGTTTTCTTGCCATGTGAATTTTAATTCTTTTTTAGATTCACTGCTGCCTGAACCCCATCGATTTGTTGTTTTAAGTAATTATAATTAGGGGGAAAAAATGCTACTTGTCTAATTGGGTTTCTTTTCTTTTCTTTTCATAGTAATTTGGTTCCCTTCTTTTTCTGGTTCTTCCTGGCTTCTTACTCGGTCATAAAGTTGTTAATGAAAGCCCATTTTCATAAAATGAACCTTTTTTTTTTTTTTTTTTTTGCATTGGGAGCGAAAAATGTTGTTTTGCTTTGAGATATATCTGAACATATTTATGTATGCAAGGACAATCTTATATTCATATTAATCTATTGGTTCAGACCACGTTATTTTAATTTGGACATCATCCCTAAATTAAAGAAGAACATTCGAATGAACAATGATGAAAGTTGAATAAAAAGAATTTTTTTGTCTAGTGAAGCTTTTGCCAACTATTCCGGTACACTGCAATGAGAAAAAGTACTTATAAAAGCCATAAAAATCATAGCAATATAAGTTGTTTCCGACGAGCATATGTCATGTTCTTATCCAACACCATTTGCAATTTTCCCGTGCACGTCTCCATGCTGGGTGACTAGCCTGTATCTTTTGGTGGAGTGCGTTCATGATGACAGAAAGATGGCAATATGATTTTCACGTGTTTGAAGATACTAGAGATATTTTTTTGTTCATAAATAAAAAAGTGTCATATTTGAACTTAATTTTAATATTATATTTAAAATTTTATTTTATCCTTAGTTTGCACATAATTTTAAGGACAAAGATTCAGCGACAAGTTGTTAGCAACATATAACATTTCAGCACATTTATTTTGCAATTATTATGGGGTAAAGTTATGTTTTTCATAAATGCTATCATGAGAGAGGTCTTGCACTTAAACCATCGGCTATAGCTATATTTTTATTTCCTTGAACCCTAGACTTGATATCATATAACAAAAATCCATGATAACATTTTTTCTTGTATAAAAGATAGCATGATAAATATTTAAGTAATATAGGAATTTTTAACAAAAGCTAAGAATGGACGAGTTGTATCTTTTTCTGGTTATAATTACTTAAAAGAAGTCAGGTTCGGGCAGCATGTAATCTAACAGATAAATGAGAACCACTTGGTAAGAGAAACGACTAAACAGATACTAGCTACTGTGAATCCCCATCACTTGCTCTTTATTGTTTGGATCTTAAGAAAATCTAGTAGGCCCTGTCCTTTGTGGTGGCCTCGGGAAAATTTAATGCCTCGGGATGACCTTTGAATGTCACCGAAGACATATCACATCAAGCCATCGAGACGGTGGCGGAATGTTTTCTGCACATGTTCCCTCTCGTTCTCTAGAGACAAGATTTTTTTTTAAAATTTTTTTATATTGCTTTATTATTCTTTCAATCGTTCATCCAGGACTGAGTCCCGGCACAAGTACCTGCCTTCTATAAAGAGTGGGTAGTTTAAGGTCGTCGGGGAACAGAGAAACTTAATCTGAGAGAGAGAGAGGAGACGAGCGATGGCTTTGCGTGGGATACTCGTGCAGCAACTGCTCCTAAGGGCTTTAATCTTAGCTGCAGTAGCAGCGCCAGAAACCATCAACTTGAGCTGCAACAGCACATTGTTAGGAACCAAGCTTATATCCTATACCACTTGTTGGGATCCAAACCTGGCTCCGATACTATTACATCCAGAAGATATTCCATGGTTCTACAATTACATAAAAACTCATGATTGTAATGACAATCATACCCTTTAACTCAATTGTTCTACCAATCCTTACAATCTCCCCCTTGGAACACTTTAGTGCAACATCCATACATTATAGGAAAGTATAGAAAATCTCTTCAAATATATTAACTACACAACCACAACCTTTGGAAAGAGAAAGATTGGAGAAACTCTCTTCAACTTCCATAACTATAGTCTTTGGACAGAGAAAGACTAAGGAAACTCTTTTTCACCACAATCTTTTGAAAAAGAAAATTGCAAAAACTCTCTTTAGCTTTTATAACCACGATTTTTTTGATAGAGAAAGATTGGACAAAATTCTCTTATAAAACAAGCCTGCATGAATTATGTCATCTTGCCTTTTCTTTAAATCATGCCTTTCTTAGGTCATACCTCCTTAGGCACTTCCATTGCAGCCTCTTTTAGGTTACATATCTCCAAGGCCGTGTTTCTCTCCAGGCATCCACACATCATCATGGGCTTTTTCCATCTAAATGTGTCCTCCACCATGAGGCCCTCAATAAAAGTAAAAATCATAGGACTTCCATAACAATTGAGATCACTCTTCGAAATCCCTAACGAAAAGTCCATCTCCCATTCAAAATTATTGGTACTTACTTGGAATCAACCATCGGAGCCTCAATACACCTCATCTGGATATCGATAAACTTGAAAATCCCAAACTTTTACTTCATCAATCACATCAACATAGGAGCATCATGTCAACATAGGAGTATCGAACGCTCCCCTTTAAACAACAAGTAATCAATAAAATCAACAAAGTGCTCCCCCTCAAATATCTATATCTCCATCATTCTTTGTCATCTAATGCCACAACTTAAGCCAAAGAAACACAACAATTACCACAAACAATATGATAAAGCTAATCTTCAATCCAACAACTTCAAAAATACTAATCATCTCCAAAATGTTATGTTCTTTAACAAAAATCTTCAATTTTGGCTTATAAATGCTCAGATATAAATAGAGAGACATAGATTTGCACTTTGTAAACCTCAATCCACAACTCCAACAATATATTTCAGTTGATCTACATCAATATCATCCAAAATCAAATCGGATTTAGGGAAAGAGAAAATCTCACCTTAAAACACATCAATCTGCTTCTTCAATTGTGTTCGTTACGTTCGATTCGTCATTTATGGTCCCAATCTTCCACAATCCACGCTCATCGGACCACTTGTTAGGTACCAAAGCTTGTATCTTATACCACTTGTTGGGATCCAAACCTGGCTCCGATATCACTACATATAGATATTCCTTGGTTCCACAATTACATAAAAATCCTTGATTGTAATGACAATCATACTCTTTAACTCAATTGTTCCACCAATCCTAACACACATGTGGATCAGTTTCCATCCCTTATCCATTTGGAACAAGTGAGCACTACACTTTCAACCCTCCAAAACCATACCTGGGCACCGGTAATGCAGAGGTCCTCAACATATCACACGGTGGTGATCTGCGAGTGGCAACCAATGTGGCCCGTCAGTGCTACAATGAATCCTTCCCTGTTCGTTCCACATTCAGATCAGAAAGGTTTCGCATCTCATCTCTCAGGAATAAGTTGATTGTAGTTGGTTGTGACATTCTTGGTGTTCTGAAAGGCACGGCTGCAGGGAAGAATTTCACGATTGGATGCATATCATACTGCGACACTATAAACAGTGTTGTTAATGGTACTTGTAGGGGTGTTGGCTGTTGCAAGTCTTTTCTCCCACCACAAATTACTTCTTTTGAGTTGTTGGTTGGGAGCCTGGATAACGATTCGGAAGTGCAAAGGTTTAACCCATGTAATTTTGCTTTTGTCGTGGAAGAAGATGCATACCAATTTTCCTTCTCACATATTGCAAATTTACATAACAAGACTGTTCCTACGGTGCTTGATTGGGCAGTCGGAGATAAGACATGTCAAGAAGCTAAGAAAAATGAAAAAAGCTGTGTGTAACTCTAGGAACAGTGAATGTTCCTACCCCACCAACACTCCGGGGTATCTTTGCCGTTGCTCCAAAGGTTATGCAGGAAACCAATATCTCCCCGATAGTTGCCAAGGTAACAATGTATATTTGGTTTATTAAGCTGGTTTTTACTTTTACTTTAAAATCTATATGCAAGGAGATAGCAATATATGATAAATTTATTTTTCACCTAAAATTAGCTTATAAAAACTAGATATATTTTTTATTTTAGAAATATTCAAATAATATTTAGGTCGTGTCAGACAACTCACATGATTAAATATAAATATATATGTTTTTTAATATCTTAGTTTAATAAGTGTGGAATCTAGCCAGTTGACAATATAAGTTGTCCTGTTATTTGCCTAGTTTAAGAGACGTAGTTGACAGCTAAACGAGCATACGAAGTCGTGTTGTGCTATCTTTTCAGTTCTGATGGGCTATACTGTGTGGCAGATATTGATGAGTGCAAAATCTCGAACCCCTGCGGCGAAAATACATGTAGCAACGTGGAAGGCAGTTTCAGATGTATTTGTCCAGAGGGATACGAGGATAAAGGGAGGAAAAATGGAACACTTTGCAGCCGTAAAAGCAGCAACTCTGGGAGCACCGCGATTGAGCTGGGTAAGTAAACAAGAATTGTCAAACAATTTTTTCATGCTACTTCCTTTTTACAAGGTCCACCCATTTTTTTGCGCTTCTGGACATCAAATAATCATTAAAAAAAATTAAAGGGCGTTTTACAGATATAGTTAGGAATATGTTTGACATTTTATAGGGCTTGTTATAAAATGTTGCAGATAATACAATGTTCTGTACTGCTTGGAAAACAACTACGCCCATAACTATTTTTTTTAATTTTTTTGAAACCTGTCGCTTTTGAAAAAGGGATAAAGTTAAGAGTAGTCGTTGGCATTTTTCCATATTTCAAACTTTGTTATAAACCACATTCGAAAGATTTCAATTGTTCGATCCATGCTTTTATGCCACTCACTAGCTAAGCTACGATTGGAATATTGATTAAGTTATCTGTAATATATTTGCAATAAACTTTTCAAGATATTCGTGTTATCAAAAACAATGGCATTGACATTGATCCAAATCTACGTTCAAACATTTGCAGGCGTTGCTGGAGGCTTTTTATTACTAGTCATTGGAGACTATTGGATTTATGGGGGACTAAAACACAGAAAAATCATCAAGCTCAAGGAAAAATTCTTCCAACAAAATGGTGGTCTAATGCTACAGCAACAACTCTCGAACTACACCAGATTTGAAGAGTCAACAAAAATCTTTGGGGCCAAAGAGCTTAAAAAGGCTACTGATAATTATGACAAGAGTATGATTCTTGGCTAAGGAGGTAATGGAATTGTTTATAAAGGAGTATTGCTAGGAAATAGAGTGGTTGCCATAAAGAAATCTAAAGTAGTGGACCATTTCCAAGTTAAGCAATTTGTAAATGAGGTACTTTTACTTACCCAAATTAATCATTGAAATGAGGTTAAGTTATTGGGATGTTGTCTTGAAATGGAAGTTCCCTTACTAGTTTATGAATTCATTACAAGTGGGACTCTTTTCAAACACATTCATAATCACAATTGCTCATCTTCTCTTTCATGGGAAAAACGTTTAAAGATAGCAATAGAAACTGCTAGAGCTCTAGCATACTTACACTTTGAAATATCTATGTCAATCATTCATAGAGATGTAAAATTTGCCAACATACTTTTAAATGAGAATATGACAGCAAAAGTTGCAGACTTTCGAGCTTCAAGGTTGATTTCTCTTGATAAGACAAAAGTGACTACTTTAGTACAAGGAACCTTTGGATACTTAGATCCGGAGTATTTCCAAATAAACCAACTGATAGAAAAAAGTGATGTTTATAGTTTTGGTGTTGTTCTAGCAGAACTATTGATAAGTAAGGAGATTGTTTTTTTGGATGACACAGGAAGTGATACAAATCTTGCTCTTTATTTTGTTTTTTCGGTGAAAGCGGATCATCTATTTCATATTCTTGACAATCACATAGTGAATGAAGATAATATTGAGGAATTAAAGGAAGTTGCTAGCCTTGCACAAAAATGCTTAAGCGTAAGAGGGGAGGATAGACCCTCTATGAAGGAAGTGACTATGGAGTTAGAGGGTTTGAGAACTGTGAAAATGCATGCTCAGGGAGAGACTTCTCTCTCCATTGAAGAAGCTGAGTGCTCACACATTGGACCTACAGAGTCTTTGGGCGTTGCTGTTAGTGTTGATTGCTCTTCTACCAATGAACTTGCTGCTATATGATAGTACAAGGAGCGACGAACGGAAGCCACTTGATTATGGCACATAGCTAGCTAGTCCGCGGCATACGTGTATCGCCTGGATGAATAAAAAGTTGTAATTTTTTTTGGTTTCAGTGTTTCGTGTGAACATGTGTATCATAGTTTAAAGTTTCTGTAAGCATATAACATAAAGTTGTGTTGCCTAGGAATGCTTTTCTCGTCTGGTAAGCTAATGATGCGGAAACAACCAAGAACACCTTACAAATAAAGGAATAAGGATAGTTATGCTATGCAAGTTAGATAGAGAACGACTTAAAAAAGAGAACTTAAGTAAATTGAAGCTCACTAAAAAGATAATTAGAATATACTGAAAAGTTAGAAAAATTCTATTAGAATCATATTTTTCTGTTTAAGTTACAAATTCAAATCCCTGAAGCTCCAACATTATATTCGCACTAATGCCTCGACTTCGCTTGGTGAAATCCCAACTGGCTAGTTGTGCACTGCATTGCTAAAAGTAGTGATGGATTACTATACTTTTAATCCATTTTCCTACGTTGAAATCATCATATTCCTTTGTTAGTTGAGAAGAAGATGGAAGGTTGATTTTACTCTTGCCTTCAGTTTCTTTTTCAAAAACCTAAGATGGCCGGGGTTTACTTTGATTAATGTATTAGTTATTGATAGAACGGTTTTTGTTCCTTTTGTTCCCACCCCCCCCCCCCCCCCCCCCCCCCCCCGCCCCACCTTTTCTGTGTATGTGGAAGGTAGCTGAAGAAGTCAAACTATTAAAGGCGAAAACAATGGGTGGAGTATTATTGAAGATCGGGAAGCCAGAAGCCGTCATGGACTACCTAAATTATCAAGCCAAAAGACTATAAAAAGCAAAGAAGTGGTCCAAAAGTTTATGTCATACTTACACACGGCAATGACGGTACTGGTAGAATAGCTGCCTTTAGGAGCAGCCCATGTTCCATTCGTCTTCTCACTACTTTCATGTCCCTTGGGACAATAACACAGAAAATCCCAGGAATTTTCAAACTCAATGCATTCTGCTCCAATGACGTCATCAGTATCTGAAACACAGCACAGCCCATCGCTAGCGACAAGGTAGCAGCACAACCTTATATGCCTGGTTAGCTAATAACAAGTAACACGTACTATGTGTTAAAACGATAGGAATATGGCAAGTTGGATCAATCAAATGTGGCATATGTTGCACCGAAACACCTTGAGTTGACGAATCAACGTGAAAGTTCTTTTGAATCTGGCCACTGGAAGATGAGTATAATATTAAGTTAGCGAAAAGTAAGAGACAGAAAAAATAAGAATGAACAGAGTGTGTTTAAAGCGTCATTGAGATGTCCTATATGCACAATTTGTGAAGGACTAACTGTAGTAACGTAATGATGTCCCTTAAATAATGAAATTGGACTTCTATGCTATTATTCCCTAACAAATTAAGATCTTTCTCGCGTGTCATGCCTTTAAACAGAAATTCGACATTAATTTTTTTTTTTGACTTAATCGGTGTGAAGGGTGTAATACGTTGGATTTCCCTTTTAGTGAATAATCTTGAACCATCTTTTACAATGAGTTTGTTAAGAATCTTTAGTTTGTTTTATTTTATGAAACGAAACTAAGCCCTCATCTAAACCTCCCACTTCTTACCCTTCCGTCAAGTGCCTCTTTCGGCTTATGAGATTGTAAGAATCGATATCCCTTAGATAATACCTCCACTCTAGTCAATCACTGTACAGTCTTCATCGCTAGGGTGTTCAAGTTGCCTCACTACCACTATAATGATGGAACAAAAAAGTCTATTTCTCACTTTGATTGAACTTGTAAGGGAACATTAAATACAAACAATGAAAATATTTCAAATCACAAGTAAGAAATTCAAACAATATAATCAATACGAAAGAAGTTTATGTGGTAAACTCTCTTAATGTGATGAAGAAAAACCATGGATCAATCTCAAAATCCATCTAAACCTTTACTATATGTTATTTAGACATACAACCTAATCAAGTTTTTAACTACATTAACATAGTTATCTGTCATTTTAGTAATAATAGAATTTGCAATTTATAATAAAGAATAAACTGAAATTTCAACTTAACTAAGAAAAATTAGAAAAATATCACCTAAAAGTTGATCTACTAAAGTATAGCCAAATCATTTAAAATAAAGAACACAACCATTCACAAATTTACTAACAAAAAATAAGCTCAATCAAATTGCATATTGACCTTCAAAATCAATTTGAATGAATGGTACGTAAGACTTGCTTTTTGTTCTCTCTCTCTCTCTCTCTCTATCTCTCTCTCTCCCTCCTCCTTTGTAGCTGCACTCATTTTCTCCCAAAACCAGAGAAATCAACAAATTCTTAAAGGACCAAAAAATTCTTATAGCCCAAATTTTACTGGACCGGCCCAACTTATAAGTTTAACCTGGTGATTCGACAGCCATTTTCTTGATGCAAGTCCACTTTAGTCTTTTTGTATTACCCTTTTCAAGCGAGATCTGTGTTAATTGCGTGGGATACTTGTTGTGACCGGTCATCATCTATTTGTCCCACCTTTTTTTTTTCTTTTTTTTTTTACCCTACTAAAAAAGAAGTTCTGGTGCAATTTCTCTCACCCTAAAAGGTAGCAGGAAGTTTAAACATGATAAATTTATAGGGGTAGCTATTAAGATATCTCACTCCTTTTTGTATATCGTTTGATTTTTGTAAATCGGTTTTATTTGGCTTTTGAATTCATTAGCAAGTATATATAAATATGGAAGAGATGTCAAGATTCATTCAAGGAAAAATTAACAATGCCATATTTGTAGTTGCCGTTTCTCTTCTAGTTTCCATTTCTTTGTATTTTCCATTTTGTCTCCAAAGAGTTCTATTGGGTCCCTAAGTGCAACTTAAGAGGGAGTGAATTAGGTTTCTTGTTTATCTTACCACCTACGTAACTAAATTTCACTAAGCTATCTAATTGCAACATGTGAGATATCAACAATCAAGTAAGGAGTGTTGTAGGTGAAATAAACTCTTTAAGTGAAATATGCAAATGTATAATTAGTCTGTTTGAGTGTTATGATGTAAGTTATATGAGTACAAATAAGCTATCAAATAATAAATTGTAAATGTGCAATATACACAAATTTAAGTGATTGGAAGGACTCTCCAACCCACTTTTTTTGACAACACGTTAAAGGGTTTTGTTATTTTTTAAATGATTGAACAAAATATCCAATCCACCTCCTTTGATAATTTATCAAAGGACACAAATTTTGGCAATATCATATAGTTTCTAGAGTTTTTTCAAATATTTTTTCCATAAAAGAGAGAATGACAGATTATCATCATCTTGAATATGGTGAAAAATGATAGGAATATTAATATTTATTAATTATTTTGATGATGACAAAAGCAAAAAATATATTTAAAATTAATTTTTTGATATTAAAATAATTTGTCAAAAAGAAAATTAATACAAGGCCTCATTCTCTGTCATATTTTTTTTTATCAAAAAGTATTGTGAATGGCCAAATATTAACATTTGGGAATAAAATCCTATCCTCTTATTTGTGAGCCAAATAATTGTTGTAGTTGATTGTTTGTTGAACCATATCTTTGTTGGGCTAAGTTTATGTGTCACGGACCCTAGCTACTTCAATCCCAGGCCCAAAGACTTAAAGTGAAATGGTGGGTTTTTCACTTCACCGCGTTGTTTGAATTCGAATTCGAGCTAAATGTCTACACATTGGCCAGTCTGACACAACAACGGGCAAAAAGGTGAGCTGTATATTTTGGGGTAAAAGGAAAAGCTAACGTTGTGGTACTTCTTGCGGAAAAACAGGGCAATAAATATAGGACGTGAAAAAGCTCTCTCTTTCTCAAAAAAGTCTAGTTAGCTTGCATTCTTGCTCGAAATCTTCAAGGGAGGGTCACGGTTTGTTAGAAAACAAACCCGTGAATCTAAACTCACAGAATCTCTCAGGATCTCACCGCACACACAAAGAGAATATTAGTCAAGTAAAGAACACACAGAAATTACGAGGTTCGGGATAATCCCTACGTCCCCGGCCTAAGGAGCAATTCTTCACTATGATGAGGAGGGCTTACAGTGCTTATAGAAAACCTCTATTTTCTCTCAATCTCTCTCAACCTCATACCTAGGTTTCCCCATAAGGTTTCCTTTTATAC
This sequence comes from Casuarina glauca, assembly GCA_028551395.1. Lineage (NCBI taxonomy): Eukaryota > Viridiplantae > Streptophyta > Magnoliopsida > Fagales > Casuarinaceae > Casuarina > Casuarina glauca. Next base: position 29,657,559 of record CM052351.1, on the reverse strand, counting down.
AAGTACCAAGGAAACCCAAATAGAATAGGACTAGGAGACCTAAATAGAATAAGACTGGGAAACCCATATAAACTACCCACAATACAAATATGGTAGTTACATAATTACCCTTACTAATTTACTCCACACCTAACAATTTCCCCCTTTTGGAGTAACATTAGTGCAACATCCCTGCACCATAAGAGAAAGAACATTGCTCCCTAGACTTGACTCTACTTGGAGTCCATTCCAGCAACCCGCTGACAAGTCTCTAGCTTGTCTCTTGTCAGCGGCTTCGTCAACATGTCTGCTCTATTATCATCAGTGTGAATCTTCACAAGATCTAACTGCTTGGATTCTAATACATCTCTAATCCAATGATATCTGACATCAATGTGCTTAGACCTTGAATGAGATGACGTGTTCTTACTGAGGCGGATGGAGCTTTGGTTGTCGCTATAAAGGATAACCATCCCTTGTTTTATACCAAGTTCTTGAAGAAACGTCTTCATCCATAGAACTTCTTTTCCACCCTCAGTGATTGCTATATACTCTGCTTCTGTTGTAGACAAAGCAACACAATCCTGTAGCCTAGACTGCCATGAAACTGCTCCCCCTGTGAAGGTGAGCATGTACCATGTTGTAGATCTCCTTCCATCATGGTCACCAGCCATATCTGCATCTGTGTATCCAACCAATACAGGCTCATCATTACCAAAACACAAACACAACTTAGGAGTTCCTTTAAGGTACCTGAGTATCCACTTCACAGCTTCCCAATGCATTTTACCAGGATCTGAAAGAAAACGACTAACTACTCCAATTGCATGAGCAATATCTGGTCTAGTACTTACTGCTGCATACATCAAGCTACCAACCGCAGATGCGTAAGCTGTTTTCTTCATATATTCAACATCACTCTTACTTTCAGGCTTTTGCTCCTTACTCAGCTTGAAATGGCTTGCAAATGGAGTACTTACTACTTTTGCCTTATCCATGTCAAATCTCTGAAGTATCTTTTCTATATATTTCTCCTGAGATAGCCATAACTTTTCATGTTCTCTATCACGTTTAACTTCCATACCAAGGATTCGCTTTACCGGTCCCAAATCTTTCATCGCAAAAGACTTGCCTAAATCCTTCTTCAGCTCAGCAATCTTCTTAATGTCCTGACCAACAATCAACATATCATCAACATATAGGAGTAGGATGACAAAATCACCACCTGGAAAGTGCTTCACAAACACACAATGATCTGAGCTGGTATTGTTATAACCGTGCTGTAACATGGATGATTCAAACTTCTTGTATCACTGACGAGGTGCTTGTTTTAGACCATACAAGCTTTTCTTCAGTCGACATACAAGATTCTCCTTGCCCTTCTCTATGAAGCCCTCAGGTTGCTCCATATAAATCTCTTCCTCCAAGTCTCCATGAAGGAATGCAGTCTTCACATCAAGTTGTTCTACCTCCAAGTTTAGTCTAGCAGCCAAACCAAGAATAACTTTGATTGAAGACATCCTCACCACAGGAGAGAAAATCTCCTCAAAGTCAATACCTTTCTTCTGACCATAACCCTTCACAACTAACCGCGCCTTGTACCTTGGTAGTGGATTATTCTCTTCTGACTTCAACTTGTACACCCACTTATTTTTAAGTGCTCTCCTACCCTTAGGCAACGACACAAGATCATAAGTGTGGTTTTTCCGCAAGGAATTCATCTCCTCTCGCATAGCTTTCTTCCACTCTTTCTTGTGCTCACATTCATTAGCTTCCTCATAGCATTGCGGTTCTCCCCCATCAGTTAGCATCAAGTACTCATGTGGTGGATATTTCATCGAAGTTTGATGCTCTCTACTAGATCTTCTCACTGGGGGCTGGGTTGATGGCTCAACTGAATGATTATCAACATGTCCTTCAAATTCTTCAACAACTGGAGTTTCAAGAACTTCTTCACTTGCTACATCCTTAAGTGGCTCTTCCTGTGTAGTTCCCCCTTCATGTGCACTTACTGGGGAAGAAGAAGGTGGGATTATATCCTTAAGACTTTCATTAACAACTCTTGGCTTTTCAGTCTTCTTAAGATCTTCAATAGTCTGATCTTCAAAGAAAATAACATCTCTGCTTCTAATCAGTTTCTTTGTAGTTGGATCCCACAATCTGTATCCAAAAGCATCATGTCCATAGCCCAAGAAGATGCAATCTCGAGCTTTATCATCAAGCTTGTTCCTCTCGTCCTTAGGAATGTGAACAGACACCCTGCAGCCAAATACTCTCAAGTGCTTGAAAGAAACCTCCTTACCAGTCCATACTTTCTCAGGTAGATCACCTTCTAATGGAACTGAAGGAGACAAGTTAATAAGATCTACTGCAGTACACATAGCTTCACCTCAAAATGACTGAGATAATCTAGAATGTGAAAGCATACACCTGATCCTCTCAACTATAGTTCTGTTCATCCGTTCTGCAACCCCATTATGCTCTGGAGTTTTAGGAACTGTCTTCTCAAGCCTAATACCCTGAGTTTTACAATATTCTTCAAACGGCCTTCTGTATTCACCTCCATTATCTGCACGGACGCACTTCAGTTTCCTTCTAGTTGCTCTCTCAACCATAGCATGAAACTGTTTGAAGATCTCTAAAACCTGATCCTTAGTCTTCAGTGCATAAGCCCATACCTTTCTAGAATGATCATCAATGAAGGTAACAAAATACATAGCGCCACCAAGAATTTTCACCTTCAACATACACACATCTGAATGAATCAAATCAAGAACATGTTTTCTTCTAGATGGGGGTCTTCTCCGAAATGAGACTCTACGTTGCTTTCCAGCTAAGCAATGATCACAAGGCTTCAATTGCAAATCAGCACCACTGACTCCTGATATGATTTTGTTCTTTATCAAATGCTGAAGTCCCTTCTCACTGAGATGTCCAAGTCGCTTGTGCCATAACTCCATGTGATTATCTTCCACCACATTTACCTTGTTTTTCTGAATACTAGCTTCAGTCTTATAGAGAGTACTGACCTTCTGTCCTTTTGCAAGTACAAGAGAACCTCTACTAAGTTTCCATTTACCGCCACCAAAGTAGTTATCATATCCCTCATCATCAAGGACACCAGTAGAGATCAAGTTGAAACAAATCTCAGGGACATGTCTGACATTCTTCAGAACTAGCTTACATCCAACACTAGTCTCCAAGACTACATCTCCAATCCCAACTATCTTTGCCTGTGTATTATTTCCCAAGCTAACACATCCAAAATCACCACCTGAATAAGATGTGAAGAACCTTTCATGTGGGGTAACATGAAAAGAGGCACCTGTGTCAACAATCCAAGACGAAACCTGACATGAGATGTTGATCTGAGAATCACAAAAGATCATAATATCCCCAATACCGGATGTAGTTGCCACTGTATCTTTTTCAACTTCCTTTTCTCCATTCCTTGATTCTTCTCCCTTGAGTATTCTGCAGTCTCTCTTATAATGGCCAGACTTACCACAATGATAACACTTGACATCTTTCCTCGAACGTGAGACTCCACGTGATCTATCAGAATTTGGTGCTCTACTCTTGCTTCTACCTCTACTCTTGCTTCTGTCTCTATTTCTGTCTACATATCTGTTTCTCCCCCTCCTTTCTGTAACCAATACTTCTGTATGTCCATGTGCTCCTTGCTCAATTATTCTGGTTTCTTCATTAAGCAAACCTTCATGGACTGAGTTCATACTCAGAATGCCGCCCGGAGCTGAGTTTGTGAGAGTGACTACCAATGTCTGCCAGCTATCAGGTAAGTTACTTAACAATAACATTGCTTGCAGTTCATCTTCCAGAACAATCTTTACCGTTGCTAACTGATTCACCAAAGACTTAAACTCACTCAAGAACTCTGTCATCGGCCGTCCTACCTTGTACTTTAAGTTAATTAACCTCTTAAGTAGGGAAACCTTATTATGAGGAGTCTTGCGTTCATAGAGAGCTTCAAGCTTCTTCCATAACTCACTAGCTTTAGTCTCATGTGCAATATGGTGATAGATACTGTCCTCAACAAATTGTCTAATTTGAGAGACAATTTTCTTATTCAACTTCTCCCATTCTTTATCAGTCAGCTTCTCAGGCCTAGTAGAATCTCCTTCCACAGCATCATACAGATCTCTACTAATCAAATAATCTTCAATCCGCGGCTTCCAAGTTTGGAAATTAGATGAATTTAACATGGTCATACCTTTACCAGAAGTATTCATATCATCCATCACAACAAAAATAAACTCCCCTTTGACTTCCCCCTCAAATGCCAACCAAATTGACCAAAATACCCCTCTGATTATGCCCAAAAATAGTCAAATATCTCCCAAAAAATACCAGAAAAATACTGCAAAAATTTGGCACAGAAATCACCTGAAAATTCTGTTCGGTCAACGGTCAACAGTCAACGGGTCTGGATCTGGGCTGGGCCGGGTCTTCGGATCCGATCAACGGTCAATGGTCAACGGGTCAAAGTTTGACCGGGTCAACGGGTCAAACTTTGACTGAGTCAACTCTGGGTCAAAATCGGGTCAACAGAACCTGTTTTTGCTGCTGCAACCGCGTTTCTCCTCCGATTATCGCCGTTCCAAAGCGGTTTCCGATGAAATAAGAACACCAATCAATATATCGGCTTCCAACGAGTCTATAGAACTCAAAATCGCTCCACAAAACGCTCAAACGAAAGAGGAATCGCAAATCCCCTTTTTGGGCTCACGGGTTCAACACAACCCGCAGCACTCCAATCGATTTTCCGGCCACAAAGAGGTTGGAAATCACACAAACGAAGGCTAGAGAAGAAAATTCGTATCTCAAATGCCGATTTTAGCTTCTTCCTTCGTGCGTTACACACCAAGTGTTCGATAAAAGGCTTCTTTGAATAAAGCCTTTGTTGACAGCTTCCCTCTTGTGTGCAGTGTGCTAAATACACACCAAAACAATCGTTCTTCCGCTAACTGCCTGACAAAGAACGAGCCTTGGCCTTAATTTAGGAACCTAGGCTTCGATACCAGTTTGTTAGAAAACAAACCCGTGAATCTAAACTCACAGAATCTCTCAGGATCTCACCGCACACACAAAGAGAATATTAGTCAAGTAAAGAACACACGGAAATTACGAGGTTCGGGATAATCCCTACGTCCCCGGCCTAAGGAGCAATTCTTCACTATGATGAGGAGGGCTTACAGTGCTTACAGAAAACCTCTGTTTTCTCTCAATCTCTCTCAACCTCATACCTAGGTTTCCCCATAAGGTTTCCTTTTATACAAGTACCCAGGAAACCCAAATAGAATAGGACTAGGAGACCTAAATAGAATAAGACTGGGAAACCCATATAAACTACCCATAATACAAATATGGTAGTTACATAATTACCCTTACTAATTTACTCCAAACCTAACACGGTTTGATCTTTCTAAGCTCCCATAGTTTTTCTTGCTCATACTTTTCTGTATTGGGGTTGTTAATCTCAAAGTTACTATTCATGTTATTGTTTACATCGAAAACTTGCATATTGGGTGATTTTCGAGTTGATTCTTAAAGCCTAATATTTGTGTGCTCCCTGCATGTTATAATCCTTTATAAACAATCATGTTGCCTTCTTGCCCAATGATTCTACTTTGGTTGAAGTTGTTAGTGGCTTTTTAAAGTTCTTCTATGCTACAAATTTTTGCCAATTATTTACACTCTCTATACTTTGAAAGTCGTTGCTATAACAATGAGCCACTATTTTGTTAGAATAATTTCTCCTAATGGCAATCTCAAGCAGGCAATTGTTGGGCTCTTTATAGAGGAGCTTAGCTGCAAAATCAATCATTATTACTAATACGGAAGCCTTGATTCTTGTATGAAAATCGCGCGATTATTAAGCAAGCACTTTTTAACAAAAAAATATATTGATATGATGAAAAAAAAAAAAATTTAAAGAAGTAATTTTTTGAGAAATTAAATTAATTACATCCTAAACTTGTCTTTTAACATTAAAATCTTATGTTCTTAAACAAAATAGGTATAACAAAGTTTGTAATTAATTTGCTTCATTCACTTTCTTACATGTGTGTCACAAAGTTTTTACCATTAAAAGTCAAATTATCGATGAGTCATCTTTACTTAATACTCTTGCATCTCTTTGGATGTTTTCATATAATTTTCATTTTCATTTGAAACATTTGCTTACTCCGAATTCTTTTAGTTTTCAATTTGCATCCTGTGACTATGCATTGGATCGACCACTCAAAACCATAGTAATCACCTTTGGTTGGCACCATTTTAAACTTAATATTTTGGAAACACCCTTTATTGTTTCCGGCATGTTTGAGTTTATTTCTCGATTAAACTACCGGCAATTGGAATCAAGAAAACAAAAACAGTAAAAGACATTTCCAATGAATCCTTACTACTGCACTTTGTGCTCAAATAAGATTTTCCATGTATCTTTTCTCATGCTATGCTATGCTATAACTTGCAATCAACATCCAACAAACCATAAAATCTTTATTGTATAGATTCTAAAACCATGTATTTTATAACTTCTTTACATGGTTTGAACTCAAGCATATGCTTTTTGGCAGGACAATTGTAAAGAGGCCAAATTGAACATAGATTGAATATGAAGACCTCAGGTATGGAAAATAAGTGAAACGTTTATGAGGTTATTGATCTTTATCCAGTCGCATTAACTATCATGCCACAGAAGAGCTGACAGTAGATGTTGTTGAACAAGGCTTGACTCCCGCAATTTTTGTCACAAGCGCTGTTCCCGTTTTCTGCATTGGTGTTGATGTTGAATGCCGTAGAAACGATCATGCACATGAGAAGCAACACAAGAAACTTGTTTGCCATTTCCCTTGGTTAATCTTTGCCTGCTTTTGCTGTTTGTGTTAGTGCTCCCCGGACATGGGTGTAGGAAGGAAAATATATAAAGGGAATAAGAAGTGTTGCAACTTTGACAACAACAAAGTTGTAGTTGTGGAGAAGCATCAGAATTCTCTATGTTGGGTTACTAGACTTTGTCAACTCAAAAGAATTAGTAAACTTTTAAAGTTTGTTCAACCATAAGAAGCTTTTTCTTCAAAATCCATTTTATTTATGCCTAAAGTGAACTATTAGATATCACATTTAATGTTTGTTGGTGTCAAAGGAGCCCTTGAAGCTTTGGATATCTAACATTGTCAATACTATATTTCATTAGTACTATTTTTACTCGTTTTGATAATTTAAAACACAAAATACGGAACTATAATTTTCTATTTTTGAGAGGTAATAATGACTAATCTATTAGAAAGCTAGATGAAATACAAAAGACTAATACTTATGAGAAATAACATTTGAATAATAATTTGTTGATAACATTTGAATAATAGTTTGTTGACTAAATTTATTACTCAAATTATATTGTTTATAAAGATGACACTAAAATAATTAAGTTTTATTAAAAGTTTTCAATCCAAATCTAACTTGCAAAATAATTAAGTATACAAGTTATAATAACTCTTTTTTATGAATATATAAGTTATATTCATAATATTTTAAGTATACAAATTTAGGGAGATTTTTCGGTATTTACAAGATAATTAAGAAACTCTTCATTTTGCATTACTATTTGGTAACCTAGAAGAATTGTTAAACTTTCAAAGTTTATTCAACTATAATGATTGATTTTTTTTTTCTAAAAAACCCATTCTATTTGTGCCTAAAGTGAAAACTACTAAACACCACAATCTACATTTGTTGGTGACACAGGAGCCCCTTGAGCTAAAGATATTTAGTGTTGCCAATATTATGTTGCCCATTTTGGTGACTTAAACACAAAATATGGAATTATAATTTTCTATTTATAAGAGATAGCAATGGCTAATCTATTAGAAAATTAGACAAAGTACAAAAAAACAATATTTATGAGAAGGAATGTTTGAATATTAGTTTTTATTTTTTCTGCACCAAATTAGCTATAGAGTTCTCATGCACTAAAGGTGTTAAGATTGTGGACAATTATCAACTTGGAAGTTATCTTCACAACAATTTTGTATTAATTAAGCAAATCAAATTGTGTTAAATTTTTGGCTCCATTTTTGGAGTTGTGGACGGATTCATTGTGGATGAGGAAGGACCCAAATGTACCCCAGGTGTCTGCGTAGCCTGTTTTTTTTTTTTTTTTTAATTTTATTTTACCTATTACCTTATACGTGGAGCACTCACCAATGATGTTGCAAGGGACAGCGGCCCGTTCCAGAATGGTGATGCAAGCCCAATCTCAAACCTGACCTAATTGTGACCCACGCTGCCCCAGTCCACTTTTGCTTCTTTTATATATATATATAACACACTCAATGTTGAATTTAAGACCTTTTAATTCTAGACAATACTTGTTTCTAACTAAGTTAGACACTTATCAATGCTTTAAATTTTTAAGTGTTAGGTTTTGGGACTTATTGTAGAGTATTTCTCCTACTAAATCTTCATGAGGACCTCTTATGTATAAAAACACAATATTATATATTAAAATATAAACAATGTGAACCTCATATCTATTTTCAATATAATTAGTTATTTCATTGTGTGAGATTCATATTGAAATTAATCTAATTCAACTAACAAAGAAATATCATTCTTGAATATATATTTAACTTGATGTCAAGTTAAATTGTCATTTCAAATCAATTGTTAAGAGACTTTTTTTTTTTTTCTAATGTAAGCAACACAAAATTAGTATAAGTCTTTTTATAAGATTGAGTTTTTCCCATGCTTATGACATGTTAAAAGCCCAATAGGCCTATGATGATAAGCCTTATTATTACAAATGTGATTTTTGCTATTAATTTTATGTGCAACTTTAATCAAATTCTTTGAGAGTCAACAACTTTCTTCTTGTTTTCAAAAGAACTATGTACATAGATCCCTAGGAAGGACATTGACAAAGGCGTGATAGATATCTTCCATTATCTTTGTTTTCCCTTCCACAAACGTTGCAGTTGAACCCCTTGTGCAGCACTACAGGAAATACTAAATGTTCTCGGCACTGAAGAACAATTCGACAACTTTCTTTACATTTGGTTGGCGCATGATTGCTGTTGGAAAATTTGCATTCCCAGCATTTGTAGACGGGACCCAACTTTGGTCATCTCAGACTTAGCAATAAGCTTTTTTTACTGACATCATCTACCAATTCTTCCACAAAGATCAAGCGATGCCATGATTTGAGATCGCTCAATAAACAATTCACTCATAATATGGTTGGTATTTGGATTTGTGAAGGACTAGAATCGATTAGTATCAAGTTTGGTCTTCAAATAAAGGAGCTCCTAATTAGCGTTTATCATTCTTAAAATCGAAAAAATCCCGTAATGTCCAGGTTCAATGGCACGTGTTTGCAAATTCATTAAATGACTCAAAACTTTATTGACAAATGTAATAAAAATTGACAAAAACGGCTCAAATAAATTTCAAAATTTGAGCAAGCATAATAAATTACTGTTAATTTTTCTTCTTTCAAGTAACCTTTAGATAAAAAATTACGAAAGTAGATGTGTGCGTTAAGTCATGGATTAATAATTCAGTGAAATATGTGATGTGATAAAACCAAAATTTTGACTTTTACGATTTTTTGGAAATGCTACCTAAAATTTCTATTTCTCATGTGGCTAGATTTCTTTTTATTTATATTTGTTTGTTCGTAACATTGGTTAGATAACTAATAGAGCACTATTTTTTACTTTATAAATTAATTTTAAATGTATTATCAATCAAATTATTCTCATATTATCATATTTTAGTCTTATTTTCGCTTTCCATTCTTCAGAAAAAAAATGTTAGCTCTAATTATTATAAATGACCGTGTGCACCTGCAGTTTAGTATTCTAACCAATTACCAAGTAATTAAAAGGTTAGACAAAAGTAAAAATGAAAATAAAATGAATCGATCACTTTATTTCTACAAATATATTGCTTTTTCTTCCTTTCCACATCATCACAAGACTTTTGCTTCAATTCATTCATCAAGATTGTTTCATCGACTTCTCAAAATAGAGAAGAAAAGGTTATCAAAATAAGTGGTTGTGTTTAGGTTTATTTATTTATTTTTTTAAAATAATTTTTTTTAATTAGATGGTTCACAATAGCCGCAATACTGCTATATCACCATTAACTACCTTCACTAATTATGTTCTAACTATTTCAACTTTTAGCACATTGTATCTTATATTAAATTTACAAAACACTGATGTGATAAAAATTTAGTAATTTAGTTTTAGAAAATGGCTTGTTTGAGAAAAATCATGTAATAGAGGATACTAAAAATTTCATAAGATCATGATTGATGTGACATGTTGATTTTTTGTGGTCATTTCTACTAGCTATAATATTACATCTAGAATCCCTAAATAAATTATAACAAGTGTAATGGTGGAGCATTGCATGTAATGAAATTACATAAGAAGTGCAACAACATAATAAATAAGAAATATAATTAAGAATCCAAATCATGATGATTTTAGGTTCATCTTATATCTCCCAATATACATATCAAGATAGTTCATTGTTTGGCACGAATTGAAAATGAATAAAAAGGAAGAGTCCAGTCATTTGAAAAACTAGCCGTGGTAGTGATTGTCTTTGTACATCTTTTCAGTTTTAGGTTCCCCTTTTTTGACAGATAACTATACCAGAAAGCTAGTTATTTGAACATGATTGGGTTCATCCGTTGAGATCAACACACCAACAAAAAAAATAAAAAAATAAAAAAATAAAAAAAATTTATTGATATTAATAAAATTTGTAAGGGTACTATTTTTTTTTCTTACAAAAAAAAAAGATAATTCGCTGCTTATTTCTCAAACATGTAGATTGCCATTATTTATCAATTATGGATTTGGCTACGTAAGGAAATAAAAAGAGGATTCTAGTAACACGGATTTGGATTATTTTTTACTTTTGTCATTCTCTATTATTTTAGTGTGGCTTTTGGGTGCCTAGAAAGTGGATTAAGGTTTTTTATTTTATTTTTTGAAATAAAAAATTCTTAAAAAATGAATTAAAAATATAGAAACAAATGATTAAATGGAAATTGTGAATAAATAAATGAAACACCGGAAAAAAATACGAGTTTGGGATGATTTAGCATTAGAGAAGTGCTTATTAAGCTTATATCTTTAATAAATGCCTTTGATATAATTACATTATAGAGGACTCTATTTATAAGGAAAAATGTGGCGAATTAGTAAATTTATTTGTAATAGACCAACAAACATTAGGTGAAACTTGAGTTAGGAAAAAAAAATTGATATTCTAACATTTTCCCTTGAGAGATGTTCCTAGAGATGTTCCATGACAGTCCAAAAATAAAGTATCAACTTGATTTTTTTTTCTTCCAATAAAAGAAAAAAACATATATTAACCCAAGCTAAATTCCCTCAAAAACTCAGTTCAATATATTAAGAAGCAACTACGCAAATCTGCACTTCTCTACTTGTCATCAGTAATTCTATAGATCACCGTCACATAAACCTATTGAGATGATTGGAAAGCTGTGGCCGTGAGCTATTCTACCATTTATGTTCGAAGTTATCTTTCCTTGTCAACTAAAAACAATTTTGATTAATACTCTCATGAACGCTTTCCTAATACCACCAGCAAGTAGACATAGCAATAACCACAAATAATAAAAATACAAGGAAAAAGTTACAATTGAATCAATATACATCTCACTCGTCAGAATCTAAAGAGTCAAAATCTAAAAAGTTACAAGCGTCTTTGAGAATACAATAAGAATGTACAGTAAAATCACATTTTTCACACTAATAAAATAATTCTTTTATATTAATTTCTTTTTTATAATTTTTTTTTCACAAATAACACAATAGTTATCTTCTTGACATTCATTTGTAAAAGTAACTGTCAAGTAATGTGGATGATACCGGTACCTGACAGTTGGCGGAAATGCAACGCAGCTTGCGCATAATCTGAACTCACAATCAGTGCACACGTAGCATACACCTTTTCCACCGCAAACGTTGCAGCTCTCTTCACGCCTTTCAAATTGTCTGACAAAGAGTATATGCTTGTGAAGCACATGTTCAATAGGTTCTGGAAGTAACCCGCACTTAACATCCACCTTAAACCAACCACACTCGTCACATCTGTACCCATAACCCCCTCGAGCTTGGTGACACACACGACACTCCCACTGAGAAGTAGTGAGAGTGAGCGCATGTTCGTGTAATAACCCCCGTCTAATATTTGTCGGTAATTTAGCACATCTTACATGTAAAAAGAAATTACACTCCACGCAATCATAATATGGGGCAAAGAATAAAAAATGCATACAGGCTTTGCATTTTTTACCATTCCCGGGCTCTTCATGGCTCAAGGTTAACTCATGCTGTGGATGATCAAAATGTTTGAACTTTTCAAGTTCATCAACTTTTTCATTCTCTGCTGCTCTTAACTAATCAAGTAAATAAATAGTGTGCTCCTCACAACTCTTAGGCTCTGACTCAGTTGTTGAGTCTTTGTCTTTGTCTTTGTCTTTGTTTTTGTATCTTCTCGCACACTTGAGATGAAGAACATAACCACGTTTGGTACAGTAATAAGCTCCATACCTTGTGTTTACCTATTTGCGACAGAGTCTACAAAGTAACCTGTGTTCCTTATTGATTAGACAAACAGAATGGATGAAAATGAGGGAAGGACCGTGTAAGGTAGTTCGGATGGAGTGAGGAAAATCAGCACAGTCCCTCTCCATTATGAGTCGGCAGACGTTACACATATAGGCAAGATCCTTGCATTCCTCTCCACAAGCTTGGCAAGTGAACCGGTCCACCCTTGGGGCAACAACAACAGTGTGTTCGTGGAAGTAATCAGCACTAAATTGACAATTTTAATTATATCCTCTATTTTTTTCTTTCATTGTAACTTTTAAATCTAAAATCATGAAAATATATCAGTGTATTATGAATTAATAATGCATTAAAGCATGTGATGTAAACTATTACAATATTAAATGACGATTAAATATATTAAAAATAAATAACTAAATTTTATTGTTTATCAATTCTCTTGGTGATTTTAAATCATTCTATTATTGATAATGTTATTGTATTATTTCTAGGCCAAAAATTTAAGAAAAATTTTAAAGTTGATATATTTTAGAACAGCCTGGCAGAACTTGAATCTTGCAGTATTGTAACACTAAAAATATTACTTGTATTTGTGAATAGCCTAGTCTGGCCTCGAAAACCGATTAGTTTGAGTGGCTCCAAGCAATCATGATTTTTGTTTGTCATTTTCCTCTATTCCTATGCAACACCAATACTTTTGCAAAGAATTTGCTGGCTTTTTAAGATCAACGATGCAAATTTTTGAGATCTACAATTGTTTAGGTATTTTGCAAAAACTGTAATTTTAGGTATTTTATTTACAGTTAGCTTTATGATTTGAATTCTCCTTAAAAATATCACGTTAAAGCAAAAATGGGTTGCATTATAAGCTTGTGAGTGACAAAGAGAACAAATTTCTGCTGTTAATTATTATACTTATATTTTAGTGAAGGCAAATTAGCCCAATAACTTGCCTTGATTATCTGTAAAAAAAAGAGCAAAAGAAAATAATAAAGTTAAAATATTTTAAAACTCTATCTTTGCCTTCTAAGAACTTGAATATATAGAGAATTATTAAAAGTAAACAATTAAATATTATTCTCTTTGAATTTCAACGTCATTTTATCTTCCCTCTTCTCGGCAGTGGTTAAAACTATTCTGTCATTGATTACTTCAGCAAGATTATTCTTGAGAAAAAATCGAGCGAAAATTTCTTAAAACCGCATTTATAACACCGCAGAAACTTGAATACATGCGAGCTGAAAATTACTTGTCCGTGTAATCAAAGTGGAGTCTGACCTCGAAGAGCCAGTAATTTGAGAAGTTGCAGGCTATCTGGACCTTCCTAGCCGTCAATTCTCTACCGTCCCGGTGCAATACCAGCACTTTCCAAGAGGAATCAGCAGGCTCTTTAGGATGGCGTCTCCGTCCCCAAGTTGATCTAGGTTTGAAAAAATGGTCAAATTGAGTAGTGCCATACGATCAACTCTGAAAAATGGAATTGAGTCGTACTTCCGCGAAGAATTTGCAGGTTCTTTGAGATCAGGAAGGAAAGTTATGTTAATTAATAAGAAGCCTTGGCAAACACAGAAAGTTACGGTATAGAAAGATTGAACTGCAAACTCTTGATGAGAAACGTATTACAGATGGACGTCTAAATACTGTACTCTTCCGGCTTTCCCATTATTTATATGTGCTTATATAATCTCGATTTTTTTATCAAATTAAAAAACCCAGCTACTAATTTTTATCATAGAATGAAGGAAGTTTAAATTTAATATTAAAAGTATTTTTCTTTTTTTAATACCTGAAACGACTGAGACCGATGAATGGAAATAGTAAGAACTTGTAATTTATCTTTTATTTTTATATGGTTTTAATTTTATGAAAGAATTACATCATCATATTAGTATTGCAAATTTAATGATTATTAAAGCTTAATTCACTATTAACAAATTAATTTAGTGTGTAATCAATTAGGGACACCCAACTTTTGAACTCTTAGCTTCGTACTAATTTTTAAAGCTTCTATCTTCAGCTTGAATTTATTGGTCATAGTTAATTAATTAAGACTTTTTCATCTTATTCTCGCAATAGGATTAGTTTTTTGTCATTATAAAACAACGAAATGCATAAAGAAAAAGGCAGTCCTAAGTATTTGGGTTATTATATTACTTCACTTTTGAACGACTACTTTATTTTGCTAGAGGCTTGTACTTTAATTTACTTGTCAAGGTTGAAAGCCAAGATTATTCCATTGTTTTCTCACAATTGGATCAATTTTGTCTTTATAAAATAAGAAGAACATAAAGTAAAAGGTAATCTTCCAATTTTGGGCTGGTTTATTATTTTACCTTTTCTAGAGTACTTACATTTTAAAAATATTTTGCTTTATCCTTTTGTCCCCATGACTACGACGCTTTTGCTTTAACTTAATCGTCAACATTGTTCCATTGTCGGCCGACAGTCGAATCCATTTTTTGTCTCTGGAGAACAACGAGAAAACAAAAGGAAATGACTTTCCACGACATATGGGCCGTTATATCTCCTAGTGACAGAGTTGAATGTTGTCCCTAAGATGAACCTTAATATTATAATTGATGAATTTTTTTTCAACTAAAGTTTTAAGATTTTGGAAACATGTGATGTGATAAAACTAAAGTTTTGACTTCAAAAGTATTTTCAAAAACCCAAACTAGAATTGTTTGTTGGTTTGTCACATTCAATAGGTAACTAATAACTCGTTCCTTTTTTTTTAATAGAAGTAATTTGATGAGTTAACTTTGTACTTGTTGTTATCATTATTATTGTGTATGATTATATTTGAATCTTAAAAATGTTGTAAGTGACGTGCATTTCCAAGAAGAATTTTTAGGCTTTTGAAATTAATAAGGCATGGTAAACGGTATATTAATTAATAAAAAGGGAAAACGATGCCCATCATATTTCAATTTTTTGAACTTCGTGATTTATTGAAAAAAAAAATGTTCTATTACTTTAGTTTTTGGACAGGAATACTTTATCCCTAAGAATATATTATTTTATTTTTCTTTCACCTCTATGAGGCTTGTGCGATACTTTACTTGTCGAGATCGAAAAGCCAAGATTGTCCCATCATATCCGATCAATCTTTTGTCTTTATCAAAAAAAAAAAGTCTTTGGTATTTGGCTGTCATATAAATTTATTTTTGAATAAATTACTTTGTTTCTGCGAATATAATGCTTTGTCTTTTCTTTCGTATGACCATGAGGCTTTTTGCTTTAATTTATTCGGCAGGAATGTTCCAGTATTTTCTCTCAATGGGATCAACTTTCTTTTTCTTTTTTCTTTATTGAACAACAAAAAAGCAGAAAGGAAAAGGTTATCCTCGACATGTGGGCCGTCACATTGCTTCTCTTTCTGAATAGAGTACTTTATTTCCACTTTCTTGCGTCTGGTGGCTGGAGGCATGATTTATGCCAAGCGGATCAATTTTTTGTGTTTATGAAGCTACTTAAAAGAAAAGGAAAAGAAGTTGGCTTCTTTTTTTTATTTTTTTATTTTTTCTTCTTCCACGTGATGACATGTTTTGCGCAGAAGCCCCATGTCTCACCAATTTTGCTGCAAAACCCGTAGTGTCTCTCTGTTTATGACAAGCAGCCTAGAGTGCAGCTCAAAGTCCAGATAGAAAGTACTGGATAGCTTAACGAGTCCCATCGTGCCACCTTGGTGGGGAAAGGTGCATATTTCCACGTCCTCAAAGTCTAGTTAGTTCCCACCTTAAGGAGATACTTTATTCTTGCGTTATCTTTTGTTTTAATTCAAGGGCTAAAAGAACAAGAATCGGTTTCCAAAACCCTTATCTTTTGCTTTAATTTATGTCATGCTGTCAAAGATTTGCCCATCTTACTTTCCCATTCCGGTCCTTTTTTCGTCTTTATAAGCAATGATAAACATAAAGAAAAAGTTGACCGTCGGCATAGCAGCCTTCATATTAGTTTTTTTTGTTTTTCTTTAATAAGGTGTCAAATCCATATACTTAATGGTCAGTGATCCTTATTGGCTTATCACTAAGCCAATAAATCTTACTATATTGTTATATTAATTTACTTTTTCAATAAATTACTTGGCTTTTCTCAAATATATTGCTTTTTTCCCTTTGTTTTTACATGATGTCAAAGCCCCTCAAATTTATCAAAACCAATGATATATATGTACAAGATGAAAGATTTACATCAAAAGCATAATTTCTTGTGATAGCTTAAATGAAGAAAATTTTATTTAACTCTTAAATTAATTTTTGGATTGGGCCTTCAAATTTTTTAACTCGGATTAAAGTTTAAGTTAGATTTGTTCCATCCTATACAACCTTAAACCAAATACCACTCATTATATCCTAATGCATAGGATATTCAGCCCATAATTGCTTGAGAGTAGCCAATTATGGGGTATAATTTTAACTTTTGCCAATGGTGTTGATAAGAGGATGAGAGACAATTGTGATTAACAAAAACATCAAGGAACTTTGTAGATCAATTTTGTTTTCTTTTGTTGGAAATCTATGAGCCTATTTTGTAAAAGTTTTGAGTTAAGGAAATATATTGCCTAATAGATATAATTTCAAATGAGTGTCAAATATATCATTTTTTCAATCCTAAATTAAAATAAATAAATATTAATTAATTAATTAATTAATTTTTTTTGTCTAACTCTTATCATACAACATCATGACATAATATTTAATTCTATTGTTGAAATATATTTTAATGATATTAGAATATATAAACAATTTGATGATGAAGAAAAATGGATATTATAATATGATAATATTATAACATTTTATTAGAATATATTGATAATTAAATAGAATTATAATATGAAAATATTATAATTAATATTTGATTATTTATGAGTTTTATAAGAAAATTAATCCTGAAATTGTATACAGGAAATTGGGTTAGAATGAGCCCAGTCCAAAGTCTAACCCAGTCTAGAGAGGTGTGACCCAGGCCCAGAACGCGACCCAGTGCGCGACCCAGTCCAGAATGCGCAACCTGCGACCAACTTAAGCACTGTGACCCAGAATCTGACCCATGATGACACTGTGACTTTGCCGATAGATTTGACCACCCATTTCACCTCTGATCAGGGCGCACGATAGCTCGTTGGAAAGCTAATGAAGAGGAGAAGATTTCTATGAAGAGAAATCAAAGAACCACTGCTCAGAGTGGATCAATTTGAAGAAATGGTGAAGCTTGTCGAGTTCTTGCCCTAACTGCTCAAAAGTAAAATTAGAAGCAAATTAGAGGGCTTCTGAAGATGATTTCAAAGGATTTTTGTAAGGAAAAAGATGCTCCTATCAATATGTGAATGACCCACGAAGAATTGATTCAAGATTGGAGAGAATTGAAGAAGATTTGAGTGAGACCCGAAACTTGCTCCACAAAACCTGAATTATAGAGATTTAAGTTTAGACCAAAATTGTACCGTTTTGGATGGGGTTTTGAAATAAACGAAGGCAGAACCTTAGCCCCGACATTCTATCTCTCTCAAGTTTGAAAATGGATAGAGAAGAGAGAAATAAAGAACTCTAACGGGAAGAAGATTTGATGGTGCTTAGAAATGTCAAAACGACTCTTTGAAGTGGGAGGTTAGTTGTTTTGAAGATATTTAAGCAAGTTTGTCTTCACCATTACTAGAAGTCCGAAAATCAGAAGCAAAGAAAGCAATTTGTGAAGCATCTCATACTACTCATTCTAGCTCATCCAAACATACGATTTTGATCTTCATTGGGTGACTAATTTCTAAGCTCATTATTTGCTTATTAAAGAATCAATTTGTGTTTCATTATACTTTATTATTAAAGTTAATTTTTTGCAAGTAGACTCTATTAGGGTTTGAACGAATTTGGGGCTTTTGTCCATATTATTCTGTATTGAGCCGCTAGTAGCTATTTAAAGCTTTTGAACTTGTATTGCATATCTTATAGAAGCTTAGTTCAAAATTTGTAATAAGCTTGATAAACTTTGACTTGTTGATGTGTGTTGAGACACACATTGTAATTGTGATCCTTAGTGTAAGGATTGTTTAACTCCTCGAGGAGGAGTTGAAAAGTGTAGGAGAAAGTTTTTTCTAGCTTTATAGTAAAGTAGACTTCAACCGGTTATGTTGAAGGAGAAGAGGGTGAAAGTAGGTGAGAAGGGCCGAACCACCATGTAAATTTGTGTCTTATTTTCTTTGTGTTTGATTAGCTTGCTGGTTAAGCTTTATATCTTTCAATGCCATATTTGATTGCATAAAAAGTAATTGAACAAAAATAGAAGTGATTTTTTAAAGAGAAACCTAATTCACCCCCTCTCTTAGGTTGCTATAGGATTCAACATCTGTAATACTACATAGATAACACTACTAAGTCCATTTTCAAAGGCAACAAGACCCTTACAATATACTTTGGGCCAGCCCATAATAGATCCAAGTCATGAGTAGCTTGCCTCTTTTGAGTGCCCATTTAGATGGTATTTTTAGGCATGTAAATCAAGAACAAACGCAACTTAGGTGCATAAATTCTGAAACAATCTTTGTATTGCATCAAAACTAGCTCAAACTTTTGTATTTATGTTTCCAGGTTACATACACAAAAAGAATAATGCATACTCTAAATTTTCATCATTTTCTCTAATCAAACTTTCTTGTTCAATTTTCTGCATAAGTATTATGGCTTTGGCTAGTCTTCTTCCAATGTGCATGGTGAGGACCAGTTTTGTTGACATGGTTCTCTGCATTTTTGTGTCCTAATTTGCTAACATGGTTGAACGATGTGGCTAATGTGATAAGAATCTTGTATCAATCACACCCTCAAAGTAATTGTTGTGCTTCAATCATTGTGAAATATCAAAATAAATGGTTGTGTTGAGGTTTACTTGTTTAGTTGAGGCTCAAAATCTTTTGTTTTTAAATTAGATGGTTCACAATAGTTGCAATACTACTATATCACCATTAACACCTTCACCAATTATGTACTAACTACTTTAATTTTTAGCATATTGTATCTTATATTAAATTTAGAAAACATTGATATGATAGAAATCTAGTAATTTAGTTTCAAAAATGGTTTGATTTGAGAAAAATTAGACGATAGAAGATCCGATCTCATAAGATCATGATTGATGTGACGTGTTGATTTATGCTAGTCGATGCTACTAGCTTAATGTTGTAATATTCCATTTAGAATCCCCAAATAAATTGTGACAAGTGTAATAGTGGAGCATTGCACGTAATGAAATTACATAAAAGTACAATAATATAGTAAATGATGAATATAATTATTGAATCCAAATTTTAATAACTTTAGTTTTGTCTTATATCTCCCAATATACATATCAAGATAGTTCATTATATATTTCTCAAACATGGATTTGGATTATTTTTTACTTTTATTATTCTTTGTTATTTTAGTATGGGTATTAGGTGCCTAGAAAGTGGGTTAAGAGTTTTTATTTTATTTTTTAAAACAAAATTTTTTATTGAGAAATGAATTAAAGGTATATAAACAAATGATTAAATGGAAAATGTGAATAGATTAGGCACATCATGGAGGGAAAAAAAAATGACTGCATGACTTTCAGATGTTTTGGCATTAGAGATTTATTCCACTATTCGGAAGTGCTTGATTAGGGTTAAATACCTTTGGTACAATTACATTATAGAGAACTCTATTTACAGGGGAAAATGTGATAAGTAAAGTGAGTTGGTAAATTTATTCATAATAAACTAACAAACATAAAGAGAAATTTCAGTTTTGGAAAGAAAATATTTCATAATCTGACATTTTCCGTCGTGAGATATTTCCAGAGATGTTCCATGATAGTCCAAAAATAATGCATGAACTTAATTCTTTTATTCTTCCAATAAGAATAAAAAAAACAGAGATTAACCAAAGTCAAATTCCTCCAAAAACTCAGTCCAATATAATTATATGGTTGAGACGTAATGATCTGATTGCTGATAAAGAAGTTCATTAACTCAAGTCCATTAAGAAGCTTCTACGGAAACCTCCCTGCACTATGGGAGAGAAGGGCAGGCTGTAGAGTAAATGTACAATCAAATGGCTGTGCTACACAGTACCACCGTACGGATGCCTGTACCACTCTACACAGTCATCAGTAGCTCTGTAGATCGACGTCACACAAAACCTCTGAGATGACTGGAAAGCTGTGGCTCCGACCTATTATGGCCATTTATGTTCCAAGTTCTCTCTCCTTGCCAACGAAAAACAATTTTGATTAAGACTCTCATGAACGCTTTTCTCATACCACCAGCAAGTACATATAGCGATAGCCAAAAATGATAAAAATATAAGCAAAAAGTTTTAATTGAGTCAGTAAGTTGTGAACAAAAGTTAAATAGAATGAGTGATTGCAAACTACAATATGAAAAGATATCTTCAAGTTTTAACTTGATTTATTGTACATTTCACGGAAAGTTCATGGAAATGTAAATTTATAAAGGCTTTTCAGAATACATATAGAATGTACAATAAAAATACATTTTTTACACCAATAAAATAATTTTTTTATAATTTTTTTTTCACAAATAGAACAATATTTATTTTCTTGATCTTCGTAATTGTCAAGACATGTGGATCATACCCAAACTTACAATCAGTGCACGTGTGGGGTACAGGTTCACCGCAAACGTTGCAAGTCTCTTTCAATCTTTCAAGAGCATCCATCTTAAAGTAATCACACTTGCCACATTTAATACCCAAAGCCCTCTCGTTATCCGTAACACACATCACAACCCCGCAGCCAAGCAGTGAAACTGAGCTGATGTTCATGCAATAGCCCCCGTCTAACAATTGTAAGTAATTTAGCACTCTCTTATATGTAAGAAGAAGTTACACTCTACACAAACATAATATGGAACAAAATATAAAATGCAACCAGACTTTACATTTTTTGTCATACATGGGCTCTTCATGGCTCAAGATTAAATCATGTTGTGGATGATTGAAATATTTGAACATTTCAAATTCATTAAATCTCTCATCTTCTGCTGCTTTTAACCAAATAAATAAATAAATAAATAATGTGCTCCTTACAACTATTAGACACTAACTCGGTTGTTGAGTCTTTGTTTTTATATTTTTTGGCACACTTGAGATGAAGAATATAACCACATTTCACACGGTAATAAGATTCATACGCGGTACCTGTTTGCTGCAGAATTTACAATGTACCATATGTTCCTTATTGATTAGACGAACAGAATGGATGAAAATGAGGGAAGGACCTTGTAATGTAGTTCGGATGGAGTGAGAAAAATCAGCACAGTCCCTCTCCATTATGAGTAGGCAGACGTTACACATATAGGCAAAATCTTTGCATTACTTGGCAAGTGAGCCGATCCACCCTCCGTGCGACGACGACTGTGTTGGTGGCAGTCATCGGCACTAAATTGAAAATGCGATAAACATTTGATGTCGAGGAAAAAATCGCAGGGATCACAACAGTAAAACAAAGAAGATTTCGTGGTTTAGACACAAGCATTGCATTTTTAAACTTATGCTTTGAAAGTGAAATGCAAGAAGTCTTCTTTTTGGAGAGTGAGCACGTGGTTAAGGAAAATAAAACCATTTTCTTTTTCATTTTTTTATTCTTTTAAGTGGTAGTTAAGATGTTGGAGATTATGCCCCTGAACTGCAGCAATGATAGTCGGCATTGACAAAAATTAGAGGAAAAGAACAGAAGAAAAGCTTTTCAAAGGATCGACATTTATAAATTTCGATGATTATGATAAAACTATTTTTGAGCTAATTAAAGATTTAACAGGTGGCATGGAAAAAAAATTTGGGTTAATTGTGATAGCTATCCATTGAGGTAAGGATAATAGTTTCATTTAACATTTGTTTTTAAAAGATAATATACTTCATTATGAAATACTTTTCACAAAAGAAAACTTGATTATAGGCTGTAAGAATAAAATTAATACGAAAAATTTCAGAAAAGCCTATCGAGGACAGAACAACTAAACAAGATATAATTTTGTTTATTTTCTTTTAGAATGAGATATAAAAGTGAAATTATGAGTAGTAGATAATTTTTAATATACAAAACAACATAATCCAATTAGTTCAAGTTAAGTGGAACACGTTACCAATAGCTTCACTATGTTTTTGTTGGTAACAAAGCCCAAAGAGTCAGCCCAACAAATTGAGCCAGCCAGTACAGATCCAGCTCCTAATTAAGAAAAAACAACATCAACCTAGATAACTGTTCGCATCTACGACAGAAGTTACATCAATTAATAGAAAGGGAGAGAACGTTATGCTTCCCAAGCAAATTCCTTAGAAAATTGTCAAATCTAGTAAACTCAAACAGTAAAATAATTCCTCAAAAGTAAGGGCAACGTACATTAGTCTGAAGCCTAGTAGCATACTTCGTAATCAGTTTGCCCGGGGGCAGATGTTACACACCCTAAGACTGATTGTAAATTATGATACTTCACTTGCTCTAGTTAACAATTTTGACACTTATTCTACTTATATTTACTTAACACAGCAGAAATATTTTACAAGTATGAGAGATAATTGACTTATCTCTAGAAGATCATCTAACCATTATCCTCCCCATTGCTTTGTTAATTTTTTTTCCCTTAATTTTGATGCATCTTGCTTCCTTTTTGCTTTTTCACGGAGGTACAAATTCTTTTTGCCTTTTCCTTAACTATTAACTAGCCCTTGCATAACTATTCTAGGTAAATTGGCGCATTTGCCATGTGAGAAGAAATTACATTGTGTACAGCCACAAAATGACTTGAAAATTATAAACTATAAATACGCATCACAACGTTTGACATTAATGAGCCCTCCATAGATGA
Organism: Casuarina glauca; assembly: GCA_028551395.1. NCBI lineage: Eukaryota > Viridiplantae > Streptophyta > Magnoliopsida > Fagales > Casuarinaceae > Casuarina > Casuarina glauca. Next base: position 29,634,102 of record CM052351.1, on the reverse strand, counting down.
GAATCAAGTTATGTTGTATCCACTGTGGACAAACAACTCTGGAGTAACATAGAAATAGATACAAATATTATACATGGCCCACTAGAAAAAAGTTAAATCCAAATCAATATATTGGGAACAAAAAGCATATCTAATGAGGTTGTTGCTAATCAATAGCAAAAAGATATTTTTTAATTCTTACTTGGTCTGGTAAACATGGCGCCTATGCATAATAAATTTACATTGAGTACATTCTACAGCCAAAAAATCAAACCATGTTTCAAAAGAACTACATCTCTTACCAAAGGGTTGACCACATGTATCACATGGTGGGGAGTCTTCACTGTTTTGTAAGAAAGTGAGAGGATGTTGATGGTATTTGCTTTCATAATACCCAAATTTGAAGTTGTCTCCAAGAAGGCATTTCAAATCAATAGTAAAATCACATTCTTTGTACCAATAATACCAAACTTTTGGATCTCTTCTATTTTCACAAATTAAACAATAGTATTCTTTAGAATGATCACATGCATCAGTGAGTGTCAAGGGATGTGGATGATATTGGTATTTGGCAACATGAGGAAGAGTGGCACACCTAAAGCACAATTTGATCTTGCAACCATCAATGCACACATAATTCACCTTACTTGTATCGCAGCCAATACAAGTCCCTTTAGGTTCTTTTCCTCTTCCAACAAGGTAAAGGATGTGATCATGAAGTGGATGTTCAAGAGCTTCCGGAATTAAACCACATTGTATATCCAACTCAAAGTCATCACATTCGTCACATTCATAGGCATAGCCATCACGAAAAACACAACACTTCCTACACCAAATGATCTTTTCACCGGACGGTGCCCGTGGAATGAGAGTGAGCAAATGTTTGTGAACGAATTGGGCCAAATTCGGCATGTAGATGAACGAATTGGGCCAAATGTTAAATGGACAAAGGGCATGGAGGATTTAAATGATATGATTGGGAAACAAGGATTGTTGGAACCCTCTTTTATGGGTTCTGTTTTCACTTGGTCGAATAAAAGTTCATCCCAGAATCTTAGAGCAAGCAAGATTGATAGAGCTTTACTAAACACAGAAGGGATTCTCAAATTTGAAAAACTTTCGATTGAGTTTTTGCCGCCCTTGTTGTCGGATCATTCTCCTTCTTTGGTTAAGTTAGATATCACTCACAACAGGAAAAAAGCTCCTTTCAGATTCTTTAATTTTTGGACAGCTAGTCCAGATTTTATGGAAACTGTTAATCATGTTTGGCAGCAAGAAGTCAGTGGTACTAAAATGTTCAAAGTTGTTAAGAAGTTAAAGGCATTAAAGCTACCCCTTAGGAAGCTAAATTCTACTCAATTTGGTGATTTGCATCAGAAAGTAAAGGTGGCGAGAGAACAATTACAGCAAGCTCAACTCAATTTACAACTTGACCCCTTTGATACAGATATGCGTACTGAGGAAAGACTGAAAATGGAACAATTGATTGCACTGAGTAAACATGAAGAGATCCTTTTAAAACAAAAATCGAGGAATCTTTGGCTGAAAGAGGGGGATAATAATAGTAGAATGTTCTTCTCATCTTTGATGCGTAGAAGAGCTCAGAATAGAATCTCTCACCTAGTACTAGAAGATGGATCTACTATTTATGATGATGATGCCTTGCGGGAAACTGTCACTACATATTATCAAAATGTACTTGGAAGTTCTCGTGCAACTAATCTTTTCACTGGAAGGTACTATTCTTTATTCCATGAGAATGTGAATGAAATGTTGAATTTACCTGCTTTTGAACGCTCTGATGTGAAGAGAGTTCTTTGGGGTTTTCATGATTTCAAAGCTCCTGGTCCTGATGGATACAATAGCCTATTTTACAAGAAAGCTTGGTCAATTATCGGTTATGACATAGAAGATGCGGTGCTAGATTTTTTCTCATCCAAGAAATTACTGAAAGCTATTAATGCTACTTTGCTATGCCTAGTACCTAAAACCCCTAACCCAAGGTGTATGAAGGACTTTCGGCCCATTGCTTGCTGCAATGTGTTATATAAAGTGATCTCAAAACTACTTGCTGAGAGAATAAGTCTTATTCTCCCTGAAGTGATTAGCCAAAACCAAACTGCTTTTATCAGGGGTCGTCAAATCTCTGAAAATATTATGCTTTGTCAGGAATTGCTTCATAACTATCATAAAGGAGATAAAGGAAAGCGTGTTGCCATTAAGATTGATCTTATGAAAGCTTATGACATGGTTAAATGGGATGCTATATTGGGCGTTCTCCAAGCTATTCATACTCCTCAAACTTTACTTGATTTGATTAGCCAATGTATCACTACTACTAGATTCTCTGTGAATTTCAATGGTGAGCATGTAGGTTATTTTGAGGGCACTAATGGGTTAAGACAGGGAGATCCTTTATCCCCGTATTTGTTTGTGCTTGTCATGGAGATCCTTAATAGGATAATTATTGAGAAAGTTTCCACCTCTACTTTCAAATATCATTGGAGGTGCAAGGAAGAGAAAATCACCCACCTTTGTTTTGCAGATGATTTATTTTTATTTGCACATGGGGATGTTAATTCAGTATTATGTCTCACAGAAGCTTTGGAGGAATTTGCAACACTCACAGGTTTGCAGTATAATCCTAGCAAAAGTCAGATATTTTTCTCAGGGATCACTGAACAAGAAAAACTTTTGATATTAGATCATACCCCCTTCTCCGAGGGAAGACTCCCTATTAGATACCTTGGTGTTCCTCTTATTACAAGAAGGCTTACCTACACGGATTGCAAAGTTTTGACAGAGAAAATCATGACAAGAATTGATGGATGGGGAATGAAGCATTTAAGCTATGCAGGAAGATTACAATTGGCAAAATCAGTTCTCACTTCTATCTGTACCTTTTGGATGCAAATGTTCCTTCTCCCAAAACAGACCATTTATGAGATTGAAAAGAAGATAAGGCACTTTCTCTGGGCAGGTCACTCAGAAGATCATAAAACTCATAAGGTTGCTTGGCAAGTTGTTTGTTTACCAAAAAAGGAAGGAGGTCTTGGACTACTAAACCTTAAAATATGGAATAAAGTCTTGTTGGGGCGATCTCTCTGGAATCTCATAAATTGCCCTAATTCATCCTTATGGAATAAGTGGATTCATAGTACTAAAAGCAGGGGAAATTCAATTATGGAGCTTGACATCAAAGAAAATATGGCATGGAGTTGGAGAGGTCTTCTAAAGTTACGACAAACTTTAACCTCTACATTATCCAAACCTTCTTATTGCTGTAAGGAAACGTACAATGAATTATGTCAAGAGAGCACTGAGGTTGAATGGTACAACTTGATATGGTCAGGAGGAATCAGCAAACATAACTTCATTGGTTGGCTCATATGTAGAGACAAACTACCTACAGCAGTAGTGGTTTCTCGTTGGCTCCCCTCAATTGATTTGTATTGTAATTTCTGTGGCTCTCAATATGAAGATAGATCACACTTATTCTTTCAGTGCATTTGGACTAACCAGGTATGGAGAACTATTCTAGCTCAACAAGGTATTCGTAAGGTCATCTACGATTGGGAATCTGAATTGCAATGGATGATTAAAGCAACTAAAGGAAAGGATTTAGCCGCAAAGCTTCTCCAGCTTTCTTTCTTAGCTTGCTTTTATTGTATCTGGTTAGAACGAAATCGTAGACGTTTTCAGAATAAGTCTATTGATATTCCAATGTTATTAGCTAAAATCAGGAGAGTAGTCCGTGGAAGAGCTTCTTTATTTAGAACATTAAACTCACTCAAGCAAATGTTTTGTTGAGTCATAGTTGGAGAATTTCAAATTCTATATTCTCATAGATGATTGTAATGCTGGGGTATGCCCCTAAGTTTATGTATTTCTTTATTCTTCGATGAATCAACTCACATATTCATCAAAAAAAAAAATGTTTGTGAAACAAACCTCTTTTGATGGTTGTAGGCAGTTCGGCACATCTTGAATGCAAGAAGAATTTACATGCTTCACAACTATAAAATGGAGGAAAGAATATAAATCGCATACAAGCCTCACATTGTTTGTAATATCCAGGATGTTCATGGCTTAGGATTAGCTCATGTTGTGGATGATTAAAATGTTGAATCTTCTTAGGTCCAACAATTCTTTTAGCCTCTTCTATCTTCAACCCCTCTACTAAATAAATAGAGAACTCATTGCAATTACTAGTTGCTGAATCAATCGTTGCATTCTTGTCCTCATATTTTCTTGCGCACTTGAGATGAAGAATGAAACCACATTTCACACAATAATAAGCCCCATACCTCGTATTCACCTGTTTGCGGCAAAGCCTACAAATTACCTTTTCCTGTTTATTGACTCGCCTCACAGAATGGGTAAAAGTGAGGTAATGATCGTGTAATGTAGTTCGAATGGTGTGTGAAAAATCACAACAGTCTCTCTCTCTTGTGAGGTGGCAGATAGAACATGTATAGGAGAAACCCATGGTTTCCTCACCACAGGCTTCGCAAAAGAATCGGTCCACCAGCAAGACTTTGTGTTCATGGCAGTCATCAGCAAAATTTAGAAGCCGCAGTAAACATTTGTTGTGGAGAGAAAATTTGAAACGTTGACTATGGTAATTCAGGGATTGCATGGTTTTGAAGCAAAAACGACATTCTCCCTTTGTTATCTCAAGAGTAAACAGGTGGTCTGAGTGCGGGGGAAGTAGTACCACGTGGGATACCTCAGCGCAACACTTGTGCAAGAGGAAGGTGCACCTAGGGAAGGAGCATTTGTATGCCGGAAGAGATGGTGGTTCCTCGCATCCCCAGCAAACAACTCCTTCTTCAACTCTATTCTCCACCTCTTCTGCCAAGATCAAGTGGTGCCTCGGCCAATAACAATGAATTTTCATCTTCTCTTCCCAATCTCTTTTGGTTGGCTTGGGGCAAGATCTATGCTGGATGAAGCTGCACTCAAAGCATTTGTAGACGGGACCCACCGCTTGTTCCCAGCACAGTATGCAATCAGATCTGTCGCTAACATCATCGGTCAGCTCTTCGACAAAGACCAAGTGATGCCATGGACTCCGATCGTAGAACTTCTTCTCTGGCTCCATCACTGACAAGTGATTAGTATTCAGACTGGTGAAGAATTCAAACACGCTGACAACTATTTGGTCTTCAAACAAGATGACTCACTAATTGCCCTTTCCATTGTTAAGAGTTCCATAAACTTGAAATGGATTCAAAAGGTCGACCCCCTATACCGTCAGTTAGGAATTAAAGAGAGGTCTTCTTGTTGGGCAACACACCGGTGAATAATTCAAGAGAGGTCTTCGCTTTTGCTGCCAACCCACTGCTATTGACACGTTTCCTGTCATAGATATGCCCACGTCTTTCAAGCCTGTAATATTAGTCCACACTTAAATAGAGAGCGAATCCTCCTTAAGATTTTAGGGGCCTACACCGGCGAGGACGGGTTGCAAAAGCCAGCCCATTCTGCCGATCTGATCTTCGTTTTGTGTTTTCAAAACTCCACAAAAGACAAAGAAAAAGGTTATTTTGTGCTTTTCCCACGTGACAAAGGGGCCACAGTCTCCACGTTTCGGATAAGCAGCCCTACAGTACAATTTCGAGATATGCATGAATAAATGCAAGTAGTTTCAAAGTTTTGACCTTTTGCTTTAATTTATTCATTAAGGTTAAAAAGTAAAGATTATTTATTCGGCAATCGTATCAATTTTTTTTTATCCATGTTAATATGCAAAAAAAAAAAAAAGCAAGAAGAGTGATTCATGCAATGCCTCTTTCTATTTTTCTTTTTTTTTTGGGTGAGTAAAAATTTCATTTGTTAAGAAAAAGGCGCTATCAAAGGCTTGTGAGTATGCCTTTTATCTTCTATTCAATCTTAATTTTGTGAACAAATTACTTTATTTTTCTGTTCTTGACCACATATGTTGTCCATTAACTCCATGATCACACCAAAGGGCCAACTTCCAATAATCATTTTGATGTTTGCTCAACAATTGTAAATACACTAAAATCACTCATTTTTTTATAGATAGAAGAAAAAATCATGAAAAAATTAGCTCAAGAAAGATTTATTAAGGGAGGAAATGATGGTTAGTTCCAAATTAATGCACACAGATAAGCCAAAACAAAAGTTTGTTACAGCATTGGAAGATCAATCCTGTCCCGAATGGGATTCAAATATTAGTGTTGGTGGCGTTAAAGTTTGATTAAAATTATTAAAAACGAACAAGAAAATACAAAAATTGATACTATGCAATGTCCAAATTCTTAAAAACAGATGTAATATTGATGTGACAGATTAATATTGTCGAAACGCCAAATTTCAATTATACGCCTGCCCTTTGCTATAGCACACTAAGTCTCTGTCACTCGTGGCCGCCGTTTGGTAAAATGTCTTTATCCATCCGTCGGAGTCCGGCTCCGTACATTGGTGGCCACGCCTATTTGCCAACCCACTACCATCCACTCGTTTCTGTCAGACATTTTCACGTCTTCTGGGTCTACATTAATCCTTCTAAGGTTTCAAGGGCCTGCATAAATCAGTGCAGGTTTCAAAAGTCTCTAGTTTTCCTTGAATTTATTCATCAAGGTCCATAATGGAAGAGCCTACGTAAGCTATTATAGGTTTCAATAGTCTTTAGTTTTGCTTGGATTTATTCGTAAAGGTCTATAAGTGAAGATCGTTCCTCACATTCTGCCACTCGGTCCAATTTTCTGTGTTGTTAAAGCTACAAAAATTGACAAGAGAAACATTTGGTATGTTTTTCTTTCCTGTGTTCAGGACTTAGAAGCCCATAGTATCCCTATGATAAGGATGAAAAGATGAATTTATAGCCAACTATGTAGTTTAACACCGCTATCATGTTCTGTCTCCCAATGAGATTAAAATATTCTAACTTAGTGCTTTTATTATTTTCAATAGTGAAGAATGTTGCTACTTTGCGTTCAAGGATATGTTGGCAAATAGTGGTGATTATTGAAAATGAATTTCTTTTTTATTTTAAATATTCTTAATTGTTGTTAAGGATGTAGGAAGTTAAACCCTTGTAAATTGGAGCAAAGACAGTTGGCATTGACAAAAATGAGAGAAAAAAGAACAAAAGAAAAAGCTTTTTGTAGTGGTAATGATAATGATGAACATATTTTCAATTTAACAAAGAATTAATAGGCAAAATGAGATTATTGCTTTCAGTACAAAATGATAGTTATCCATTTAAATATTCTACTTAAAGGAATTAATGGATCATTAGGGTTGGTTTTTATAAGACAAACTAAGTTACTTTATTTTCTTATTTATCAATGTCCTATAGTTTAACACCATTTGTGTTAGATGTTGGAGAAGGAGAAACGTCATTGCCATCATTTATTAGTTCTTCTACAAATATTATAATATCCCTAGATTGTCCTTACTATTTATAAAGTCCCAAAATTTGAGGTAAGTCCAAAAATATAGGTAGCAGTACCATGAGTTAGAAACAAAAAATTACAAACCACTTTTAATTATAACTATGAAGACCATCTCTCCACCCGGGAATTCTGATATTGGAATTGGAAGCCTTAAAATTTGATGAGGATTTAACTTACTACATGCTTGCACTCACTCGTTGCATCGCCAACCTCCATCAATTGGGTTGTGTCAGGATTCGACAATCAGAGATGGAAATAGCAGTCGACAGAGTGCTTGCATAGATTTCTCCAAGATGGCCAATGTTTAGGATAAGCAACCTTTGATCTTGTCGGATACCTTTCATCTTCTTTCTTATCATATCTTGTTTTCCTATATCTTTGAAACACGTCCACCAATTTTAATAGTCTATACAAATAACATTATAAAGGTTCCGCCAATAAAAGAAATCTCCATTGTGCAAAGATAAACTACAACCAGTTCCACTGCTCCAGCTTCTGGGTCCTATCGAGTGAAATCCAAGACATATGCATAATAAAAAAGATCCAAAAATTAAAACCTTAAGAAAAATGTAGACCTACAGACAATTTAAGTGTTAGTGCTTTTGCGCAAATGGCTCTATAGGATGGTCCTCTGGCTTTCTTCTTTTAATTCTTGAGCAAGTAACACCAACATTATGTTTTAAAACTTTTTTAAGCCTTCTATTGGATGATATTACAAGACATCTAAGCACAACAAAAGTGATCCTGAACAGCCTCCAACTTGTTAACAACCCTTAAAAGCTTGATTTGTTGGGTAAATACATCTTGCAATGCCAATATTCACTAACGGTTGCTTGCACTAATTCATTTCACCATTAACCTCTACTTATTGTTGCCATATTAGGATGTGAGGATATGTGATGTGTCAATAGCAATCGGTAGAATAAGGTTGCAGTTAATTCCATTGCATTAGATTAATGAAATTGTTGAGTCTACCTCCATCGGCTACTAAACCTTTATCATATGTAAATATGACATAACTCAGTTATCTCGAATTAAATGAAATGCCTAACTTAGATAAGGAGTTAAAGTCACAAATTCATCATCTTTCTTATATACCTGGAAATAGAAGTATTATGTCCAAATATATATCAAATGATGGATTTAAACCATCTATAAGGATACATGTTAGAAAGAACCAAAGCCTGGTCACATTGTTAGGTGATATGTCAATAGCAGTCCGTAGAGCGCATGTGAAGGAGTCCCATGAAGAAAGAAAAAAAAAAAAAAAGGTCAGTTTTTTCTAACATGTATGGGGCAGGTGAAGATCAAACATTATTTGAGAGAAAAAAGAGAGAGAAATCAGCGTCTGTCCCGCGTACAATTGCCCCATCTCTCGCATGCGCCTTCAATTGAGCATCCAGCCATCCCGATTCAGGACCACCTGCCCCATCCGACACTAGTCAGACGCTGATTTCTCTCTTCTTTCTCTCAAATTATGTTTGGTCTTCATCTTCATCGATTGTCGCAATTCGGCGCATGATTTGTATGTTGTAAGAAAGTCATGTTCTAAACGGGACCCAGAGCCGGTTGATGCCATGGGACCGCAATCTGGGACCTCCGTCTCCGTCTGCTTCCCTTGTTGACTGAACAAGGTCATCATCTTGGGCCTCCAAAATAAAATCGAGTTCAAACTGCGAGGAATATTAAACATTCAGGACCATATTGAAAAGGAGAATACTTATGAAATGTAAGTCATAATGAGGTGGACTTTGGCCTTCATCTCTTACGCACTTCAATCAAAGCACCCACTTGGAGATGATAAATGTTCCGGCTTATGAAGGTTTCAAGAATGCTGATAACTCTTCGTTTTGGGTCTTCAAATCAGGTGACTCACAAAAGAAAAAGCGAATAATCATAGAAACCTTAGTACCACATTAGTATTACCATGAAACCATGCCCTGCCTGCAAAATGACCAGTATTACTAGGCTGTTTTGATTAAGAATTTACAAAGAAAAGTGCACCTCACAAATTCATAGCTAGATCTTCTAGTTCCGCTTGAGTCACCATCTCATTGTCCAAAACCAATGGAAAAACTTTGTCATTTGTTACATTCTCCACAGTTCTTCCCTCAAATTTATCTCTTGTTTCCTATCCCCAGTGCTGAAAAACTGCTCTGCTTTCTTCTCTATCATGTAAAACCCTTGATTTTATTTTGCAAGCCTTAGAATATCTATCACGAGTCATGACAGATTTAAAATCCCATAAACCATATTCGTTCCTCTTGATGTGGGGCTCTGTCCAGCTACAATTCACCGATCTCCAAATAGTCACTGAATTGCTCGCCATCGGCATGCTCTTGGTGTTCCATCATGTGGCCAACGCTCATATCTACCGAAAATATGTAACAATGGGGCCCAACTCAATTAAATGTGGTAGGATCTAGCGTTAGTGATATGTCATATCAGTTAGTGAAGCATTTGTAAAAGAGTCCCATCGTGTCTCTTTGGTGGGCATCAGGCCACTAAATAATTCAATACCATGTACATTTATCCTATCAATCCATTGTTATCAACAAGTTGTCCTCACACCTGTTTTCGCTTTTGCGATGTCTCTAAAATTATCAATGTCTCAGATAAACATACTTTTTTATATTTTAAATTACCTTATTATCTTTTATAATATATGAAAAGTCATAAACTACATGAAAGACAATGTAAAACTATATATGATTAAGAAGTAGGTGGCAGGATAATCTCTGTCTTCCTTATTTAATTTCTGCGGCCATTGACATTAACAAAATTTCTTAAGCCTTTTGTTGGATGGTATTGCAAAAAATATGTACAATGGAACTCAACAATGTAGTACATCTAAATGAAAATTATTCAAGAAGAACCTACCAATTGTTAGCAAGATACTCTATAATAATTGACATGCTCCTAAAACACAACTTCCAGGTTCAAAACTTTATATCTTATGAAACTTAGAAAAGTGCTTCTGGGCTTTCAACTAATTCATTTGTCTAACAAGAGCAGGCAGACAATCTCTCCATCTCACCAATTACAAGTTGGTACTCGAGATGATCTCTATCTTCCTTCTTTTTTTTGTATTATGTGTATTAGTTTGTACCATTAGAAAAGCAAATGATAAATGCCCAATTTATTTTAATTGTGATAATTTGATTAGTTAATTTTAATTTTGTTGTTAAGGTTATTTTTATTATTTTTTTATCTTAATATTCTTTTTCATAATATAAGTACTTGTCCTTCAGTTCAAAAATCTATAATCTGAAAATAATTTCATTTGTTTTTCATCCATTTCCACAATTTTGCAGTAATTGATCTGAGATCATATGACGACCAATAAGGACAAATTAGAATCTTACAGCAGTTATTCCCACGGTAGCCCCATGGTGTCAATGACGCTTGAGAATGAAGCACCTGCTAACTTCATTTGCCAAGCAAAAATGAGTTACACTGACCGGAAAGATGTGAAGCAAATTTTTTTTAATACCACTAGCATATAGATGTAGCCAAAAACGTGAACAATTTACATACAAGCAAAGAGTTCCAATTCTAACCAATCTATTTTGAAAAACAATTATATATAATGCGATTCTTGCTAACTACAGCAAGAATCTTATTTCTCTTGACTTATTTTGGTGAACATTTCAGCTCGACACGTGTGGTGGATAAAAATGTCACATTGAGCAGATTTTAGAGTGATCGAGCCATCCCCGAAAATCTTCTGCCACCAGGACCAGTCCCAAAAGCATATATGTAAGGGTCGACCACAAGCATCGCATGTAGAGGCGTCTTCCATGCTTCCAGCAAAAGCAAGAGAATGTGGATGACAACCTTCAAGTTTAAGGCAATCTCCAATGATGCATTGTAAATGGACGGTAAGGTCACATTTTTCACACCAATACAATCTACTAGTTGGATCTCTTCTTTTCTCACAAATTAAACAGTAATTTTCTTCATTTTCATACATAGAGGTGAGTGTCAAAAGATGTGGATGATATGAATATTTTACTACAAACGGAAGAGTGATACAATTCATACATAATTTGAAGTCGCAATCACCAATGCATATATAATTCACCCTTTTTTCGCCACAACCATCGCAAGTCTCATCAAATGTTTCTGCTTGGAAGAGGGGATCCTGGGGGTGAAAAATATGTTCAAGGGCTTCAGGAGCTAAACAACATTGAACATCCAAAAAGTAGATGCACTCATCACATCTATAGAAGAAGCCCTCACGAGAACGGTGACAGCCATCACAACTGGTCACACTTTCACTCTCAACTAGAGTGAGCGGTTGTTCATGAAATATTCCACTATTAATGATTTTGGGTATTTTTGCACATCTAACATGCAAGAAGAAATCACATTCAGTACATTTATAAAATGGAGGAAAGACTATGAATTGCATACAAGCCCCACAACGCTTGTCATGCCTAGATTCTTCATGACTCAAGATCAACTTATGTTGTGGGTGAATAAAGCTTTCGATCTCTTGAGGTCCAACCCTTCCTGCCTTTGCCATCTTTGACCCCTCCACCAAATAAACCAAATGAATTGCGTACTCATTGCAATTACGGGGCTTCTTAGTTGCATCCTTGTCCTCTCGGTTTTTTCCACACTTGAGATGGACAATATAATCACATTTCTTACAATAGTAAGCTCCATACCTTGTATTCACCCGTCTACGACAGAGTCGACAAAATACCCTATCCTGCTTCTTGACTCAATGAACAGAATAAGTGCAACTGAGGTAGTTTTCATGTACTGTAGTTAGGATGGTGTGTGGAAAATCAAATGGCCAATAAAGACCGACTTCTCTTCTACCAAAAATAGACCATTAATGATCTCCTCTATTACAGCTACCAAAGCAACACCAAGATAACTCGGCACATGATCAAACTTTCTTATCAATAAGACAAAGCAACCACCTGAAGAACATTATGCCGATTAATGTCTCGATGATCATGAAGAATGTTTCTCTCTTATCTTGCTGTAAATTTTTCTTTCAACCTTGCGAAATGCCTTTTTCTAATTATGGAGTTACCAATACCCTCAACATCTTCTAAATTGGTGCTTTTGCATTTGCACTTGCAGAGAATGTTACCATTTTGCTTTAACTTGGGTTTCGCGAGGTTAGGAGCGTGGCCAGGGACAAGGAGGAATGGTGATGGTTAAGGAAAATAAATGTATTTTCCTTTTCCTTTTTAATTTCTGAATGGTGTTAAGGATATTGAAGATCACGCCCTTTTAATTTCCTTCCATTAACAAAATGAGTGAAAGAACCGAAGCCAAAAAGAAAGGAACATTAAATGATACTAGCTAAGAATCCCTATGTTCTTTTTAGCAGACTGGCAATGGGATAATTTAAAATTAGTCAAATGTTGTTGATCAACCTAAAAAACATGAGAAAAAACATATTAAAAGTTCTTAGGGATGAAAAAGCCCTAACATATATAGAACCCAAATGTAAACTATTGCATTGTCATAAGATCTAACTTTAACTGCTTGATGAATAACTAAATAGAAAAATTAATTCCAACAGTATCCAAATTCTAAACAACGGCTAGATCGGTGATTTAGTGAGTAAAAACATATGCTTGTGCCAGTATTCAAAACTTTTACTCAACACAGCTGGGCGCAGTCACTAGTTGCACTGCTTGCCTCTGTTAATCGTCGTTATGGTACCGTCCAAGGGCAGGTAATATGTCAATAGCAATCGGTAGGGTACTGCTAAAGGTTCCATTATGTTCAATTTATGCTCAATACGTCAGTGAAAAATTCGAGTAACTAGTTAGCATGGAAAGCAATGCGAACGGAGCAAAAGCTATCCCGTCGTCTTCTTCGCTCGAGAGGTTCGTAAAGCTAGTCCAAATATTTTAGGAAAGGGGATCCTCATAAGGTTTAAAGGGCCCAAAAAGCAAGTTATAGATTGTGTGTTCGTGGAAGCCAGGAGAAGAAATTTAGAAAAGTGGTAAGTAAACCTCGCAACTTTCATAACGGTAATACAAGGATTTCTTGGTTTTTATGCAAGCACTACATTTTTCCTGTTTTGCTAGGAGAGTAAGCACGTGGTCTGAACGCAGGGGATGCAGAACCACAAGGGATAACTCGGCGCAAGATTTGTGCAGGAGAAAGGTACATCCAAGGAAGGAGCATTTGTACGCAGGAAGAGACGGTGTTTGCTAGCATCCCCAGCAAACAACTTCCTCTTCATCTCTATTCTCCACCTCTTTTACCAACATCAAGTGATGGTTGCTCTAGTGGAAATGGTATTTTATCCTCTCTTCCCTATGTTTTGTGGCTGGAGGGCAATATTTATGTTGGATAAAATCGTATTCCAAGCATTTGAAGCCGGGACCCAACGCTTGTTCCCAGCACAGCCCACAATTAGTTTTGTCGCTGACATCATGTGCAAGCTCTTCTCAAAACATCATGCGATGCCATGGACCGAGATTGTAGAAGTTCATCTCCGGCTCCATTTATCTTTCACACACACAATCAAAGGCCTCACTAAAGGATAAAAGATGATTATTATTGGAACTGGTGAAGAATTCGAACTAGCTAATAGCTGCTTACGCGATAAGGATCCGAAAAGTCGGCCAGCAGTGATATAAATTTAAAAAGAAAATTAAAACTAATCAGTTGAAAAGGCCCGGTTCAAATGCATGTAATAATAAATGTATTAAATTACTCAAACTTTATAGATAAATGAAGCGGCTTAATAAAAATAGTTTATCAAATATCTCGGATTTTAAAAATTATAAAAAATTACTGTTAAAATTTTTAATTATAGCCTATATTTTTTTCTCTCATTATAACTTTTAGATCTAAAATTATGAAAATAGATGAGTACTTTATGAATTAATAATGCATTAGAACATCTGATGTAAATTGTTACAATATGAAAAGATGGTTAAATATATTTAAAATAAATAATTATATTATATTGTTTATCAATTCTCTTGGTAATTTTAAACTACTCTATTACTTATAAAGTTATACGTTATCTCTAGGCCAAAAATTTAAAATTTAAATATTTTAAAACAGTCTTACAGAACTAGAATGCTTGCACTATTGTAACATTGAAAATTATGTATTCGTGAATAGTCTGGTGTGACCATAAAAATTGATCAATTTGAGTGGCTCTAGGCAATTGATGTGATTTTTGTTTGCCACTTTCCCCTGTTCCTGCGTGACACCAGAGGTTCTGCAAAGAAACAGCCGGCTTTTTAAGATCAAAGATGCAAATTTTTGAGAACTAGGATTTTAAGATCAATGATGCCTTTAAAACTGATCAACGTGCGTTTCTCGCTCTCATTTTCTTTTGGAACTTGGATTCAAATTTTTGATATCGACAATGCCTTTAAACCCGATGAAACCGAGAAGTTCCTGATCGCATGCCTATCTAGCAGTCATCATTGACACCGGCAGCTGCGAAAAATCTGCACCTCCTTTGACATCTAACAGGCCAAGTAACTTTCATTGTCAATACTACGGTAAAATTAATTTTAGTCGGCGATTTAAGATCCCGTTCATTCTTGAAAGAAAGTATAGTTTATATCTTAAATGTTTCATTTAATTTTTTTACATGTTAAAATATTTGTTATGGAGCTTTCATTCGTAATTTTAGAATATAAATTCTACGTATGATATTTCATCCTTGTGAGTTAAGTTTTCTTTTTGGATGCTCCGATGAAATGATATTTAAGAATAAGAGGTAAATATATTCTCATATTAGTATTTCAGGAAAGTATTTTTCTTATATATAAATTTTTTTTATATTCGAACACGGTAATAGCTAATTATTGCTTGCTTCTCAAACAACCTGCTGGCTCACTACTCCCTTTTTATTCTCGAATGTTTCACAAACTTGATAAGGATCCCAAAAGTACCATATCCTTTTGACCCGGTTCAATGGTACGCGATAATAAGCGCACTAAATTAAAAACTTTAGATATAAATGCAATAAGTGGTTTGAAAAGTTACAATAAATTATCCAAAATCAAGAAAATGGAGGCATGTACTATGAATTAATAACGCTTTAGATCACGTGATGCAATAAAACCAAAATTTTCACTTCTACGACTTTTTGGAGACATCAAATAAAATTTCTGTTTCTTATGCGAAATAATTCTTTTTAATTCAACCAAATGCATTACTTTGTATAATGATAATTAAAAAGATTAAACAGAAACAAATATAAAAAAATCAAGCATTAAATATTGACAGCTAATAAAAATTCTAGAGAACCAACTCTCCAAATTGGAAAGTTACAGTCAATCAACATGCCTTTTTATCTCTCGTATTCCTCTGTTCCCGTCGACCCTCGCACTTCTGCGAAGAATCCGCTGGCCTTTCTAGACCCACGATGCAAATTTTCGAGATGTACAATTTTTAGACCAACAATGCCTTTAAAATTGAGTAGTCCACATGTACGACCCCAACACCCCTGCAAAGAATCTGCCGGCCTTTTCAGATCCTAATGCTTCAGATCAACCTTTTTTGAGTAGGCCTTGACGGTATGGCCATTTTAGCTGTTATCGACGCTACTGTCCATACGATCCTCGAAGTCTCCAGAATTAGTCCACATCTTTTAGGAAAGAGGTTCCTCACAAGATTTCAGGGGTCTCAATAAACAAGTGCGGGTTTCAAAGTCTTTTAACTTTTGTTTTGATTTATTCGTCAAAAACAAAAAATCCCATGTTCTTGTGCAATACCTTTTCTTTTTCTATCTTATCTTATTTTTGCACCATCGACGAATGTCTAATCAGGTCCCAGTGGGCAACAGAGCACCAAACAATGCAACAAAAATCTTTCAAAGATTTCAAAAGTCATTGTCTTATCACCTTACTTCATCATTTCACGCCGCGGATTAGTCGCTAAAGCCGAGAGCTTTTATCGAATTCTTATTATATTTGAGCTTTTATCGAATTCTTATTATATTTGAGCTTTTATCGAATTCTTATTATATTTGAGCTTTTAGGGAATTCTTGTTGGGCAACACACCAGTGAATAATCCAAGAGCAAGTCTTCGCTTTTCCTGCCAATTCACTGCTATGGACACGTCCTGTCATAGATACACCAAATCTGCAAAATTAGTCCACACTTAAAAAAGAAAGCGAATCCCCTTTAAGAAAAAAAAAAAAAAAAGCGTCAACTTGGAATCAGCAAACCGGGTCATCCGGGTTATCGGGCTGGAAGAACCAGCACCTCCCTCCTCCCTGTCACGGGTTCAACGATGTATCCATTGGCTTATCGTCTTAGTACGAATCAATCGATCCATTTTTTATGTTATTGTGGCATACCTTTCATATTATACATTGTCTTTGCGTTATTACTTTTGTTCTCTCTACCCGCCTTATTACAACATAAAACTCCACAGTTCCTCAATTTCCAGGAATAACACGTATTTCCACAAAGCCCACTTGTGGTTGGGCTATAGTGCTATGGATGTTGTACCTGTAAACCAGAAATACATCATCGAAATACTTGTTACTGAACAGGTTTATGTTGTAATAAGGACTCAAATAATTTTGCCTACAACTAAAACTTTGCAGGTCCTAAGGGTCCAAATACACATATAGTAAATAGAAATCTCCTAAAGTAGTTTGGTGTGCAAGACACTTATGAAAAATTCAACAGCTCCCAAAGCTTATCTTCTCAACTCATTACTTACCACATGTTACAGTCATAATTATTTCTAGATCCTCGAAGTTTGTAAAATTTGTCATCATCTTTTAAAAAAAGGGATCATCTTAAGATTTAAAGGGCCTACATAAATGAATGTTGGTTTCAAAAGTCTTTAACTTTTGCATTAATTTTTTTTTTTGGTCAACATCTAAGAATGAAGATTGTTCATTGCATTTTGTCAATCGGATCAACTTTTTATTTTTATAAAGCTACAAAAGACAGAGCAAAAGGTAGATTATTTTTCTTTCACGTGATCATGCTTGTCAATTTCGCTAAAAAACCAATCGTGTCTTAAACTTATGTTTAGGACAAGTATCCTATAGTGTTTAGGTACATATAGAAATGAATAAATAAGCAATTATGTAGTTTAACAGTACTTCTATGTCTTGGGATAATAATTTAATTACAAATAATATGTAGGAATTTCACTTGTAAGTGGTGATAAAAAATTTCGTCTCAAATGAGACTCTTTTACAGGATCTAAGCATTGATCATGAAAAAATAATGGATTTAATATGCATAACATAAATAGATTAGAAGACATACCGTATTTTTCCATTTGCGCCATCATTTTGGACTAAGTCTTCCACTCTATTCTCTCCAAATACTGGCTCGATGAGATAACTAAAAGTTGTTGTGTGAAAAGGTTAGGGAGATGGCAATAACAATGACTGCGTAAAAGTCCCTTTTATTTACCCGTGTGAATAAGCGGTTACTTGGTGTGTGTGAGTCGTGAGTTATTAGTGAGTTGTGTGCTTAGTGTTTTACGGGAGAGAGGGGCATGATGGATGAGGTGGCGAAACTGCCCTGAGGGGCAGTTTCCCACGACTAAACGCAATAAAACATGTTTCATTGTTATCTCCAAAATATCTCCCTTTAGCAACATTAAATATATTAAATATACATATAAACGGAGTGCTAGAAGGGGGACTTAGCCAATTAATAAAATGTCCATACAAATAGCCTTACTCATCAAAGTCTATTAGATGGACAACGGCCCACACCAGCCAATACCATATATGCAAAAGGGGAATATATGTACAATATTTATACAATTAAATGGACCAATAAAATCACATTGCATCGCCACGGTAGGGAATGATTATTTATGCATCATTGATATAAGCCCACATTACATGGACTCATACAATGAGCCAACAATCTCCCACTTGGGCTATAGCAATGATCATAAAAACAAATAATATTACTAGTAGATTTTATATATATGAAAATAATTTTTAAAAACATTTTATGATGGTCCAGAAAATTCAGAAACATCACTTATTGCCGATCTTGTCACATAAAGTTTCAAACTCAAAGATAATAGTGGTTATTATGCCATTTAGAGACACAACTCCCAAGATAGTCACAAGAGTTCTCCACTTTACGAACATAGATCTTATCTGGTAGTGTGATGGACGAGTAACACCACAAAAGAAATGTAGTGTTACCCTCCTATCAGTCCCATTCTCCTAATGACCAGCATCACCGACAAAACCGTCATAGGGGAATATCACTTCAAATGACAAATGTCATCGACAAACCGTCCTAGAAGGACATCCCAAGGTGACAAGACGTCATTGACAAACCGTCCCAGGAGAATATAAAATGTCTTGTGTAGGATACTCGAGTACATAAAATTTGTGTGCTACAAGACATTATAATATGGCCACAATAATGTGCCCTGGCCAAATGCTTAAGGTCGCACCTCCCTTAAGACTTTATAACCTGTCTTAAACAAGCACATATGTGTTTCACAAGTTTATGAAAATTAAACAATAGACAGGTAACTAAGATATACATGCATCAATCAAAGTTTCATAACAATAAACAAACAAATGCTACAATGATATATAACAATGAAGTGGGCATCAGCTCCCACTGAATAAAAGTGTTCAACAAACATTAATAGCTCCCACTGAGCAAAAGCATCAAAATGGAGAGCATAAGTTCCCACTAAACAAAGGCATCAAATGAAGAACAAAGACCCATGCGATCAGCATGCTTTTGCAATACAGAAGGACTTAACCCTTTAGTAAGTGGGTCAGCTACCATGACATTTGTTCCAATGTGCTCCACTGCAACTTCACCGTTCTTTACCCTCTCTTTAATTGTCAAAAATTTGATCTCTATGTGCTTGGCCCCTTTGATATTTCTATTGTCGTTGATAAATGACACAGCAGCAGAATTATCACAATATAATTGAACGGGCCTTTCAATAAAATCAAGGGCAGTCAACAACTTTATAAGATTTTTCAACCAAATGGCTTGAACAGCCGCACCATAACAAGCCACAAACTCTGCATGCATGGTGGAGGATGTAATCAATGTCTGTTTAACGCTTTTCCATGACACTGCTCCACCTGCCATAATGAAAACATAACCTGATGTGGATTTCAAATCATCCTTATCGCTTGCAAAATCTGCATCTGAATACCCAACAAGCTCCAAATCATCCACATTTCTATAAGTCAACATATAATTCCTTGTTCCTTTCAGGTATCTCATAACCTTCTTGGCAGCAACCCAATGATCATGACCAGGGTTAGATTGAAATCTGCCAAGAACTCCAGTGGCAAAAGCAATATCAGGTCTGGTACAAACCTGTGCATACATGAAGCTACCTACTGCACTGGCATATGGTATTTTCTTCATAATTTCCTTATCAGCTTCACTTTGAGGGCATTGTAATTTATTCAGCTTGTCACTTCTAAGTATTGGTGCACTTCCAGGTTTACAATCTTGCATGTTAAACCTTACTAATACCCGATCAATATATGCCCTCTGAGAAAGACCTAACAGTTGACGTGAACGATCTCTGTGGATCTCAATCCCGAGAACAAACGAAGCTTCACCAAGGTCTTTCATATCAAATTGAGAAGACAATAATGTCTTAATTTCTCGAAGTAACCTCATATCCTTACATGCCAACAATATGTCATCAACATAAAAAA
Organism: Casuarina glauca; assembly: GCA_028551395.1. Taxonomy (NCBI): domain Eukaryota; kingdom Viridiplantae; phylum Streptophyta; class Magnoliopsida; order Fagales; family Casuarinaceae; genus Casuarina; species Casuarina glauca. The sequence continues at coordinate 29,614,046 of CM052351.1, read as the reverse complement.
TTAACAAAATTGGGGTACTCCCACTGAACTTGGTATATATGCAACGATCCATTAAGTTCTCAACAAAGCCACACGAAGTGATAAAGCTATCAAATTTCAAGTACCATTGCCTCGAGGCTTGCTTAAGGCCATAAATAGATTTCTTTAACTTACAAACAAACTTACTGGCATTATCTTTCACAAAACCCTCAGGTTGTTCCATATATACTTCTTTATCCCAAACTCCATTTAAAAATGCAATCTTAACATCCATATGGTGCAGTTCTATATCAAAATGAGCAACTAGTGCCATAACAATCCTAAATGAGTCTTTAAAGGATACTGGCGAAAAAGTCTCATCATAATCAACTCCATCTTTCTGTGTAAATCCCTTAGCAACCAATCTAGCCTTGAATCTGTCTATCTTTCCAGTGGAATCTTTCTTTGTTTTAAACACCCATTTGCAACCAAAAGGCTTGCATCCTTCAGGTCGCTTAACTAAATCCCAAACTTCATTATGCTTCATGGACTGCATTTCATCTTTCATAGCATTTAACCAAAATTCTGATTGTGGACTTGAAATAGCCTCAGAGTAAGTCACTGGATCCTGTACAATCCCAATGTCATAATCATGTTCACCAAGATATACCTCATAGTCAGGGTGGATAGCTGATCTCCTCTCTCTAGTAGATCTCCGAACTGGCGGAGTAATAGTATTTTGATCTTGAGCTTGCATTTTCACAACTGGAACTTCATTAGTATCATGTTCTTGCACATCTGAATGTACTAGAACTGGTTCAACAGGTTGCATGCTCAATGAAGTAAAAGGATCAGCTTCAACACCCACATAGGTAATGCCTCCGCTCTCTGAGATCTGTGAACATTCAGCTTTTTCTGCAACATCAAGCTCTAAGAACTTAGCTGTTTGCGAATCCACAATTCTAGGACCTCCACCAGGGTTATAGAATCGATAGCCCTTGGAGTGCTCTAGGTAGGACACAAAATAACATCTAGTGGTTCGTGGATCTAACTTTCCTAGAGTCGGATTATACAATTTCACCTCCGCTGGGCACCCCCAAACTTTAATATGGTTCAAACTAGGCTTGCGTCCCTTAAACAACTCAAACAGAGTCAGTTGAACTGCTTTAGTAGGAATGCAATTAAGAATATACATAGAAGTCTTTAAGACTTCTCCCCATAGAAACTGGGATAGATTACTCTCACTCATCATGCTTCTAACCATATCCATCAAAGTTCTATTTCGCCTCTCAGCGACACCATTCTGTTCTGGGCTTCCTGGCATAGTGAATTGAGCATTATGCTAGAATCTTGTAAATACTGAGCAAATGGTCCCTTATGCTGTCTTGTGTCACCATGTCTCCCATAGTATTCTCCACCTCGATCAGATCTCACAATCTTTATACTTTTTCCCAATTGTTTCTCAACTTCAACCTTAAATTCCTTAAACTTCTCAAGGGATTCTGACTTCTCTTTGATCAAATACACATATCCATAACGTGATAAATCATCTATAAAGGTAATGAAATAAACATCACCTTGTAGTGTTGGTCTATATGGACCACTTATATCAGTGTGTATCACACCCAACAAATCAGAACAGTGAACTGCAGTCCTTTTCTTTGTCTTAGTTAGCTTACCTCTACATCAATCCACACAAGTTTCCAAATCCTCATTAAGAGTGGGCAAAATTCTTACTTTTATCAACCTTTGTATTCTCTCTTTTGAAATGTGGCAAAGTCTCTTATGCCATAATGTATATGATTGCTCTTTAGACATCACCCTATTAGGGACATTACGTTCATCATTCATCGTAACATAGATCTCATGTGGGGATAAACAAAGCTTATATAAACCATGATTCAAAGTGCAACAACCAATAAGGTTCAAATCAAAACATACATTAACAACGGAGTTTTTAACTTCAAAAGAATACCCTAATTTGTCCAACAAAGAAACTGAAACTAGATTCCGTCTAAAGGACGGTACATAAAAGGTGTTATATAAAGTCATCCTAAAACTAGTCTCTAAAAGCAAGGTGACATCTCCAACGAACTCCACATCAACCTTCATGTTATTCCCCACAAAGAGATACTTCTCATCCTGACTTGGGCTCCTCCGGTTTACGAATCCTTGAATGGTAAATATTACATGGTTAGTGGCACCTGTATCTAACCACCAAGAACTAGAGGGTGTTTCTACCATATGAGACTCACAAACATAAGCTAAAGAGCAATTACCTCCATCTGGGCGCTTTCCCTTGCTCTTCCTGAGCCTAGGACAATCAGGTTTCTTATGCCCCTTTACCCTGCAATAAAAACATACGATCTCATCTGGCTTGACCCCAGCAGCCATTTCAGACCTCCTTGTCCCAGCAACATTGCCCTGAGGGGCTACTTCACGGAAAGCTGACCGAGCCCTTCTAGGGTCTCTATTACGTTGAGGCTTGAATTTCCTGTTTCTACTAGAACTAGCTCCCTGAGTATACAAGGCAACTCAACTTTTATTAGCTCTTAACTGCTTTTCTTCAACCATCACTTGAGCTAACAGCTCATTGGTTGTCCACTGCTCATGCCGCATATGATAAGTTGTCTTAAGAACAACAAAGTCAGCAGGAAGGCTATTCAAAACCTTATGAATGATGATTGCATCAGAAAGGAGAACATCTGCCTTCTTGAGTTTGGGCTTATAGTCAATCACCTTCATGATATAATTCTTTACAAGCATGGACCCATCATACTTAAGATCAAACAACTCCTGCAGAAGTTCTCCAGCTACAGCATTAATAGGCGGTGTATACTGTTTCTCCACTACCTCAAGAAATTCCTTAGTAGTGCCATCGGTGGGTAAATCCGCTTGAAGGTGATCCTCAATTATTCTTTGCATTGTCAATATACAAAACTCATTCTTTCTAGCCCAGGTAGCACACTTATTCCTATACTCTTCTATGCTAGCCTCAGTAGGGTCCTTTGGTTTTTCAATAGTGAGGACTGAATGTAGATTAGAAATCCGCAAAGCGAAGTGGAGATCAGCCAACCATTTCTTGAAGTTCGATCCAGTCAAGATTTCAATGGTTGTACAGTTGTTGACTGTGAAAGTTGCTGTAATTCATAATACATAACAGGAGCACACAGTGAGTAGATAAGAAGAGAGTTTCACAAGCATTATCATATAAATACCTGCGGGCAGTCGACATGACATGTCATCCAGAAACTCTCTACACAACAGCTGTCATAAGGAAGAACCAATCATCATGATCCACCACCTGTGGGTGTATGGACTGTAAAGACTGACCCAAATCCAGGCATGCTAGTTGTGTAACATCCAATTCCTAACACATAATCACCTCCTGTGGGAGAATGAAACGTACTAGGATTGGACTCATCCACAGTACAAGAACGAAGTCTCATAACTCAATTAAATTACGCCACTGTGGTGGTCACAATCCAATTGAATCACATGACCCCCGCGTACTTGGAGAAATTCCTCAAATGCATAAAACACAAACCCACACCTAACCAGGTGTGCCACTGTGGTGGTCACAACTCAATCAAGCTATGAGCTCGTTTGTGCTGCGGGATACAACATACACTACTCACAATCCAAATGTGCAACTTAATTTTTAAAAGATGACACTTGTCTCTAAATTGCACTTAATTAACACTTTAAGTGTTATAATTGTATGCTAGACTAAAACGGCCTAATATAATATTTAAATAAACAAATAACATTCAGAAGGCCATAAATAATTTTTCAAACAGTTAATCATCACATGCTAGCATACAAGTATGGCATATAAAATTAATTAAACAATAAATTAAACAATTTTGATTTAAATAATCATCAAACAGAGACAATTATTTAAAATAAATTATCAAAATATTAAAATTAAAATTTAAAAATTTCGACGTAAAAAGGGGTCTCCGACGCGCCTTCACGCGCCGCTGGAAGCGGCTGTCGGCCGGTACGGCCGGTTAGCAGGTTCGGTCGAGTCAACTCGGCCGGTTCAGGCCGACTCGGCCGATTCGGGCCAACTCGGCTGATTCGGCCGATATGGCCGTCATCGTCAAGTTGGCCGGTTCTCCGGCCGATAAGGTCGTCGGAATCGTCGGATCATGGCCGACGTCCGACGCCACAGACGGCGGACTTTCGGTGCCTGCCAGCGGCCAGATCTGGATGAAACCAGAGCCAGCCGAAATCGGTAACCCGATTTGGCCGGTTCGGCGTCCGTCCGGCCAGTTCTCCGGCCGGTCGAGACGCGGTTGAGATCGTCGTCGGATGATCTATCTCCGGTCACCTGTTCGGAGGCGAACGGCGGCTACTGGCGGCCTGAATCGGTTTCGGGTCAGGTCGGGTCACGTGCGACCCTGTCGGAAAGCCACCGTTTCCGGTGGTTCTTGGCTTCGGCGGAATTAGCACGCCGTGCTTTCCGAATCTGACCTCATCCGGTCCAAAGGACCACTGGTTTAGCTTAGATCGTATTTTGAAATTTTAGACTATAAAAATACGAAAAACCCATTTTTAGATCGGTACCAAAACGTGATTTTGTTTCGATTTGGCTTGATTTGGCTCAATTTGGCTCACCAGATCAATGCTATAATTGCTCTTACCAATTGTAAAAAAATTTCGTCTCAAATGAGACTCTTTTACAGGATCTAAGCATTGATCATGGATAAATAATGGGTTTAATATGCATAACATAAATAGATTAGAAGACATACCGTATTTTTCCATTTGCGCCGTCATTTTGGACTAAGTCTTCCACTCTATTCTCTCCAAATACTGGCTCGATGAGATAGCCAAAAGTTGCTGCGTGAAAGGTTAGGGAGAAGGCGATAACAATGACTGCGTAAAAGCCCCTTTTATTTACCCGTGTGAATAAGCGGTTACTTGGTGTGTGTGAGTCGTGAGTTATTAGTGAGTTGTGTGCTTAGTGTTTTACGGGAGAGAGGGGCATGATAGATGAGGTGGCGAAACTACCCTGAGGGGCAGTTTCCCACGACTAAACGCAATAAAACATGTTTCATTGTTATCTCCAAAATATCTCCCTTTAGCAACATTAAATATATTAAATATATTTATAAACGGAGAGCTAGAGGGGGGACTTAGCCAATTAATAAAATGTCCATACAAATAGCCTTACTCATCAAAGTCTATTAGATGGACAACGGCCCACACCAGTCAATACCATATATGCAAAAGGAATATATGTACAATATTTATACAATTAAATGGACCAATAAAATCACATTGCATCGCCACGGTAGGGAATGATTATTTATGCATCATTGATATAAGCCCACATTACATGGACTCATACAATGAGCCAACATAGGTTTGTAAAGATAATGACAACTTTATGTAATTTAAATATTGCAATAGAATCAATAATATTGAATTTGATTGGCTCATTAATTTTTTTCTTTTCCTTTCTTTTTATCACATCTTGTGATGGGATATTACAAATTTTAGCAGTAAAATTTGACGAAATACATCAAAGATGAACAACCAAATACAAAAACTGCCTAGATATGACATTAGGCCAATATTTGCTACTTGAGACTCTAGGTTACCTATTGAAGAACTACATAAATAGTGTCCTAAGAATAATATTGACAAAGGAGTGCAGTTGTCTCCTCATCTTCTTTTGGACCACATAGATGCAATTTTGAAAAGACAATTGAGTATTTTAAAAAAAAATAAAAAAAGATTCTCTTAAGATTTAAAGGGATCATATCACAAAGTTTAATCGTCAAAAGTCTTTATCAATTACTTCAACTAATTAATTAAAGTTAAGGAGTCAAAGATTTCTTTCATTATACTTTCACAATCGAGTCAATTATATAAAATTATGCTGCGCATTGTAATACTCAATGTCTAACTGATAAATAAACAGTTTCGTTTTTGTTATAATTATTTGATATGTCAATTTTATGTCTGTTATCTTAGCTAATAATCTTAATAGAGTCCGACAGAAGGCCCACACAAATTGGATCAAATCCGGATTCAGAAATACTTGGAAGGTCCCAAAGACCCAAAGCCCAGACAAGTCGGATCAGATGCTCCGAAATATCGGGTCAACCCGAAATTTCTTATCCATCTCGTCCGACTTCGTCTTCCTGCTCCTTCATCCCCGCGTCTCTTGTGCAACCAGAATCTTCACGCAATGCATGGAGCGGCTTCCTCCACGCGAGTAACTGAAGAATTCTAAAAAATGGATAGCCAAGTACGTAGTTCAACACTACTGCCATGTCGTACTCCCAATAACTTCAACATCTTCTAAATTAATGCTTCTAAATGTAGTAGTGGAGGATCTTGTCATCTTGCTTTCGGCTCGTAACACGAGGTTGGGAGGGCGGCTAAGGAAAATGAATAAATTCTCTTGGTCCTTTTTAATTTTTTTAATGGTGTTTAAGGAAGTTGGAGATTATGCCCTTATAAATTACAGCATGGATTTGATTATTTCTGATTTTTGGGTGCCTAGGAAGTGGATTAATTAGCTCTTTTCGATATTATGGTATCACGTCAGTTTTGTTTATTTGGAATAACAAATTTCCAGGAAAATGAACTAAAGGCATAAAAATAAATTATCAAATGGAAATTGTGGATAATCTTGAGGTAAAGCACGAAATTGTAAGTAAATAGGTTATGTTCTATATATTCTAACAAATGAAAAGTCTGTCATTCCATAATGAATTATATTATGCCCAATTAGGTGATTAAGGTGTTTTATCTTTCTCTAAGAAATAGGATAATACCATATCCTTTATACTTATCCAATGCATAATTATTACATCTAACTTTATTGATATTAATAAAACTTGTTAGTTATTATTTTTTTATTAAAAAAAGTTATTTGTTAAGTTACTACTGTTTTTATTTTTTATTTTTTACAAAGGTAGTTGATAAGTAATTATCTAGCTGGTAATTAAGATGCACATTAAGAAGCTTGTACGCAAACCTAACTGCACCAGTGGAAGCCAAGTTGTTGGGTGTACATACCATCAAATGGCTCCCACCAAATCTAATCGCGGCTGTGTTATAAAGGATCAATGATATTAGTGACTACTTACCTGCTTGTAGTTACTCATTGCATCTTTGGCCTCAAATAATTTTAGTTACGATAGGATCATAGGTTAGTGAAATATCAATAGGTGATACATCACAATCGCATGATAAAATGTTCATGATTGATGTTGTATCTTTATCTTTATCATCCTATCTTGATATTTTAATATTCATATAATAAAATAAGAACCACCGAGGTTTTTCCTTGCCAACCCACTATTATCAACAATTTCATCTCAAATTTTTTTCCACTGACTTTGAAGTCTACAAAACTAGTCACATTGACTATAAGATTGATTAGAATTTTAGTTATTGAATTTCTATAACTTGTCGATTCACTAATAGGAATTATTGGTATATCTTCATTTTCTCTTCTATCTTAATTTTGTGAATAAATTACTTCAATCTTTTCTTTTACATGCCTATTTATATTGTACATAATCTCCATGGTTCCTTAATTTTTTTGGAATAAGATATATTTTTACAAGTACATCAAGAAAATATCACTAAAACTTATTACCAAATTGGCTTAGTCTTAATCAACAAAACTTAAATATTTTGCATTGAACTGAAATTTTGCGGGAACAATCAGAAGAGGTCTGTAAAGGAGTTCTATCATGTTACCTTTTTTGGGTAACATACCAATGAATAATCCATACCATCCGCACTTTATTTTGCTAACCCACTACTGTCCACATATTTCTGTCAGGGATATTTGCGTCTCTTTCAAATCTGAAATTTAACTCACATCTCTTAAAAAGTGGATCCTCTTAAGATATAACGTGCTGACGTAGGCTTCAAGGTCTTTAGCTTTTACCTTAATTTATTCATCAAGGTCAAAGAGTAAAGTTGTCTATTGCGTTCTTCGAAGCACATCAACTTTTTGTGAGGACATGAATAAGATGTTATATCCTTATATACATTAAAGTTTTCAAACGCGTAAAGTCTTATAAACAAGGAGCGATAGTTATAAATTGCGCATAGCGTTGTTGTAATGCTTGCCATGCCCAGGCTCCTCATTGCTTCGGATTAGGTCATGTTCCAGATAACCTAAACGTGAGATCTTCCAAGGTACATATAATTTATTCTTTGCTACAGTGAACTGTTTCACTAAATAAACCAAAATGAATGGTGGCGCCATTGGAATTACATGCCCCGTTTCAGCTGTCGCCTGGTAGTCCTCGTGGCGAATTGTGCAGCCGAGTTGGAAAATGTAAACTTGATCAGCTTCAGTGTGGGGACAGAACATTGACAGGGTTGGCAACAATGATCCAGAAATTTAAAAAAGACTAAGAATAGCGTGTTGGATATCATAACTGAGTTATACAAACTTGGAATCCCCTTTCACTTTACTAGATTTTTAAAAATTTAGCCTGACTGTTATCCATCACTTGTCATTAAAAATATGATGTAACATTTAACTTTATGGTATTAGATTGATGACAATGTTGAGTCGCAAGCGTCCGGCTCAGTTAGTAGCTGGCGCTTCCTGGGATACAATCCCCATTCCCCTTTATCTATCCAAAAAAGAAACATACCTTGTGCAAATGCATATATAATGTGGAACAAAAATCATCAATACGTAACATAGCAAAAGGGACCAAACCTTGACTGATCGGGAGTATTCTTCAGAGAAGAATTGTACTATATTACAGAAGTTTATGTAACAAACTAGTTGTAGAGTGAGTTAAATTTTTAAACGAAATGCTTGAAGGAAAAAATAAGTAAATTGACGAGCAAGAGGGAGGAACTCTTTTTCTATCACAGTCAAACGACTCACATGGGGAAAATTAGTATTCATGCTTCTGAAAGTTTCTGATCTGCTAATGACTGTCCAACAGTTTGGTCTTCTCATATCGTTGTCCTTGTCATTTGCCAAGGCCCAAAGGTTTGAGATGGATTGGACGATTCGGTCATCTGTACAATCCCAAACGAAAAAAAAGTTAAAAACTAACCGCCAATTATCACCCAGAAGACCATGAGAAACTCTGAAATAGGACTAACGGAGAAGCTCAAAATAAGTTCTTGCAGTATAGGAAGAACAAACCTTTCCCAACCTGTGATTCAATCATCACTATTGGAAGGATTAGAGCTTAATGAAATCTGCTCGAAGATTAACATCTAAATACAAAAATTGATTCCAAGCATTGTCCAAATTATAAAGAACCGGTAAAAGATTGATTTGTTGGTAAAAATTCAAAAATCGAAAACTAAACAAAAAACAATTCAATCTTCTGGCTTCGTTGTTTGAGTTCTTAGGTGATAGAATCAAGTTTGCATTCAAAAATTCTCTTAAGCCTTCTGTTGGATGATATTAAAAATTTACACAAAAAGGAGCTGAACAATGGAATTACATCTAAGGAGCACGCATACGCAGCAACTTCGAAGAGTTGTTTCAGCAAAACCCTTTATCGCCCTTTGGATCAATCACGTAAGTTGTGGGAACGAGCAAGCATTTTCAGTCTTTTAATCATAATCATAGTTTAGAAAATATTTGAGTAGATGAACACTAAAAATATTCATGTTTATAAATGTTCATTCTTGCTTCTATTGATGGAAAACAAACCAGCATAGCAAGCATTCTTTAGGAAAGATGTTGAGTTGAGCGAATTCGTCATACATCAAATTGAAAAAAAAAAAATAAATAAATCTTACAGTGGTCTTTCATTAAATTTTTATTTGATACTTGGTATATATGATTTATTTTTACCGTTGAATACTTAACAAATAAACCATTTTAATATGATTATATGACGAATTAGTCTAATATCTATCATATTATCTATTACAATTTTTTTCATAATTCTATAGACAAGCAAGCTAATGATGTCGGTAACACTTGAAAGTAAAGCAAAAGTTATCTTCATTTACCAAACAAAATCAAGAGGATGTTTGTGGTATAATTTCTCTATACAAGGTCTTCCAAATTTGGTGTAGGGATTCTTTCTAATAACACAATGACATTGTGCAGTGAAGTCACATTTTTTACAATAATAAAACAAGTATTTAGGATCCTTTTCAAGATCCCTTTCTTTTTTACAAATCAGACAATAATGTTCTTCAGAAATACCATCATGTCTTATGGTGAGCCTTAGAAGATGTGTATCATGATCATGTCGAGCAACAAGTGGAAGAGTGACACATCTAAAACACAAGTGAAATTTACAATCAATGCACTTAAGCACTGGATAGTTTTCTCCAAAAAGGTCACACCCATTTCATTTGAAACCATCTACTCTAGCAAGGAAGAGGGCGTGCTCATGAAGTTGATGTTCAAGACGCTCAGGTATTAAAAAACACTGAGCATCAATTTGGAAATTCTCACACTCGTTACAGTTGTAGGTGAAGCCCTGGCGATCACGGCAACAACAGCAGCATCTAAAAAAAATTCATAACTAGACTTGTATGATAGTTGTGAGAGGAGTACAAGTGAATGATTATGAAATAGCCCCCGCTTAACGATTTGAGGTATTTTGGCACATTTACAATGCAGGAAGAACCTGCATTGTTCACATCCATAAAATGGTGCGATGATTTTAGGTTGTATACACACCTCACAATGTTTGTTATCCCTCGGCTCTTCATAGCTAATGATTAAGTCATGGATGGCTAAAATGTGGGATTTGTTGAGGGCCAACACTTTTGTCCTCTGCGGCATTTGTCCCCTCCACCAAGTAAACAAAATCACTAGTAGGGTTATCAAGATCATGAATTTGCGATTCAAAATGACGTGCACATCTCAGGTGAATAATGTATTCGCAATCTTGACAATAATAAGCTCCATAACCTAAATTTACCTTGTTACGGCAAATGTTGCAAAATATCTTGTTCTGCTCTTTGACTCATAAACAGAATAGGTGCTAATAAGAAAATGATTGTGTCCTTCAATTTTGATGGTTTGCTCAAATGCAACACACTTCTTGTGAGTCGAGAGTCAGCAAACGCTACAAAGGTAGGCTGTATCCTGACTTTCCTCACCACACCCTTCGCAAGTGAACGGAATCGGCCCCATAGTGGGGGTGACCACGTGTTCGTGGCAGTTGTCAGTGTTGATTCGCCAACGGTGAGGGCATTCCATGTGCATGTCAAAGTCGCGAAGGGAATTACGGTAAAACAACAATTTGCCGCACGTTTTCCGGCAACCATCGCATCTATTGGAGTATGATGGTTCTCGGAGAGTAAACGAGGTCATTTGGGAGCATGGGATGTTGTACTGCTAGAGATAGTTGGGCACATGATTTATGAAGTAGAAAAGGGCATTCGGAATGGCATTTATACATAGAACAATGATTCTCCATCCCCTGCAAGCAACTTCCTCTCGCCATTATCTTCATCTCTTTTATAGAGATCAAATGATGCCTATCCTCCAAAGAATGCCTGGACTTCCCCTTTCTTGCGTTTGTTGGCTCGGGCATGATTGATGCTGGATGAAATCGCATTCCAAGCATTTGTAGACAGGACCCAACACCTGTTCATGACACACCCGGCAAACAGAGTTGTTGCCAAGATCAACTGCCAGTTCTTCTAAAAAGATCAAGTGATGCCATGGACTGCAATCTTCAAATTTCATATCCATCTCCAACTCTAAATGCACACAATCAAACGATTCACACAAAGATAGTTAGTATTCAGACTTGTAAAGGATTTGAATATGGCTAGTAACTGGCCGGTCTTCAAATCTAGTGGCTCGCAGTTTATGCTTGTTAGTCTTTGATGCTGAAAATATTTTAGATGGTTTGAGGACTCAACCAGCTTACCATGCACTAGAAATAATAAATTAAAGACTAACAGCTAAAATTCACTTTGTAGGGCCAACTCTCAAGTTCTTTTGACCAAGTTCCGTGATGTAGGATTACAAATGGACTACGTTTCTGAAATTTTTTTAATTGATTGCAAATGCAAATACACTTTTCCATTCTAGTATAACCATTATTTTTGAAGTTATGAATGAAATAAGTCATTAAGTTGTAGATTAATCATGCATCAAAACTTGGGATATGATAAACTCAATTTTTTGACTTCTCAAATTTTTGGAGCACAAACTAGAAATTTTTTATTTTTTATTTATTGGTTTGTCACGATGGATAAATAACTTATAAACAACCATTTTTTTTACATTAAGATCATTAGTATTACCTGGGCCTCGAATGTACTCAATGCAAACTCATTTAATTAATACTCTCATGAACACTTTTCTTATACCATTAGCAAGTAGACAAAGCGATAAACACAAGTAAGAAAAATATAAGCAAAAAGTTACAACTGAATCAGTATATTGTGAACAAAAGTTAAATGCAATGAGTAATTGCAAACCACAACATGAAAGATAACTTCATATATTAACTTGATTTGCAACACATTTCACGGAAACTCCACAGGAGCTACAGGATACTAAACATCTTCATTCCAGAATACATTTAGAATGTACGGTAAAATCACATTCTTTACACCAGTAAAATAATCTTTTTGAAGAAGTTTTTTCTTCACAAATAAGACAATAATTATCTTCTTGATTTTCATCTACAAAGGTAATGTCAAGGAGTGTGAATGATATCGATATCTAACTTTAGGTGGAAGAGCGACGCAGCTTCCACATAATGCGAACTTACAATCAGTGCATACGTAGCGTACTGGTCTACCACAAACGTTGCATTCCCTTTTAAATCTTTCATTGCTTCCAACAAGGTAGAGGATATGGTGGTGAAGCACATGTTCAAGAGCTTCTGGAAGTGACCCACATTGAACATCCACCTCAAACCCATCACACTTGCCACATTTATACCCACAACCCTTTCGATCTTTGTAACACCCACGACAATAGCCCAAACAAGAAGTAGTGAGAGCGAGCGGATGTTTGTGAAGTAAACCCCGTTTAATATCTGTCGGTAATTTAGCACATCTTACATGTAGGAAGAAATTACACTCCCCACAACTATAATATGGAGTGAAAAAAATAAAATGCAAACAGGCATTACATTTTTTGTCATATCCAGGCTTTTTATGACTCAAGATTAAATCATGCGATGGATGATCAAAATGTTTGAACTTCTCAAGTTCATCAGCTCTTTCATCCTCTGCTGCTTTTAACCAATCAAATAAATAAATAGTGTACTCCTCACAATTACTAGACACTGACTCAGTTGTTAAGTCCTTGTCATCGTATCTTCTCGCACACTTGAGATGAAGAATGTAACCACATTTTACACAGCAATAAGCTCCATACCTTGTGTTTACCCGCTTGCGACAGAGCCTACAAAATATCCTGTGTTCTTTATTGATCAGACAAACAGAAGGGGTGAAAATGAGGGAAGGACCGTGTAAGGTAGTTTGGATGGAGTGAGGAAAATCACAACAGCTTTTATGCATTATGAGGCGACAGATAACACAGAAATAGGCAGAACACTTGCCTTCCTCACCACAGGCTTGGCAAGTAAACGCCTCCGGCATCGATGTGGGCAAGACTACATGTTCATGGCGGTCGTCAGCAACAAATGACAAACGTGGTAACCAGTTGCTGGGTGATAGACATTTAACGTGAAGGTCAAAATCACAAGGATCGCAACCGTAAAGCAAGGATTTCTTGGTTTCGAGGCAAAAATTACATTTTACCTCTGATGAATGGAGAGTAAGCATGTGGTCTGCGTGCTCGAGATGCAGTACCGCAAGGGGTAACTCGGTGCAAGATTTGTGCAGGAGAAAGGTGCATCCAGGTAAGGCGCATTTGTACGCTGGGAGAGACGCTGGTTTCTCGCAACCCCAGCAAACAACTGCCTCTTCGGCTCTATTCTCCACCTCCTCTACCAACATCACGTGATGACTCGACCAATCATGAATCTTTTCCACCCGCTTTTTCGAATGCCTTTTGGTTGGGCAAGATTTATGTATGATAAAGCCGCATCCTAATTCCAGACATTTGTAGACGGGACCCACCATTTCTTTGCAGCACAGAGAGCACTCATCTCCGTATGCAAGCTCTTCTACAAAGATCAAGTGATGCCATGGACTGCGATCTTCTCGCTCTGTGTGTGGCTCCAGCTCCATCTCTGGGGCGGAGCATTTTGGGTGGAGGTAAACGTTGCAACGTCGACAATCGTAACGCAAGTATTTATGAGTTTGTTGCAGCATTACACCTTTTATGTTTTCCAAGGCCACCCATCCAAAGGTCTATCAGTTGAAGAGTAAGCACGTGGTCTGAGTGCTGGGGGTAGTACCGCATGGGATAACTCGGCGCAAGATTCGTGGAGGAGAAAGGAGCATCCAGGTAAGACGCATTTGTACACCGGAAAAGATGGTGGTTCCTCGCATCCCCAGCAAACAACTTCCTCTTCGGCTCTTTTCTCCACCTCTTCTACCAACATCAAGTGATGCTTCTCCCAACGATGAATCTTTTTGACCCTTTCTTTCCAATCTCTTTTGGTTGGCTTGGGGCAAGATTTATGTATGATAAACCCGCATCCGAATTCCAAGCATTTGTAGATGGGACCCACCGCTTTTTCCTGGCACATCCGGCACCTATCTTTGTTCGCAAGCTCTTCTACAAAGATCAAGTGATGCCATGGACTGAGACCGTAGATCTTCATCTCTGGCTCCATTATTTTTCACACACACAATCAAACAACTCACTCAAAGATGAAAGATGAAAGATGAAAGATGATTAGTATTCGAACACGCTAATAACTGCTTGCTCCTCAAACAAGTTCGCTAGCTACTTGCCCTTTCTACTATTCTTACAAGTTTTAAAAACTTTATAAGGATCCCAAAAGTCGGCCAGCTCTACCATAAAATAAAAAATAAAATAAAACTAATCACTTGGACTGGCCAACTCCCAGATCCTTTTGACCCGGGTCAATGGCATGTGATAATAAATGCACTAAATTAGTCAAACTTTAGGGATAAATGCAATAAGTTTAAAAAAACTGCTTATCAAATGTATCGTGATTTGAAAAATTATAATAAATTATTGCAAATTTTTATAATTATAAAGTCTAATTTTATTTCTCATTATAACCCTTAATCCAAAATCTAATTGTAAAGGCATGTATAACGCATTAGAGCACGTGGTGCACTAAGACCAAAATTTTGACTTCTGAGATTTTTTGGACACATCAACTAAAATTTCTGTCTCTCATGCTAAAAATAATTCTTTTTATTCAACCGAATGCATCACTTTGTATAACGATAATTAAAAAGATTAAACATTAAATATTGACAGCTAATGACAATTCTAGAGAACCAACTCTCCAATTGAAATCCAATTAAATTGAGAAGTTCTAGCCATTTTTTGAGGTAGACGATGCCTTTAAAACCGATCAAATTGAGTAGTTCTTGACCGAATAGCCTTTTTAACTGTGATGGGCGATTATCCTACCAACCTCTAGTGTCCATACGATCCTTTAAGTCTCCACATCTTTTAGAAAAGAGGATCCTCGAAGTCTCCGCTTCGTCTCCCGAGGTCCCCTATGGCATGTTTGGCTGCAAGACAACAATCTTGCCTCTGAGTTTCGTCCATAAGATAGCAGGTCAAGTACTAATTTCCAATTTGTAATGGGAAAATCTATAAAAATTAAATTTGAGGTCGAGAGCATCTTTTACTCCATGATCTAGGACAGCTCCATGAGCAATGTCCTTGCCTATGTTCTCTCTACCAGTCATTTTCCACCGTCCCTGTACCATCACCACCACTTCCAAGAAGAAGGGCAGGGTCTTTGAGAAGAACGAGGCAAGGTAAATTGATTAATAAAGGGCTTTGATCAAATTAGTATAAAAAATGTAGTTTTAAGTATTTTATCTACAATTAATTCTACGATTTGGAAGGCTATCTATATATATCACATTAAGCACTTTTTTTTTCTTTCAAATCACCACCTAAAGCATATAAATAACATTTTAAAGCAAAAATGAATTATAAGCTTTTAGGTGATAAGAAAAATTTCTGCAATTAATTTTTTTACTTATATTTAAGTGACAGCAAGTATAAACAAATTTTGAAATCTGTTATGAAATTAGTTATATAGAAAAGACTAATTTCACATACTTATAAACAAATTTCGAATAAAATGATTTTCTAATTTTATTAAAATACAAGGTAAAGTTACATGTCAAGAATTGAAGTTTCATAAATGCTTTTTTATAATTTAAAATAGATATGATCTTCTAGCATAAAAATTTGTTAATAATAATAAGACAAAAGATAAGGATACTGAACCTGTACACCAAGAATATATCATGAAATCCTAGTTACAAAATTGGTTTAAGTCATATTCAACAAAACTCAAATAACTTTGCCTCCAACTGAAAATTTTACCAGGGTGTCCAAATACAAATATAGAAACGAAGTTAATAAAGGAGTCTTAGAACCTAGATTTCAAAAGTAAGTCTTAAATACATGTGGGTCTCAGAAAACGGTCAAATTTGAAAGTTGAGGAGCAAGT